>JACBWW010000003.1:64068138-64099913 GCA_020086605.1 Lanius collurio
AATAATAATAATAATTAAAAAAAAAAAAATCCCTTTGCTGTAGTGTTGGCGTCCTCTGTGTGTGTGCGACGGCGAGTGGCTGCTGCCTCCGGTGCCGCGCGCTCCCGGGCGCTCTAGAAAGGCCTCTGCATATGGGGGGTGGTGGTGGCGGGAGGGTGACCCCCGTCACGTTACCCCATCGGGGTATGTGGAGTACTTGGGGGCGGCACGGGGGGCCGGGAGCCTACGGGGCGGCGTCGGCGGCGTCCGGCAGCGGTGCCTCGCTGGGGCGATCCATGCACGGGAGCCTTGAATGGTTGAGTCGGAGGGTCGGGGTGCTGGGCGAGACGAGGAGAGGCGGCCGGAGGCTGCTTCACAGGGAGGGCTGCTGGGGGCTGCGGGGCTCACAGCTGCTCCTCAGCACCTCCATAAATCGCAGCGGAGAGCGAGGCTGCAGGGGAGGGAAAGAGAAACATGGTGGTGAGAGTGTTCTCCTCCCCAAGGAAGCCCCTGAAGGTGTGGGTGCCCCTGAAGGCACCGTCACTTTCTACATCCCCTACAAGTATCCCTGACCATCCTCATCTTCACAGGAGACCATAGAGTAGAAAGCAAAGTGGTACTTAAAGTTAAAACTGAAATATCATCTGGAGAGCTGAAATGGCACTGGAAAACCAGAGGGGTTAACTCACATTTCACCCACAGAAGGGAAAAGCATATGGCAGGGAAGGCCTTGCTCCCATATGCCACTCAACATCTGCACCTGCTGGTGGATTTAAGCACCCAATCCACACCAGCTGACCCCCCTGACACCCATCCAGAGACCCCAGACCTCACCTTTGTGTGCCCAAAAAGCACGATGAATATCTCCACCGCAAATGCACGCTGTGCCCAAAACCAGCTGCCGCTGCTGCTAATCGGCCACATGCTCCTGGCACCGGGCTCATGGCCACCAAATGCACCTCTAATGCTCTTAGAAGTAAGCTGCCTGCAAATGAGCTTTCTTGGGGAGGGGGGGCCATGGAGGGGGTTGCGTGTGTGTGGTTTTGGCAGTGTTACTGATGGATGTGTCTCCCTGCCTGCTCATCCACATTCCCACACCGCTGGCTCATTGCTCCCCGCAGTGGACCCCGGCCCCTCAACCTGTGGAATCTTTGCTTTCAAGGATGGCAATGGGAAGAATTAAAAAAGAAAATCAATTCCCATTGTGGAAGTGCCCAAATCCACGAGATGATGGGCCCAGCAGGAAGGTGAGAGCTCTGCCAGCCCCACTCAGAGCTGAGGGAAACCCAGCTGGAGCCTCCTCATGTTATTCCCCACTGGACTCTTGTTTTGAAACTGGTCCTTCCCCCAGGTCAGCGACTGCTTAGTGCCTCGTGGCCAGAGCCTCAAAATAGACCATAAGCACATAAGTAACCCGAGCCAGGCCAGCAGACACCCCCTTGCCTCTCCTCACAGCAGCCAGAAACTTTCCCCTCTGGATTGTGTCACCCTTATGCAATGAGACAAGGTGGGAGCAGGGAGATGAGCTGAGCACTGACCAGCTTGTCACAGCACCTGGGTGCTGATAATGGGCTCTCCCAGCCCTGAGCATCATTTACAACCTGCTCAACTGCTTCTCCAGTCCTACCCAGGAATGGAAAAGTTAAACAGCAATGGGACAGAAGGCAGGTGAGGTGTCAGGGGAAGTGGATGTGGTCTGCTGAAAGCGCCCAGTTTGCCTGCTAAAATCATGGGCTTTTCCCATCAACCATGTCCCATCACTCATGACTTTTTTTTTTTCCCTATAAAAACCAAGGAAATGCTACCCCAGAGCCCTGCAAGGATGTTCTGCACAGTTCAAACCCTGCCTGGGCTGTAGGGGATGAGTGAGACATTTGGGGGGAAGACTTTCCAGTCCCAATGGAGAAAATCAGATTTTAGCAGCTGAAGGAGGCTGGAAGCCTGGCTGTGGGATGGGAGTGAGGTGGGAGCTGCCTCCCTGCAGCATTTTAGGTGTGATTCAGAGCAGCTCAGCCCACAGACGATGCTGAATCCCCCAGGGTAGATGACCCTCCCCACCTGGACCACAGCAGCTGGAATTTTTTGCTCAAAGTTTGCAATGATCCTGCAAGAGGGGCTGGGAAACCTGCTCTCCCCACAATGTTCACCATGCTTTTTCAGTGATGATCTCACCCACCACTTTGTTTGTGGGATCTGCTTCTCCCCAAACAATCTCACCATGGCTGAGTAAGAACCAATGGGGTCTTTCTGGAGGGTATTTTTGGGCTGGTTTTGGCTCTGTGGCTCCTACATGTACAGCTCCTGATCTGCTGGCCAGCACAACCACGAAAAGCATCAGCAACCAGTGAGTGAACGATTCCCAAGGAAAACCTGCTGGCAATCCCCTCAGTAAGGTTCATCTTTATCATTTTAAGGGAAAGAGAGCTTAAAACCCTCCAAAAAGGTGGGAGGTGGGAGGGATGGGCAGCCACAGCTGCCTGCTCAAAGGGAAGAACTGATGGAAAGCAGGAATTGCCCCAAACTGGCCCCTTGCAAACCCAGTTTCTCTGAAACAAAGGACTTGTGGATCTTCTGCTTTTACTTTTTATGCCTTTACTCTTCAGTCTTGCAGTGTGTTTAATGCCATCTGCCTGATGACTTGCTCTGATCCCAATGATCGATCTGATTTGACGCACCAGCACCAGAGGTGCACAAGGGACAGCAACAAAAAATTACTTTCCTCCCTCCAAACAACCTCATACCTCGTTTTAACCGGCTGCCAGGGACATTAATATGAACTGTGCCCATGTTTACCCGTGTCCTGGATTAAATCCCACCCGCTGAGCTACCCCGTGGGACTGGCAGCTGCTGCCAGCACCAATGCCTGCGCTGGCCCCTGTCATCATCTGACACACAGCTCATGCTCCACTGGAGCTCCGGATCCGTACAATTTTTTATTGGCTTGGGTGTGCTCACTGCCAGTAACAGAGGCTCAGTGGGAACCGCCTGCCTACGAGAACAGCGAGTGCTCCTTTCCCACAAGGTCTCCTCTCCAGTGGAAGCGTTTCAAGTATTTTGGCAACTGCACGTCCCAGCAATTCAGCCCCGAAGCCCATAAATCCCTAATGGATATTCAATCACAAATCATCCCCTGCGTTTCGGGCGGCGATGCTGATCTCCATATTAAGCATGGCAGAACAATGTGGAAAAGGGAATTTCAGCTAATATTAATAACCTGCCAAGTGGAATATAAATCCTTCTAATTTGAGCGCTCCAGGGGATCTAGAGGAAGCATGTGAGGACATAGTGAGCAAGCCCTGGATGAGGATGCTGAGCAATGTAGCACTGGCCTGTCAGGCTCAAACCCATCTTGGGGAAGCCTGATGAAAGGAGGTTGTAGCCAGGTGGGGGTTGGCCTCTTCTTCCATGTAACAAAGCAACAGGACAAGATGAAATCGCCTCATGTTGTGCCAGGGGAGATTTAGATTGGATATTAGGAAAAATTTCTTCACCGAAAGGGTGGTCAGGCATTGGAAAAGGCTGCCCAGGGAAGTGGTGGAATCATCATCCCTGGAAGTGTTCAAAAGAGGCATGGATGTGACACATGGTTTAGTGATGGAGCTGGCAGTGCTGGGTTAACAGCTGGACTCCATGATCTCAGAGATCTTTTCCAACCTCAGTGATTCTATGCTGTAATTTTTCACCACGACTGTGGAAATTTCTACTCTTCCACAAGAATTTTGTAGCGAAGAGCCCACTGAGGATCCAGGATGAACACACAGCAGTGTGGCAAGAGAGCAGTGAAGGATGCTGCTCTGGGGGATGGGGATCACTGAGCCATCATCTCTTTGTCTTACACCCCAGAGCTCTCTGAAATATTCCTGGCTTTCCAGAGCCAGCAACAGAGGGATGAGGCTGATCTTCCTCATGGCAACTTGATGGAAAATAAAAGTCAGATCTTCAACCAGTGAATGGAAGAGCCTGGTTGGAGCGCTGAGTAGATGCCTGATCCAACGGCTGTGCTGCTGGTACCTGACTAGTGGGACACAGATGGTGGAGTCAGGTTTTCCTAAACACAGCATTTCCTCAAGCAAAGGAAAAGGAAGCTTTGCAGAGCCAAAGTGTCACTCCATGTGGGCTTTAGCAGTGGGACTCGGAACAAAGGCTCTTACTCACCCAAACAATGTGTATCTCACCCGAACATAAATATAGCGATCTCGGAGTGAGCACACCTCCTGTTCAAAGTTCACCTTCAGAGAAACTCAACAAAACACCCAGCTGTGTCACACTTCCTCGACCTCTCTCCTGCTTTCAGCTCACGTAGCAAGACACTGACCAGCCCTTTCCTCTTAAGGCTGATGAAGTCCTGCTCTCCCTGCTCCCAACAAGCACTTCCATCACCCTGAAAACTGAACCCAAGCAGTCCCAGTTATCACCATGCAGAATTTTCTGCACACGTTCATTGCCACTGACATGAGAGACCATGGGGAGGTCTGTGAGGCTCAGCTGCGCACATGAGATCTGTACCAGCAGTACCACCAGTGTCACCACTGCCACCAGCACCACTATTGTCACCACTGCCACCACCACCATCACAATGACCACTGCCACGAGCACCACCACTGCCACCACTGTCACCACTGCTATCAGTATGAGGAGCACCACTGCCATCATCACCATTGCTACCAGCATCAGCAGCACCACTGTCACCACCACCATGTCACCACTGCCACCAGGGTCACCACTGCCACCACTACGAGCAACACTACCACTGCCACCACTGGGTTCCACCAGCACTAGCAGCACCATGACTGCCACCACTGCCACCATCGCCATCACTGCCAGGGAGTACAGGTCCCAGGACACAGAAAGCCACAGTGCTGTCCCCAGCCTGTGACTGCAGCTGGGACACAGCCAAGGTGCTGAGATTTCCTCCAGTTGCATCCGCACGGAAGGAAACAGCGAAGGTCCAGGAGGAGAGAGACGGAAACAAAACAGCCAGCAGGAGCCAGCATCTGTGGGGAGAGGTGTAAGCAGCCACTGGCACGTCCTGCTCCAGGAGCAGGGCTGCACAGAGCACATGGGATGTCCTGGAAAAGCCATGCTGGGTACCGTGGTGGCTGTGGGGTATCTGCTGCCAGGAGCGGAGCAGTTCCTGGCACTATCTGCCAGGGAAGCATCGTGGGTTTTTACTCGAAGGGGTTATTTTTTAGGTAATTTCTCTTGCTGCATGTGATGTTTTCTGAGCAAAACACGACAAGGAGGATTAAAAACGCACAGGTGCAGAGGGAGAGCAATGGGGGGCTTTTGGCAGCCCACAAAAACACACCTGCAAGATAAACCAGGTCTTGCATCTTTTGCCATAACGTTTTTGGTCTGCAGTAAATACTGGCTAACACAAAATTTTGCCAAAGAGAGCTGTACAGCCCCTGATCTTACAGCTCCAGTCGGACTTAAGGAGTTTGGTAGCATTAAGAGAGCAGGGATGTTGGCGTGGAGCTTTGCAAGCAGGAGGCACTCAGGACACCAGGAAAGAGGGAGGAATGGGGAAGCTGAGGCAGTGAGCCAGCCAGCCAGATAGAAAGAAGAGCACAGTCTTCCCAGCACTGTGCAAGCTGGGAATGCACCGGAGGCACTGGTAACATGATCAACCCTTTCTTATCTTGTATTTGCACCTTTTGTCTTTGAAGAGAGGCTCAGGCACAGTGTGAGAAGTGTCTATAAAGGTCCTCTGGGAGTTGTTTTTCCCTCTCACCCAGATCCACAACCCTGACTGGACACGGAGCCTGTGCTGACACTGGGATTCCTGTGATGCCACTAGAGTCAGGGCTGCCTCTCCTATCCAGAGCTCCTGGGGCAATGCCCTGGAGGAAACATGATGCTTCCAGCACCCCTTCAACAGCCCTTTCGCTGGAATTTCTGCTTTTCCCTTTGCATGTAGTCCCCAAGCAGCCCTAATTTGAGGTCTTCATGGACAGCTTTTTATTTAACCTAACTCCTCCTTGTACCGTAAGAGAGCCAGCCACCAGAGGATCATAAAAACCACAAAAAAGCACTAAACCTTCTGCACCGTGGGGAAAAGGACACCCACCCCCAGCTGAACACAGTCCCCCATCCATTCCTCCCAGCCTGTCCCCCATCAGTGGGCGACTCACAAGTAGCCAGCGGTAGCCCTGCTTTCAACAAGATCCTGGTTTTATGATCCAGGATATCCCCTCCACTGCCTTCCCCCAGCAGCCACGAGGAGCTGTGGTGCCGACGTCAGAGGCTTTCCTGGCTTGGATTTGAAGGGAAAGAAGGAAAAAAAAGAAAAAGAGGGGGGAGGAAGAGAGGCCAACTCCACTGGGAAAAGTAATAACAGGCTTAGGGCTGGCTGCTTCCCAAATCTGCAGAGGGTGTGCCCTAGAGGGTTTTTTTGGGGAGGGGTGAAAGGCACGGTCGTTTGGGGATGGATGGTCCCCACGCTCTGGCGCCTGATGCACAGGGAAGTCAGGCACCCCAAATACTAGGGGCCAGCTCCCCCCATCCTTCAGGGATTTCTTTTGGCCAGAAGAATCAGGAAAGAAAAGCAATTCTATGTGTGACTGGGCATTCCCAGGCTTCAAGCCTTGTCCAAGAGTATCTTTGGAAAGAAAAGAATCCCAAAGAAGCATCCTTGCCCTAAAGCACACACAGGGGGCAAACTGACCCCAGTAGTCCCCAACAAGTGCCACTGCCACACGTCTCTCCCATCCTGAAACTCTGGTGCAGCTGAATATCTGCCCAGCTTTTTTTGTGGTTTCTCACAGTATTTTGAGTGAATTTAATATTCGTGGCAGGTGGCAAAATTTGGGGGTGAGAGTGCAGATTGATGCTTTTTTTGGGGAAACACGAGAAACAGCAGCATACTCCTGGGAAGGGCAGGGAGGAGCTGTCATGACCTCCCCTTTGAGGTACAGTCTGAGCCTGAACCTGTGTCCCACCAGATCTGAACTCTGCTATTTGCCATGTCCCTGCTCAGTGGTGGGGTTCTGATGGGAAGCTGTCCCTACATTACCTGCCACCAGCAGCCCTGACCCAAGGCCACCAGAGCCCTGTCTGCGTCACTGGTGCCTCTTGCACAACCCCCAACCCAGACAGGCCTTGGTGGCTTTGATGGAAGTTTGCTGATGATGAAGGGGGCTCCAGGGACTCAAATCTACCCAAAGGATGGATTTTGACCCGCAGAAAATGTTGAAATAGTGCTCTGTGACATGCTGGGGATGCAGCTGGGGACAGAACATGCTCTGCCTGTTATGTGCCCCATGGAAAGATTCTCTGGCAACATCAAGCTATGGTCAGCATGGTCCAGAGAAGCCAAATTCTGGAAAAAGGCAGCTCTTCCAAGTCAATAGCACCAGGTTCAGTTTGTGAGTCACTGAGCTTCCTCCACTATCCAGATCCTGTGCTGTCAGGGGTTGTCCTCCCAAACCATCTCACTTTTGCTCTGCACTATTTGGTTTACACATTTCACCCCATGGAGATGGGGTCACACAGATCATGACAGGCTGCTGGGGGGTGGCAGCACCACTAGCCCTTTCTTTTGTGGTGGACACCGAAGCACTTCTGAAGGCAGCCACCAACCCATGGGAATAATGCTGCATGGAAAACCCTGGATTGTCTCCTCCTCATCCTCGCCAGCCATGGCCATTGTCACTACAACAGCAGAAACGGCCCCTTGAAATAGCCCCTCCAGGGATGTCCCTTTTCCAGCAGGATGGGACAGAGATGTTGCATGTAGGTGAGAAGTGTCCCCTCAGGGCTACCCACAATAGAGAGATCCTTGGGGAAACACGGTGAGTGAGTGTCAGCCAGGATAATTAAAAGCCATGGAGCAAGTGAAGGGAGGTGGGAAAACAGGCTGCTCCTGGGTGGGATGTGGCAAGGTCTGGCACTGTTATCACGACGCCTCAGCACACCCATGCTCCTGGCTCCTTCCACTAAGCCCAGCTCCTGCAGCGATGTTTTTCCCTAAGACTCTCTCCCAGAAAATTCCTTGGCTCCAGCAAAAAGCCACAGCAGAGCTCCCTGGCTGCCACAGGACAAGTGCTCTGCAAAAGCAACACATTGACAAAGCTCTAGGGACAAAGGCTGGTACCTCCAAGCTGCCAGGTTCAGATGCATGGCTACAGCTTGGCCTGTCCTGCATCCTCTCCTGCTTCCCTGCACCCTCTCCTACCCTCCTGGACCCAGCCATCCCCAGCAACAGGGACAAAATCCTTTGGTCCTGCCGCCCTTACGCAAATCCCCAGCGCTGTGCCAAGAGTTGTCCCCCACCCGTGGGAGCTTGCAGAGCAAATAAAGGTGGTTTTCTTTCAAATAAAAGATCAAAGGGCACAGAATGCTGAAAGTCACAGCTGCTCTCGCTGGAGGGACATCAATGTGTCCACTGGCTCTGCAGAGCCTGCCTAGGGTGTAAACCACTGCCCCATGTCCTCAGTCTGATTTGCACCCTGGTCCACATGGGAGATGGGGGACTAAACTGGAAGGAGGAGGAGGGAGGATCAAGCATCACTTTGGAGAAAGGAGATTAAGGCAGTGCAGAGCTCAGATTGCTCAGGGTCTGCAAACTAGAATCTAGAAACTAGAACTGTAGAATCATTCAAATTGGAAAAGATCTCCAAGCTCATCAAGTCCAGCCTCCAACCAATTACCATCCTGCCCACCAGACCACATTCCTGAGTACCATTTCTACCCACTTTTGAACACTTAGGGATGGGTTCCACCACTTCCCTGAGTAGCCCATTCCAATGCTGAATTGCTCCTTCAGTGCAGAAACTCTTCCTGATATCCAGCCTGAACCTCCCCTGGTGCAACTTGAGGCCTTTTCCCAACTACAGAACTTCTGAAACTCAAAGCCCCTTGAAAATGCACCTTGCAGCTGGGCTCAGTTGGGCATAAAAAGGTGAGGATGTTGCTGTGGCTCTTTCTCAGTCTCAAGAATTGGTGGCCAAGGAGATCTCATTGCAGCCCTTCAGTGTATTAAAGGGAGGTTGAAAAAAAAAAAGGCGGAAAAAACTTTTACATGGGCCTGTAGAGGTAGCACAAAAAGCAACAGCTTTAAATTGAAAGAGGGCAGGTTCATATTGAACATAAGGAGGAAATTTGCTATGATGGGAGTGGTGACACACTGGAACAGGTTGCTCCCAGAAGCTGTGGCTGCCCCATCCCTGGAAGTGTTCAAGGCCAGGCTGGATGAGGCCTTGAGCAACCTGGTGCAATGGAAGGTGTCCCTGCCCATGGCAGCATGGTTGAAACTAGATAATCCTGAAAGGTCCTTTCCATCCCAAACCATTCCATGATTCTCTGAGTACCTGATGGCCAGAGTGGCTGGCTGTCACTATGACCCTTTGCCTGTGTTCTCCATATCAGCTCCTACCCAGCTCCCCACTTGCCTCTTCATCAAACTGGATTCAAGTTTAACCAAGGTATTAAAAAAACCTTGCTGGAACAGGACACTCTGAGAATTAGGAAAATGGGCTGAAAAATCCTTAGGACCGGAGCCCTACAATGCTGCAGCTTGGGACTTGGTCTTGGACTGCAAAAATGGGCTCCCCAATTACCATCAAGCCTGTCCCTTTCTGGGCTGCACACCAGAAGCAGAGAGCAGCTGCTGCAACCCCAGACGAGCACACTTTAAATCACATCCTCACTTGTCACACAGAGATGCTCTGGCACGCCAAGGCTGCTCCCAGCCACTGTTTGAGGTGCAACCAGCTAAAAAAAGGATGGCAAACTATACAGATCCTGGTGCTTCTTGAACTTAAATGAACTGTCTTTTGATACAGAAGATGAACAACCCTGTTCCTGTCATTCACAGGAAGGATTTCCAGCAGTGGTTTTGTAAAAGCCAGCAAACACCCTGGTATCTCAGGAAGGGAAATTGCAATGATTTGCATGAGCAAAAAGCTCATGTCAGAGCCACTGTGGGATGATGACACTTGGTGCTCTTCCCATCCTGACAGGGAAAGCAAGGAGAAGGTCATGCAGCACAGCCAGCTGGCTGCAAAGGACTGTGCCCAGGTGATTTTGGAGATCACTGAAAGAGAAGGACCACATCCTCAGGGGAATGGCAAGATGAGAAGGAAATCCATTCTGTCTAGAGTGGAAACATCACCTGAACACCACAAGAGGGGATGCCACATCCCACGGAATGGTGCACCCAGGAAAAAGCAAATCCAACAGCAGGATGTTGCACCTCAAAGCACCTTTCCAGACTGATCCCACCCTTGGGACAACATGGAGGTGAAGTGGTCATCAAACAGTGCTTTTGGGGCTGGAGGAGCCTGCAGTCAGCATCACTTCTCCCCAAAATGCCTGCAGTCAGCATCACTTCTCCCCAGAATGCCAAAAGGTTGGAAGGAGAGTGTCTGACTGTTCAGGAAGTGCCCAGGAAAGCTTACTCATGAGCATGCTTTGCCTTTGACTTTCTTTCATCTAGATTTTTGAATAAATCCGGTGCTGCCTTTCGGGAAATGTAAATTCCCTGGAGAAAGGGCAGCGTTTGAAGGTGCTGGCTGCTCTGACGCGCCGGGCAGGGAAGCGACGCTTTTATCACCTGAAAATTAAATAAGGCTGAGATGTGAAGCCTCCCCACCCTGCTAAACAGGAAAACTTCCTCAGCTCCTACGGCCAGATCCAGCAGGGATGGGACAGGCAGGATGCGGCGTTTCATCCATGCTCTGCACATCCTCCCCAGCCCCAGGGGTGAGCTTTAATGGCCTGGAGACACGAAAGCTGCTCCGGCTCCGCTTGGTTTCCCGGCTCTGCTTGGCTCCCTGGCTCCCGGATGATTTCAGAGGCATTTTGACACCCCGGCGTGGGTGGCATTTCCCAGCCACCCTTGCTGTGCTGGAGCAGGCTCTAATCAAGCTGAAAGCAAACGAGCTTCCCTGGGTAAATGAAGCTGCGAGCACAAATTCATCATTTATGATGAAGCCGCCTGATGATAGTAAATGTTTCTGGGGATGCACACGGACATGCTCTGCCTCTCAGTAGGGAAAAAGGCAAAGGAGGTGAATGAAAAAGCAACACCAGTAACAAGTTGTCCAGGTTAAATACTGGCTTTGAGATCTGTCCAGAATGGTCCCTGTCCCTCTGCTCCCAGAGGAGATAAAAAGGTTTCAGTCCAGGGAGGGAAGCACACAGGCATTTCCTATCCTGCTGGTTATGGCTGTACCCTGAGAGGGTTTTTCTCCATCTCTTTTTCATGCTGCTTCCTAAAGAGCCAGGCTGCTGCAAACAGAAAACACAACATCGAAGAAGATCTATGGAGATCTTGCAGAACACCCAGTGCTACTTAAGGCTCAAATTCCTGCATTGCAAGCTCCTTTGGTACAAAGAAAAAGCAAAATGAGGGCATTCCTATTAATAAACCTGGCTCCATGCTGAAATCCACACTATTTCAACTATCCTAGCAGAAAAACCCTACAGGCACAGATGTGTAGAGTACTCCAGCAGCCAGCACAAAGGATATTTTGCTATTTCACAAATAATTTAAATTTGGCACTACATGTGACAACCAACAGCAACACCAGCCTGGCGTGGGCTGGACCACAGTGGGACAGAGGGAGCAGAGACAAGGGGCACTGAAGATGTCTCCTCCAGCCACAGGACATGGGGCTCATCTGCTCCAGTGCAAAGTCAGAAGGTACAGGTTTGGCTCAATTCTACCAGCATGAGGCCACTGTGACATCGATGCCCATCTTGGCAAAGGCACCATGAAGTTGATCTTGCCTTGGGGGAATTAAAAGATAAATAAAAAAGTTTATTTTCAGCTTGATCTGTTCCCAGCTCATCTCTCTACAAACAGGCAGCTGTGCTGGCAGGGCACTGTGGGCAGCAGAGACAGGCAGCCAAGGGTTGCTAAATGAGCGCTGTAATTCAATGCTGAGCCATGGGGTGAAACTCTGCTGTGTGTTCCCACATGGGAATTTCTCTGGCATTTTCTTTTATCAGCTGGTCGATAAAACATCCCCATCCTGTTTCCAGATCTCCCATAAGTGTCCTTTGTCACACAGATGGAGCACATTCTCTCTGCTGTCATTAGCACGTCCTGGGCTGGCATTTACTAGAAATGCAGCAGAGAGACATCCCTCAAGCTCCGCCACAGAGGGGCACCTGAAAGACTCTGGGGGCCTCAAGAAGAGACTTCTCTGCAGGGTTTGGAAATGCTAACCAGCCTCTGCCATGTAGCTGGACCCACAGCCTTCTGGTCTGAGCCTCACAAGCTAGCAGGGCTGTGGTGATCTGCATCTGCATGGATGCACCCATGGAGCCATCACCTAACTCAGGCACAGAGGAACACTTCCCCAGATCTGCTCCCAGGAGAGTGGCACAGTGCAGGAATAGGAGATTTTAGTGAACACTAAGAATCAGCTCGGAGCTCACCCACTTCCCCAGCACAACCGCAGGCAGGAGCATCATTGTGGCATCACTGCCTCCAGAGCTGGTGACAACAACACCAGCTCCTCACCACGAGCACATCCCAGCCACCCTCCCAGCTTGCAGCCACAGCACCAAGGATGAGGAAGATTCACAGCATCCAGGACCAGCAGTGCAGCTCTCTGATGCCAGGGAATTGATAAAGCCCTGGTCCTCAACCTGTCCACTTCAATAAAACAACCAACAGCTCCACGAAATCTCCCCTAACTTTAGCAGATGCCAATTTTAGCCCAGCTGCCTGCATGGCGCCTCTGCTGCATTCTTATTCATAGCTTCAGGCAGATATTCTGATTTTGGTAATGCCTGAAGACAGTTTTAGGGAATACACAACCATTTTTAAATAAATCAGTATTTTAAAGGGAAGCAGAGGGGGGAAAACAGCCTTGTTCTGGAAAAAAAAGTACTAAGATTTGCTGACAAAAAATGCACCTACATGTGAGACACTCCTATTCTGACATCCATCTCAAAGTTGGGCAATGAAATCACAAAGCTGGACCATGGGTTGCCCCACTTGTCCACAGTTCACTTCCAGTCTGTGCTCGGTATCTCAGGGGGAATGGAGTAAGGTTACATGGCTGTCCTGTGCAAAAGCTTTTTGCAAATTTGTCATCATTCAGATGGGCTTAAAATCTGATTAGATTTTTTCAACTTTCATTTTTGGAAGTGATTTATCATGCCTCTGCATTTTAGCAGAGAGTACTAAATGAATGGAGGATGCTCAAGAGCAGCTCTGGGATATACAGAACATATCTTCATGTCACATTAACCCAGCCTTGTACAAATGAGAATTTGAGACAAACTTCGTCTCCAAGTCACGCCTTTTTCAATGAGTTCATTTTCAGGAAGCTGGCCCATCCACTAACCTCAAAAAATGTCTCTGGCTCACGTCCATTGAACCAGATAAATGAGAGTTTATAAGTTCATAACTTGATCTGAAGTCAGAAAGTTTTGTCTTTCGTATTCTAGAGCTGATTCACGGCCAGCCTGACCCAAAATGTGGGTTTGCTTCAAGTTTTTTGTCATTTCAGGGTTCATTTGCAGTTTAAAGTGATGCTCTCCTCCTGCCTGTGTTCTCCTGTGCTCTCATCCCAGTCCAGTGCTGGCACAGCTTCTCTCTGCCCTTCCCAAAGCCTCTGTGGACACATTTTTGACCTTGATCAAGTGAAATGCCCCTGGATTTGCTTCTTTGCTAAAGATTCAGAGGGATGTCATGCAAGGATTTTGGTCCTGGGGCTGCCTGAGCAATAATTGCTGATGCTGAGCACAGGCAGAGAGCACTACCTTGGACTTTTATTTTTATCTCTAAAGACACATTTGAGCTTTTCCAAACTGAGCTTTCCCCCTCTCTGCTACACCAATACAAGAATTGGGAGCTTCCTTATTTCCACTGGACCTGGCTGTATTTCTGGTCTGCAGAGTCAACAAGAGGAGCAGCCAGCTTTTTGGCTTCCTAGGAAACTGTGCAGTCCAAGAAAATCAGACGAAACATTTGAATGCGCTCAAGCTTGTTCGTCAACAGTCTGATTTCTGAGGGACCTGACCCTGCGTCCAGGCCGGCCGACGCTGCACCAACAGCAATATTTTTGGGTCCTGTGTGAAATACTCCTGCAATGGTCCTGCTGCCAAGTCTTGCAAAAGTTCCCAGGCTGAGGAGCTGGATGTGAAGAGCATCCACTGCAGGGTTCATGTGAGTTGCTGAAATATCTCAGCTCACTGGGGAAGGGTCAGAAGTGGGGAAGGACGTGCATCCTGATGACTGCAGCTCAATAAAAGCAACAAAATACCTACAGGGGACTGTCTGACATCTCATATGGACTGTCACAGGAGGGCTGAGGTTGGAAGGGATCACCTCCAACCTCCCCAGTGGGTGAAGCATCACTATGGGTATCTCACCATTGATGCCTTGGCACCCTCATGGATGTCCTACAGTTTAGATGATCACCACAGTCATGCATTGCCACCATGCTTTGATTGATGGGTGAGATTTCTGGTCCTGGCTACTTGAATTGTGTTCCTCTGAAGAAATTTAGCATCTAAAGCATATGTCTAGTAGGGTTAAAGGACATAATTTCCTTCCTTTGCCCTGCCCAAGGTCACTGAAACACATGGACGTGTGTGGAGGGGATCCCAGCCCATTCCTGAGACACAGATATCCCTTCCTAGATGGCCTCTCTCAGCTCCAAAAAGCACCAAACTCTTCCACTGGGGTCCTTCAGAGACAGGAAAAATACCCTCAAGCCCAAAACGTGGCCATCACTCCGGATCCTCCAAGGAGGCTTGTCCACAGAGTCCATCCAAGGCACAGTGCTGGGTCATGGCCCAGGATGAGGCATCTGGCTGAGCCCACAAGGTGGAAAGTTCAAGTGGCTGCTGTTTATTTGGCTTTGCAGAGAGCAGTCGCCCAGGCTGAACGTGGGCCAAGCACCTTCCCATGGCAGGAAGAGCTGCTGGAGTCTTTAAATAACCACCAGTGGTCAGGGCTTTGGTTGACAGCTTTGCTGGATGGAAAACCATCCCTTACTCCGTGTCTGCTCCAGCCCTCTCCTGGGTGTAAATGTCAACACTTGTCTCATTACTTCCCAGGTCTTCATGTCCATACCCACCAGCCCCATGTGGAAGCTTGACAGAAGCAGGAAAAGTTCTCCAAGCACAGGCATAAAAACACATGTAGGCTTCTCATCCCTCGTGAGAGATGAATTTTATGTCATACAGTAAAAGCTTCCCTTTGCTTTTGTGTAAATTTGTAGCTCCCTGGGGCTCTCCTCACTCTACCCATCCTGCTTAAGGATGGGGAGGGTGAAGAGAGCCCCATCCACACACATCTCCTCACACTCCAACACCAAACCACACCACCACAGGTGCTCCTCACCTTCCTGCAGCTGGACTGGTGTGTTACCAGCTCAAAGGATTAAAATCGAGAATAAAGAATAAAGTCCTTCCTCCAAGGCAAGCAGAAAATGTCAAGATCCCTCCACAAAGGCTTTTCTCAAGTATTTCCCTGGGGTACTTGAAATCAGAAATCTTGCCAATAACCTGGGTAGAATGGGTCACCCAGCAAATCCTGCTTTATTGAAGGAAAGTTCCCAAAAGCTGTTTCACTGGGAACCCTGGTTACTCTTGGATTTTGGCTTGCCAAGACTCTGGGGAATATAAATGTTGGTGGTTTTTTTTAACCTATAGCTGTCATTAACAACCTAAAATGATGGCTGGTGAGAGGAAGCTCTGTAAATAAGCAAAATAGCATTTTACAGTTGGAAAACAAGACCTTGTCCTGACCTCCTCTCCTGGGCAGATTCACTGGTGCACAGCAAACCAGTATTTTATTTTAGACTGTGCTTGTAAAAAGTTAAAAAAAGCTGCTTCCTTGACACTTAAGTCAGGTAAGGACACAGCAGGCCAATCTGCCTTATAAATAAGCCTGCTCTTGTATACACATGTGTTTTAAAATAAGCTTATGAAATGTAAACACATGGGCTTTAACAAAAAATAATTCAGCCTCACTGAAACCATTTAAGTGGGACTGAGCCAGGCTTCAGAGATCTGCACAGGGTATGCTAACTTTGACCCAAAAACCCCTTAGAGACAAATAAAACACTCTCACAAACATGCAAAAAGGAGCAAAATCCAGTATTTTTCTCAAGGATCATCCCTACAGCTGCATTTCTGTCTTGGCTATAGGAGAAAGACATTGTGGGGGAGGAAGAGTTTCTTCCAACCCATGTGAGCATGTTCCACCCTGCCTACCTTCTTTGTACCACTGAGATGGGCAATTTTTCTATTTGTCCCTGGCCTGTATGCCCCAGGAGAGGAGCCAACCACCAAGAAACCTGGGCTTTAAAAATAAAACACAGCCTAGGCTTAAGAGGGACAGGTGCAAGGGGAAAAACTATTTTTAACCCTCATTCTGCAAGAGGGGAATGCTGGGACCCCTCTGAGCGGTGCTTGTCTGAGTTTAGAAGATTTATTTGGAGTCGATGGCGGCGTCTGACTGGTGGTTAATCCTGGTGCTGGGCACTGGGGCTGGGGAAGTGGACATCAAAGCATTCCTGCATCTGCTGGGGAAATGGGAGAGGCGGCAGACAGGGCTCTGCCTCTTCCCGGCGCGGCTGCTGGGGCCACAGGCGGCACAGACCTGAGCTTGGGGCTCTCCAGGACCCAGAAAGGCTGTCGGGGTGGCAGTGCACACCCCCAGGGATGGATCTTCCCACTTGACTTGCTGGGTTTCCATCCTGCTGCAAACACAAAAATGAGGAGAGGTGCTCCAGCCCTCTGATCATTTTTGTGGCCTTCTTTGGACCTGCTCTAACACGTCCATGTCTTTCTTGTACTGAGGACCCCAGAGCTGGGCACAGTTCTCCAGGTGGGGTCTCACATGGGCAGATTCTGTGATTCTATGAAGCTCCCAGAAAGCTCACGAGACCAGCAGCTGGTGCCCCTATGTCCATCCATCCTGAGATCCCTGGTGGAAGCTTTTCCTACCACTGACAGAGGATGGTTCAAAACTGTCGTGAGCTGATTCGGCAGCAATCCAAGAGTTAGCATCTGGCCTGGAGAAGAAGAGCACATTAAGGATTTAGCAGGACCTGACAGCTCATAAAGGGTGGCTAAGGTAACTTTGTCAAAAGTTGCATTCAGGACTTCTCCATCCAAGGAGCCAAACAGCCTCAGGCAGGCTGTCTCGAGGGAGTTCTGGGTACACTGCATAAATCTCCAACCTTATTAAAGCTCCAAAGACCACAGAATCCAGCTCCTGACCTTCTCCAGAGCAGAAAACGACAAAACGTTTCCTGTTATTTATAGCAGCTGGAGAGCCTGATGGGAAAACCCCACTTGTGAAACACGGGCTGCTTGCCATGGCTGCTCTCAGGGAACGGTCAAGCTGCTCTGAACTCCAGCCTGGATGGACCATTTCACCCCTGAGGCCACTTCAGCCTGGGCAAGATCACGTCTAGAGGCTGCACAAGAGGAACAGGCAAATGGATCATGCTCCTGTTTGGCTCTTCCAGGTCGTGCTCGCAGGGCCCAACTTGTTAGGCAAGGCTGAGCATCCCAGGAGAGGGGGGCTCCCCCTGAGGGCTACAGGCAGCCCTTGAGGAGCACAGTTAACTCATATGATCCTCCACCTGAATGTGGCCAATCTCACCCTGGAGGTGACCGTCAGCTTTTTAGGGAAACTGAGGAAAGGGCATAGCCCCTTTCCCCACCTCCACTAGGTCCCATCCCCCTCCTCAAAGCACAGCAGCACAGGCACTGGCACGTTTTTCTGCTGGCAGTTGGATTTCCACCACTCTGGCACGCTTGGAAGGTGCCTTCTGGCACGTTCAGTCATGCAGGTGCAGGAAAGCTCGCAGCCCAAGGCAAGCTCTTCCTGCACCGGGATGGGCTGTGCTGCTGGGAGCCTCCCAGCACCGGCCCTGCTCGAGAGGAGCATTTGCTGTCACGCTGTCGAGGAGGATTCCCAAAGCTTCTGTCTTGGGCCCACGCCAGCGCGGGTGTTCTGCTCGCTCCCAGGCCGAGGGAAGCAAGCCGCTCGTCACGCACGGCCGTGAGATGCTGTGAAGGAACTCGCCAGCCACGACAGGAGCAGCTGCCTCTGGAGCTGCCACGACGGCAGCTAAAAGGCTGCGATGGCACCCAGGGACATGCACCAACCACTGCCCTGCCACAGCCAAAATAAGCCATGGAGCTGGGGGTAGGGTGACAATGAACCAGTGCCAACGCAGCAGTGAACAGCTGCTGGGATTTAGGAGCACACTGGGAACAGCACAGGTCACACTCCAGAACTTCATCATAAAGCTGCTGCTTCTGTCCAGGTAATGATGCCTTGTAAAATTCAGCTTGAGAGCAGAAACCAGAATTTAGGGAACCAGGAGCCTCATTAGAGTCATCATAAGAATCACAGAATGTTTTGGGTTGGAAAGGAACTTTAAATGTTGTCTAGTCTGACAATATTTAGTCCGGCAATGAGCAGGGACACCTTCTAGTAGATCAAGAGACTGTTCTCACCTGGTCCCAGGCTTCTTGACAGGCTCCTCGTGTCCTTCTCTGCTACAGCTCTGCTGTTGGTGAATCCGTGTGGCCTCATGGCCAGTGTGGGACACTGAGACCCTGACACATCTTATCCTCAACAACAAAACCCCAAACTAGAGCCATGGCCAAGGCCTAGGTGCATCTCCAAAGAGCCCAGACAGATCTTCTCCCAGGGAGATCTCAGCCCTTGCGATGGACAAGTTCCTTCTCAACATCCCCAGGCAGTTTGCCTGCAAGTCCAATTAATAACACTGTATTTTGTCAACAAAGTCGGGTCAGCAGCAATTCATAGACTTCATGCTGGTTAACCTTTTCCCACCAAACAAGCCTAGGGATATTTTGACTCCCTGCCCTTGAGAAGTTTATTTGTGTAGGATCCATCCACTTACCAGCTTCCGGCAATGAAAAGACACACAAGGAGTGTAACTGCTTTCTAATAGTTCAGGGAAGACTTGATGGTTGTGGCCAGGGCTCCCCGGCACTGGCACTAGAAAAGCAAAGCACTTGCCAAAGCCACCTGAGAGAGTCCAAGAGGCTTGTAATTAGCCTGGGAGAGAAATGAGAGTGAGTGCAACAGCCCGACCATCACCCCCAGATGCAACAAGATCTTCTGTGGAGAACCTGGAGGTGTTCTACTTGCTGGAGGCAAAATGCGTGGACTGGGAGGGTGGAATATTTAAAGAAGACTCAACAGAGAAGAAACATCAGAGAAAGCCATCCCTGCTTTCAGCCTTGTCCATGTACCATCACCCTGGAGGAGATGACAACATCAAACCAGTTCAAGCTTCCTCAGTGCTCTTCGTTGCCCAGGACCACATCTCATCATCTGATGCTCACAGCATCTTGAAGCAAAAGCAAATGAGTGGGATCAAGGAAAAGGGCTGCCTTAGCCTTGGCCTGGTGAGGATTCTACACCTCTTAGAAGAAGGACCAAGGAGAAAGATTTCTCACCTTCCTCCTGAGACCTATGGGATGCATCCTTCAGCCCAGGATCACAGGCTGCTGCAGCACACAGGTTGTTTCAGCTCCAGGTAGCATAGTGATTTTAAAAGACTGGCCAAAAGGGCCAATCAGCTTAAGATTCCCTCACTGCTTGGGCTTTCCTGGCAAATGATTAACAGATGCTGCACTGACTGTCGAGCTCTTCACCCAGACAGAACAGCATCTGGCAGGCCCATTACTGCCTTGTGTGGTGGGTGTGCCCTGGAGAGCCCGGAGATTTATTGCCCAGATATAAAGTGACTGAGTTCTGTTCCAGGAGCACTGGGAAAAGCAGAATTTCTTCATGAAGAGCCTTCTTATCACAATTTCAATTATTTGCACGTGAAGGGGAGGCCATAAGGGCAAAGACACCCCAGGGTGATTTGGGGAGGGGACACAGTGCTGGCTTCAGCAGGTACTGTCAGCTAGAGGGGGTGTCTGGTTCAGTGAAGGAAAGGCTATCCCAGAAAGGGGCAGGGAAAGCTGTGCCTTTTAACAGTAGTTGGGATATTTTCTCCAGCACATTCCTCTCCCTCCAGTAACCTTGTGGGAGCCTGGAAAGACGGGTTGTGAAATGCAGTTTCTCCCTGCCGGCAGCTCTGTGGGGATGCCAGAAGGCAGAGCAGCCTTGCATGGAGGCCAGACCAGCGTCCCTCACGCTGCAAACATGAGACACCGATAATTAAAATGGGAGGTGAGGAGAAAGCCTTTCCCACCATATACCTCCTCCCTGGCCTGGCTTGTTCCTGCATCAGGATGGACTCAGAATGTCTCAGACTGGGGCAAAGGATATGGGGCGTGCTCATCATGATGCAATATTTACCTCTTGAGATCTGGGTGAGGTCATACATTTGCATCACTTTGGACCATATTTGCTCTGGGATAGAGAGTTAAATCCTTCAGGTTTCAGAGTAAACCCCAGTTTGGAGCAGTAGCTGGGAGAAAAGCACAGTGGGATACACTGGCTCCTGGGTGGCTACCCCAGGGTCCTTGTGTGGTGCCTGAAATCTCAGTCCATCCCATGGACGGGCAGGACATTGGGCTGTATCTGGCAACAGTGTGAGAGGACACTGGTCACAGCCACGTGCTGAGCTGAGCCGTGCAGTGTCTGTGTGATGTGCCTTTACCCACCTCTGCTTTCAATTAAAGCCACTAATGATGTTAGCAAGAGAAGACTGAACGACATGGCAAGCTTGCTAACGTTGGCCAGATGTGCTGCAGGTGCCACGGTGGCTGCAAGTGTGCAGGTGGCTTTGCAAGGGGAAAGTAAGAAAAAAAAAGAAAAAAAAAAAAAAAAAGAAAAAAAAAGAAAAAAAAAGAAAAAAAGTTATGGGTCATTGCCATCAAACCAAATCTTCCAGGCTCAGAAAAACTGAATGGAGCCGGTCCTGGATGCTTTGTGGTCTGGGCTTGGGTGAGGCCCCAGGGCTGTAATGGTTTTATTTAGGGCATGCAATAAATAACCTTTGGCTCCTATTGTATTTGGGTTTGCCAGAAAGGCAGTTGGTCTGGCTGGATTAAAGTTGGCAGTAATTACATGCCAATGCCTCCTCTGTAGCAAGGAAGGGCGAAACCTAAAAAGAAAACCACACATGCATCCCCCTACTCGCCACTTCATGTGGGGACACCCCTTGTCCTCCCACAAGCAGAAATCCAGCTCATGCCCAATGTTAACGCTTTGGAGAGTTATTGACAATGCAGTCCAAAAAGGAAGAGAGATGTGGGAATGATCCTGGTGTCAAAATGGATTTCGTAAGCGACCAGACTCATCCCCTGAAGGACACCCTCTGACTCAGCCAGCCACCAACCCAACCATCAGCCTTCCAGCCTTCCCCACTTCCCCCAGTGAATGTGCCAAATACAAACCAGATGCTCCAAAACGCCTGCTTGAAGACATTCCCTTTCATCTGGTAATTGCTGCTTCCGAGGGAAAAGATCTTAAGTGGTCCTCAAACCCTCCTGAATGACCCACACACCTATTTTTGTCCCTTTTGGGCTTCTGAGCATCTTTGGCTGCAGCATCTGAGCCACCCTGCTGCTCCTCATCCCCTCTTCCCGGCAACTGATGGCCAGTCCCAGCCTCCTTGCCAGCGTTTGCACCCTTAGGACTGGTTTATTGCCACCCACGTGTCATCAGCCACATGTAATCCCACTGCATGGGGTGCCACGATGCCACTGAGACGGGCACCACTGTGCCCCCTGCATCAGAGGGGCATGGTGCAAGAAAGTCAGGCCAGGGGTTCAAAAATGAGGTGTAGAAGGCAAAACTAAGGTGGTATTTGCAGTAACGGCAGTGGTAACAGCTCCATGTAAAACTGACGCAGGAGAAAATCTGCACACCCCAAATTTGACCTATACAATCCTAAACTTAAACAAGATACATCTGCACTGAGGATTTTCTCTTGTCCTCTTCAGTCATTGCATTTCTAGCTTTGACAAGTAAACAGCCAATCCCCAAACCTCAAGCTCTTTATTGCTTGTGGTTCCTTCCCCTTCGTTTCTAAGAAATTAGTAACAGGGGAAGGCTGTAAAACACACACTGGCCTCTCCTGTCTTTAAACACAGTGAGAAATCAAATAAACGGGGAGAGAGGAACAAGGAAGATCAACTGCAGGCAGAAAATGCCCAGCTGTACCCACTCCAAGTGCTGGAGGCTGTGGATGCTGATTTAGGCAGTGAGAAAATGTGATGCACAAAGCAAACCCAGCGATGAGCGCAGGATGCACTCCTGCACTGGAGCTGCAGCTGTGAAGGAGCCCATGGGCTGCTCAGAAAATATTCAGGAGGAGAAGTTAATGCCCAATGAGATGTGCTAAACAATCATGGCCTGGGGAAGAGGAGCTGGAGGTCAAAAATCACTTAATGAGGAAAGATGCGATGAGGCCTGCTGGTTTCCTCCTGGTATCTGCTGCTGATGCTCAGTGCCCCTTCAGCATCGCTCTCCCTGACAGTGGAGATGAGCATTAGTGGGAATTGTGTTACACCAGCCCAGCAGCCTCACTGGAAACCAGGAGAGGAGAATAATCCTACTAATAACCTCGGAGCCCAGCTCCTCCTTGATGATGCCAATTTACGCATGGTTTAACGAGGGCACGGAATGATGGAAGGACACTGCAGGGGAATATAAAATCCTGCCTCAAATGGACACATGCTGGTGAAGTTTAGATTAGGCAGAATAAAAAAAGAAAAAAGGGTTCTTAACTAAAGGGAAACTTGGAGGAAATAAGGAGTTGGTGAGTGATGGCACCTGGAGCATCCTTTCTTCCACAAAGGTACCAGCCAAGTTCTGCCTGCCAAGGAAAAGGCAGGGGTCTAAATCTGGATGGATAAGCCAGCATCTCAGCATCAGCAGGAATAAGGACAGAGCTCCCAAAGAAAGCACATAAAAGGCATCAACATGAAAATAAAACCCACAGCAAAGATGTGGCAGAAGAAAGTCTGGTAAGGGGAAAATGAGCTCCAAGGTGAGAAATTACCATCCTGGGGCAAGGCAAACATCTTGAAGCTCTTCCCATACTATCCTGGATGGTCCAACACTTCCAAAAGCAGACCGGGGTAAGGAGCCATGTGTGTATTTTGCACGGATGAACTTTCACATTGTAAATCCACTTCAGCCTTTGAGCAAAATGCCTGGCACAGCTGTGCATGGGAAATGTCTGCTCCACAACACCAGGGCTGAGATTAGCATGGCCAGGAACACGAGTCCTTGTACTACCAGAAAGGAGAGGGAAAGGGTGCTACTGAATGTTCATCTTCTGCCAAAATGGCTTTTGCATTGCAAAAGAGAACCGTAGTAATAAAATTAGATAATGGTTTCAAACCAGAGAACCTTTGTCAGTGGTCAGGATGGTTGGGGTTGTACTTCTGCAGGCTGGGACCATACCCAGTGAGGATGTCGAGAGGCAGCATGGTAGGTTTTCCTTTTCAATGGGTGAGCTGCAAATCAAGTTGCTGAGGCTGTCTCCACTGCAGGAATAAGGAAGCCTAGATGCCCTTACACCCCCTCCAGCCATGCTTCACCAGGAGCTCTGGGGTTATTTACCCACAGCACTTGGTAGAGCCTGCCAGAGCATAAATACCAGAGCAGGGAAAGGAGCCATCCAAGCTAAAAGCCAGTGCGGGTACAAGAAGAACAAGGCCAAATGGGTACGAGTCATCCACAAATAAATTTAAGCTGGAAACGAGAGCAGTTTGTATCCGTGCGAGCAGCAAGGCTCTGGCAACGGCTTTCCCAGAGGACTTGCCAGGGTCAAACAGCTCATTAGTTTTGAGAAGGAAGCTGGCAGGGGGTTTGTGTCACGGCTGCTTGGAACGGCGGGGAGGGGGGTGGGGGGACCAGCCAAAAACTGGTGGTGGCCCTGGGGCTGCAGCCACCTGTGCTGGTGGGATACGGTGGGATGCAACCGCATCTGCTTGCTCTTGGAGAGAGGGAAGATGCACAGGGAGGAAAATAAAAATGCACAGCTCCGTTTTTCCAGCTGACAGGAGCCTAAACACTGGCTGGGAATTGGGCTCAGGGCCCTGTGTGAAATTCAGCTTGGCTTGTCTTGAGACAGCAGCTCTACTCCCCGAGCACCCTACAAGCATTTCGGTAATAGCAGGGGGAATCAGACCTACTTGTCAAGCGTGTTGCTATTTGTGCAAATGCTCTGTACCAGAGGGAAGCTTGAAGAACAAGTCCCCATTTATAGCGCGTTGGATGCTGGCAGCAAGCCTGCAAATTAGAAGGAATTCAGAGAGGAGCAACAACAACAACAACAACAACAACAAAAAAAAGCCTAAAGGGGCTGGAGGGATTAGTTTGGGAGGGGAAAAAAAAAGGGAGCTAAGTGTGTGGTCCAGTGGATGCGACCTTGGGCTGGGACTGCACCCAGTGTCGTCCCATCCATAGCACATCTCCCTGTGCCATGTGCAGGTTTCCCTATGTATCCTTAAGAGGCAAGATGTGTTTTCTGCCACCCCAGGAGACAGCTCTGTTGTGTCCACACAGAAAAAAAAAAGATTTAAAAATTACATATACGATAGAAAGTTCAGTAAGGAGCTGCCAGAGTAAAGGTCAGCCCGTGAACAAAATCAGTTTGAGTGGAAGCAGCTTAGCCATGGCAATGAAGGGTGTGTGGGGAAAACCCCCTGCTGCAATGTTTTTTTTAGGGTAGTTTTAGCCCACACTGCTCAGTTCATCCCTGAACCCGCTGAACTGCTCAGAGAGGTGCAATATCCCCAACTGGATGTAGTCTTGCTATCAGCATCCTTATTGTTTGGGGCACTGAAAGGGGCAGGAGTGACCTGGATCATGGGTTTAATCACCAGCTTTCAGCCTGGCTGCACTTGCACTGGTGCCAGGGCCCTGGAGAGGGGACTTGGGCAAGAGCCCAGCACTGTCTCCACAGGGAAAAGCCTGGCTGTCCCCAGCTCGGGGTACTCAGCCTCATGGGGGCATTCCCGTGACCAAAAAGTTGCACCAGTCGGGATGCAGCAACACATCACCCTGGGGAGCACCAGCACAGGGACATTCAGAGCCTTTCAGGGATGAGACCAACTTTGCTGTTTACTGACCAAACCTCCCTCTTTTAGTGCCTGTCACACAAGCATGGATGAAGCTGTAATTTGCCATGACGGGAAGTAGGAGAGGAGGGGACACAGAGGCTGGGACAAGCCTTCCCTTAAATGCCCCCTAACGCCACCTTAAAAACTAATGAACCAGGGGCAGTGGAGGTTACTGGTTTGGTATGAGAATTTTCATGAGCATGAGAAAAAGAACGACCACATTGCTCCAAAGTTTGTTTTTTTTTTTTTTTTTTTTTAAGCAAGCTTCAGGGGCTCTGGGAGAGCAAAGTTTGCTGCAAAGTTTGTTTCCTGTTGCACCCACGTTACCAAGCAGAGCTGGCTGTGGAACGTGCGGCGAGGGGCACCCGGCTGGGCTGCACCTCTGGGTAAGCACTGGTGGCCAGGTAGGATGGCACGGTGAGGGTCACTGAGCCTGGGCATTGCCTCCAGCCCAGGACATTGCCCAGCCACCCATCCTCCCAGTTTAACACAACTTTGCTTCCAGCAGCACCCCATTTCCAACTGTTGTTTTGCACATACAGCTAATAAATAAACATCATATAGACAATAAAAAGGTGTTTTTTAGATGTTGGGATAATCAGAGCAATTGCCCCTGCGCCTTTCCCTGGCATGCCAGGGTGCAGCGTGGTAGCCAGCAGCTCCCAAACCCTTCTCTGGAAAAGTTCAAACCCTCAAATACTTGGAATTGCTCTTTGAGGGAATTTATTTTAAAGCCGCTTTAACGGCAGCTGGGAATTACCAGGGAGGCACTTTGCTCTGCTATTTCCCAGCTGCTGACCCCGTTTGCATGAAGGGGGCCCCGGGCAGCTGCCCAGCTGGGACGCTTGGGGACATGTGCCGAGCCAGCACTGCCTGGAGTTGCACCCAAAATTCCCCTTGTCTCAGCTCGCAGCAAAAGCACAGAGAGGGACTGATGTACATGGCAGGAGTGAGAAAAATTAACTCCCACATCCAGCAGTGAGGGCGTGAGCTGGGATGTGGTAGGGTTATTTTTTAAGACCCTGTTCCCATGAGGGCTGAAAATTGCACCCAACCACGTTGCTTCCTCCCCAGAGCAAAAGCAGAACTTGGAGGCTGTGAGCCTCCCAAAAACCAAATCAACATCCCAATGTGCTGGTGGCACGTTGTTTTTTAAGGAGCATTTTGGTCTTTAAAAGAAGAGTTATTGAGCAAAATCAGTGACAGCAAGTCAGCAGCTAAATGTCATCAGGACTACGCACGACAGGTCCTGATGGAAGGTTGGAAAATGCCACCAGAGAGCTGTGGTTGTGCCTCCTGCAAACCCTCCGTGTCCCCATTTCCCTGAGAGGGTTATGGAGCCCTTCTCCCTCCACACCTACATAGGGGCACCCTGGCCATCCCACCTGACTCAAGCCCTGGGGATGAGCTGGGAGACCTGGAATAGGTGCAGGTGGCTAGGATGGGTCTGGTGGCAGAGGAGCTCTGAGCCCAACAGCTGCCAAATGTGAAGCCACCTGCAGCCACCAAGTCATCGAAGCGAAGGGGCCCCCAAAGCCACAGGCAAGGGTTGGCCTGATAGGCATCAGCCCCCTGCAGCACTCATGGCTTTCTTCTCCCTGCTGTCATGCTTGAAAAACATTTGTGGAAAAACACTGCAGACCGAAGAGTATTTGAGTGGCAAGCTGGAGAAGGAGCTAGGGGAAGAAAACAACTTGGCAAGGAAGGAGGAGCTGAAGGACACAAGTGTTCCCATTTTGATTCAGAACTCCCTAGGGTGCCGCTGAGAGCGTTTATTGACCAGCTTGCCTGCTCTCAATGAGCTGGCCTTGCAAACTGTGGCAGGAGGGAGGCTATTCCTGGTCAAGGCATGTACAACAGCAACACTTTCTTACCTCAATAATCAACCAGTGACACACAAAACACACAGTCAAGGACTTTCCTGGAGAGGGCTCAGGCTCTGCAGTTACTGCACCTGCAGTGTCACCACAAAAAGCCATCAGGTGCTCGCATTAAATGCTTCAGGGGTCCCCAAACAAGGGGAAAAAAAGCCAAAGTCCAGCCAGGCACACACAATTTGCTTAATAAAATCAAGGTGCACACTTGACTCCAGCAATGCAGCAGATAGAGAGGATTGAGTTGCCTCTCACAGTATTAGAAGGAAAATAATCATTGTCGCAATAAAAAAAATGAGATGCAGCTAGGTCAGGTTCATTAAGGGTGAAAGGCAGTAGTTGACTCCAAACCCAGCTGTTCTCCCCAGCATTGATATGATCTTTCCAGCACAAGTCTGTGCGGGAACTCATCATGCCCCCCCTGCTCCTTGCAACATGATAACACAGCACATCGCCCCCAGCTCCCAAGTTAAACATCTTATTAACTGCAGTGACGTAAAAGAGGAAATCTCCGCGAACTATCACAGAGATGAGAGGGAACACATTTACCATCAATAGGCGATGACATCGCTGCAGAGAGATCTGCACGTAAAGCAGCACCCAGCCCCTCCTTCCCCTCCCTCCTCTAATCACTCCATGTCATGGGAAACTAAACCTGACATCCAAACAGCCCCGATACGAGACACTCGCTGTAAAAATATTTTTATGATTGAAAAACAACGAAAAACTTGCCTTCCAGGAAACCGTTTGGATACAAACCCTGTGCAGCTGCAACCACCCTCAGTGTCCGTATTCACCCCTCCTGCTTCAGCTTGGAAATAAGGCAGGGTGGAGAAGGAGAAAGGAAATAAAAAATAAAACAACAAAGTAGGGGGAAAAGAAGTGATATTGCAGCTGATGAGCTGTGAGAGGCTGTTGGCAAAGTGGTCCAGCAATCATCTGAAATTCAGACGGTCACGTGTGGGTTCTGTCTGCAGCTCCCGCGCAGCCCGGGCTCAGCACTTCGCCCAAGTGCACACACAGCAATTCCCTGCACAGAGCTCTCCCGCCCCACTCCCACACGCTTCCCAGCCCGTGCCCCATCCCAGCCATACCCAGCAGGTTTTGGCATGGCAAGGTGACCCAGCTGCTCTGGCTACAAAGGTGGATTTTTGCCATGTGAGTGCAGGGCACACTGAAAAGCATCACTAAGCTGCAAAACCACCCTCACTTGGAGCTTCTCCATCTAAATCCCAGCCCTGCAGGCAGCGCTGTCTACTCCACCAGGATGTGCCAGCGGCCATCACCCCACTGCATCATCTGGGGCTGGTGGGGGGTCCCACTGGCCTGGAGGAGTGCCCAGAACATGCTGTACCCACTCTCGAGGCCAGCCTGTCCCTGGGCAACCCTGGGCATGTCCAAAAACAGCCCCTGGGCTGCTGTGATTGCATCAGAGAGCAGTGGGTGAGCCCAGACACCTCTAGGGTGAGGTGGCAGCCAGCTTCTTTCTTTCTTTCCTTTTTTTCCCTTTAATTTTCATTTGGGACATTGCTTTGCGTCCAAGGGATGCCTCAGGCTCCATCCTGCACTGCCCCACAGTGCAGCAGCTCCTGGGGACTCACCAAGCAATCACCAAAGGTCCCTCTGCAAAAGGCCATGATGTGGCTGCAGAGAGACCCAGCCCCACCATCCAAACCCCAAAATTCTTCAGGACAACTAAACTGATTTTTTTTTTTCTCTGCTTGCACCCATTCTTCATATATATTAGCAAGAGGAATTAGGAGACTGAATGTTCCACATCGCCTCGGCTTCATCGCCCGGCCGGAGATGCATCGCATGGCACTGAAGTCAGGCAGATACAGTGGGACTAAAAAAAGAGCATGGTTGCTTTTTTTTTCTTTTAAAGCCGGATTGCCTTTCACGGTGACTATATTTATAGGTAGAGCTGTTGAAATTTTAAGGGCTCCTTGCCACAGGAATCTGGTCGTGTCTCGTGTTCACAAAGTGGCGTAACTTGGCAAAAATGAACATCTAATAGGCCAATGGGTACTGCTTCCCTTTCTTAATTTTGGGTTAAATCAGAGGGCAAAAAGACAAGATGCAAAATTAGCCACACACGCCGCTGCCATGTGCCACAGTCTGTATTTTCCAGATTAGGAGCGTAACGAACACGAGACTTCACACCCACCCCTAGACCGGCACTTTCCTTTTCTGTCGATGACCAAAAAAACCCAGCTTTTGCGGGTGTTTATTTTTGCTTTCGGTTTGGCTATCCATGCCACACACAAAACCTCCTCTGCACTTCGTTTTATGGTTGAAAAACCCCCATCAGGGTTCAGCTGCAGAGCGGTAAAACTCGCTCTCCCCGTCCAAAGCTGCCCGGGAACACCACCCGCCAACATGCTGCAGCACACGATGCCCAGAAACCACGCGGTCTCAGCCCAAAAGCTGGCAGTTTTCTTACACAATAGCATGCTACGCTGCTAAACCCCTTTTTTTATTTTAATTTACACTATAAAAGCATGTTACACCCTGTCCAAAGACACTACCACCCTGCTGAGCATGTCTGGATGCTAAACTTTGATTCCCTATGACAATGTGTGTCTATTTAAGACAAAACCCAAACCATAATTAAAGTTATTGATAGGAGACAATGTTTGCTGTTTGCTATTTTAACATCAAGTGCTGCTGGATTTCAAGCCACTGATTTCCATGGCTTGCAGGGGATGATGGAGCTGGAAACCTGCCTAAATGTTGGGGGTTTTGATGTTTCTCAGGGCACTTCTGCTGTCAAATCAAAGAAATGCACTTAACAGGCCAATCCCAGCGGATGCTTCTCATCCAGAATCACCCTGACTGGAAGCTGAAGAGTGATTTTTGAGCTATCAAAGCACACATGAAAATAAAATAGCTGTAACAAAAGCTTTTTGCTTCTGCAAGCAGCCCTCTCCCTAGGCAGAGCCAGCAGGGCAATGTCTCATGGCAGACCATTGACACAAGTTAACCAAAGTTAATGTTTTTACATTCTCAAGAGGATCAAATTTCAGGTTGGAGCACTTACCAAAGGTTAAAAGTCTCTTCACTTGCCCAGCTGTCAAATTTGGTGGCATCTGACATCCCCAAAAAGTGGCTGTGACACAGACTGTGCTACATTTGCCCCTGCCAGCCAGCACCTGGGTGGTTAACTCTGAAGCCAAGTGACAACACACTGTTAAGTCCCTGGATGTATATAAATATTGGTGCAGAACACTGGTGGGTCCACAAAGCCTCAGCTTTAAACCCACCTGCAGCATTTTCAACATACGCTAGCTATTAGCAACGACATGATAAAAAACCCAGTGATGATTATAAAGTGGAATTTAAATCCAGCTCACAGCCTGGTAGGGAAATTCATGACATTTTGTATACAGACAAGCCACCAGCCCCATTTATCCATATTCTTCTTTTTCCACTGCTGCCAATAAATACACCACTTCATTAAGGCTCAGTTTTCTTGCTGATCCTCCTTTAGCCATGAGGATGCACATAAACCAAACCCAGCAGCCCCAGACACGCGGTTGCCCCGTTTACGTTTCAGCTCCTTTGAGCAGAAAGATGAAGCTGTAACCAAATGAACTGGAGAAACTGGCAGCAGCACAAACTTGACAGATTCCAGCTAATTGCTTGGATTAGTAATTCCAGTTGCATGCAAAAATCCACTTTACCTACAGCAGAGAAAGGCATGGCATGGGGTGTCCTCCGGCTCCGTGACCTGCCTGCCCAGGGAATGGGAATACCGGCATTCCCAAGCCCCCACGCCATGGCCAGGCCAAGAAAGGCTTGTTAGTCTAACGAGACACGCTCAAATACAGAATCACCGAATCATTCAGGTTGGAAAAGACCTCCAAGATCACCAAGTGCCACCATCAGTGCACCACCACCACCATGTTCACCACTGAACCATGTCACCAAGTGCCATATCCACGCGTTTTCTGAACACTTTCGGGGACGGTGATTCCACCACTTCCCTGGGCAGCCTATTCCAAACACGACCTAGGAGCGGCCATCCCTGCCGCAGCTACCGATGCAGGGCAGCCCGATTCGTTTGACGCCGTTTCCTCACGAAGAGGGAAACATCCATGAGGATGGCGAGACCGGACAGCCTGGAACACGGCGCTTCCCCCCTTGGGCCCCTTGTGACACCGATCGCTGCGTCCGGCCCCGGACAGGGGTGGAGAGGCCCCGCGGAGCCCTGGAAGTGCCCACGCTGCATCCCACCCACGGAACGCGGCGGGATGGGGTCTGCCGGGATGCTCCGTGTCCGCACCACGGGGTGGGGGACTGCGGCATCGCGCGTGGGCTCCCAGCGGGGCTGTGGCGGGGAGGAAGCAGCGTGCGTGAACCCCCCGCACCGGGGCTGCAGCTCCCCTCCCTTAATTCTCGGTTCAATCGGAAGGTGCTGTAGCCTCGCTGGGGGCCGGGGGGGGGGGTCACGGACGCTGCTGCCTACCCACCACAGCCCCAGGGTGGCTGCAGGGGAGCCATCACCCGGCTCCGGGGGGACATCGCACCGCGCAGCCTCCTCCGCATGCCGCGGTGGCCCCGCAGCCGGCGGCACAAGGACCCCTCCCGCCCGCATTGTTGCGCGGGCGGACCCACGTGCAGCCGCCGCCGCCGCTTCCCCTTGCCCGCCCGCCTCCGCGTCCGCGCACTGACCTGCCCGCCGGCTCCGCTCGGCTCCTCTGGGCTGCGCTCGCCCCGCGTCCGGCTCCGCTCGCCGCCAGCCCGGCCCCGTTCGCCGCCCCCCGCCCACACAGTCCCGAGGCCACGCCCCCTCCGTCTCCTGTTCCCTTCCCATTGGCTTCTGCTGGCGCCACGTGACGCGGCGGCGGCGCGCGCGGGGGCGGGGCCGGGGGCGCGGGCGCGCTCGGGGCGGCGGCGTTACTAAAGTCGCATCTGGCAGAT
>JACBWW010000003.1:64100282-64228859 GCA_020086605.1 Lanius collurio
AACAGGAGACGGAGGGGGCGTGGCCTCGGGACTGTGTGGGAGGGGCCGGGGAAGGGGCGGGACCTGGAGGGAGTGGGCGGGGCCAAGGGGGTGAGGGGAGTGTGAGGGCAGGGGGGAAAAGGAAAGAGGTAAAGAAATGGAGCAAGAAGCGCTGGAGCACATCTGCTGTGGGGACAGGTTGGGAGAGCTGGGAGTGTTCAGCCTGGAGAAGAGAAAGCTCCACAGAGAACTTAGAGCCCTTTCCTTAAAGGGTCCTTAGACTCTGCTTAAAGGGTCTCCAAGAGAGCTGGAGAGGCATTTTGGACAAAGGGACAGGAGAAGGGGTACTGGCTTCAAACTGCAGAGGACAGGTTTCAATGGGATATTAGGAAAAATCTCTTCCCTGTGAGGGGAACAGGGTGCTCAGAGAAGTTGTGGCTGCCCCATTCCTGGAAGAGTTCAAGGCCAGGTTGGATGGGGCCGGAGCATCCTGGGATAGTGGAAGTTGTCCCTGCCCATGGCAGGGAGTGGAACTGGATGACCTTTAAGGTTGCTTCCAGGCCAAAATATTCTGTGATTCTATCATTCTTAGAAAAGGAAATGAAGCTGATGAGGAGGAAGAGGAGGAGAAAGAAGAGGAGGAAGAAAGAAAATGGTGGTGACAAGGACAAAGAGGAGGAGGAAAAGAAGAAATAAGGAAGAGGAGGAAGAAGAAAGATAAAGATGACAAAGGTGAGGAGGGAGAGATGAAGGAAGAGGGACAAGGAAGAAGAAGAAGGGGAAGAAGAAGGAGAAGAAGAAGAAAAGAAGAAGGAGAAAACAAAGATGACAAAGAGGAAGCTGAGGAAGACAAAGAGGAGCCTGGGGGCAGAGTCAAGGGGAGACAGCACCGGCCTGGGCTCAGTGCAGCAGTGTCTCCTGTCCTCTGGGGGGAGATGCCCGTAGTCCCCTGACAGTCAGGCTGGATGAAAGAAGGAGGCTGCCCATTCCTGAGGCTATACAGGATATATTTAACATCTCCCATTAGTGGTTCTGGGTACGTGTGAGGTACAGGGGTCACCCAGCGTGTTGTGGACTCAAGCTGGCACAGTTTAGGAGCTGCTGTCACTTTATAGCCAAGATCCTTGCCTCAGGTTGTCAACCTTTGTGTCTACAACCCATGTCTAGACCTGTGGTGTAAAGAACCACCCTAAATTCAAAGGAACAGGAGCAGAGCACTTGATGCCATTGCAAGTTTTCATTTATTTCTAACTTTTCGAGGACTCTCATGGCAAAAGTCGCCACAGAGGCAGACAAGGGCTTCAAAAAATTAAGAGAATAATAGCAGGCTTGGGGTCACACATGCAGAGGGATGAGGTGATTCCTCAGGAAACACAAATATGTGCCATCTCTATAAATATCAGGAGATCCTCAGATGTTACTGCATTTTAAAGATATTTTTACCTTTTCCCTGAAAGGCACTGAACTGGTGTCCTCTAAACCAGAATGGTCTGACAGTGTTTCATGTTTCTGAGAACATTGTTCAAAGTATGCAGTCCTCCTCTCTGGTTAAGGGATGACCTGGAAGCGTAGATCATAGAATATCCTGAGTTGGAAGTGACCCACAAGGATCATTGAGTCCAACTCCTGGTCTTGCAGAGGACAACTCTGAAGATCACACCTGAGAGTGTTGTCCAAATTCTTCTTGAACTCTGTCATGCCTGGTGCTGTGATCACTGCCCTGGGGAGCCTGTTCCCGTGCCCAACCATCCTCTGGGTGATGGACCTAATATCCAACCTAAACCTTCCCTCACACAGCTTCAGGCTGTTACACAACAGAGCCTTGACATCCCAGCCTGGCAGGACCTACAGCAAGTCCTTCAGCAGGACTTGAGAAGGGCTGATTTGGCATATGACTACTTGAAAAGAGTAAAGGAAATAAGTTAAATTTACCAAAGTTTCTTAATGCAATGAATCTTATGCAACGACAACGGTATATGTGTAAATGTATTAAGTGGATCCATGGATAAAACTCTGGAATCTGTTGATTGATTTCAAAGGATATTCAAGACATTTGATGTCTGCGGGTTTGAAACACACAGCTGGATGAAAGGGATTTTCATTCTCTCCTTCCCCTTCCCCTCTCAACACAGAACATAAGCTTAACCTTGGTTAGGCATCAGCAAATTCACACCTTGCAAAGAAGTCTGCTGAGAACATAAAAAAACCTGTGACTTCCCTTGCTATTGACATTTAGGTTCTGCTGTCTGACTCCCTGCTACTTTTTTGAAGTGAGAAAATTATCTGTTTTTCACATCAACGTTTTTTTAATGAAAACTCAGAGCGTGACTTTCGGTGGTGCTAAAATCAGTCTGGCAAAGCCCAGGGAAAGCTTTGGAGGGCAGAAGTCCTTCTGCTAATGCTGAGGATGGGGAGACCCATGAAGAAGTCTGCCTGTGACTGCTTTCTTTAAAAGCCAAAAAACCTGAGAATTGAAACAAACAAACAAAAAAATCCAAAGAAAAATGTCGCAGTTGCTGCATTTTGTTGGGTATTTTTGGTCAAATCTTTTCTTGTTAGAATAGCATAACCCTTTTGCCTTCCATGGGGATTCCCAGGCATGGTGGGGAACTGCGCTTGTCTCTGAGGGAATATGTTTGTTTTTCTGCATCCTTTATTGTTTGTAAGAACGACAGACACGCCTTTCTCTCAGACACAGCAAATGTCAGTAATCTGTTTTTTATTTAGCAGAGAACCTGAGAGTGGTGGTTGGCAAAGCCGTTCTTTTGCTTCCCATCTGAAATGTCACATGGCAAATTGTAGCGCTCGAGCACAACCTCAGCTTGACAGCTCTGGCAGAAGAAAGAGGGCCAACAGCATGAGGCTCTACCACATTCCCTCAGAAGTGCTGTCAAACCCAGCTTGATCCCTCTTGCATGGGTGAGGCTGAAGGGTTGCTGTGCCTGGGAGCGTCGCTTCTTGGCCAGGGGTGTAAATTCATACCAGTTTGGTGGCTGCTCTTGGGCACCACAGAATCAGAGAATATCCTGAGCAGGGGAGCTTTTGTCCATTGTGAGCTGGAGAGGAAATGGAGGCATTAAAAATTGATGGGCAATGTAACTGGGGAACACCTTCAGGTCTCCTGGCAAACCTGAATCCATCTTCAGTCAAGCCCCTGCCTTGCTTCTCTGTATTTTAGAACAACAAGCAAAGAGAAATGTTTCCACAATCAGGTCAGAGCCTTAAGAGGATCAAGTAGGCTTCATGTTAGCTGTAATTTTTGAATTTGAATGGATTTTCAGCGCAAATATTGACAATCTCCTGTGCATGTGAGCATCCTTGAGCATGTTTTTCAGCCTAATACACTGAAAAGCAATGTGGAAGGATTGTAACCTCTGCACAGATGCTAATCCCAGTGGGCTGTGTTTGCCTCAGTGTTAGTGGAAAGCCTGGCTATATTTTAATGTGTGCTTGTCAAAGTGCTTGTATTGCAGCTGGGACACTTTCCTGGATGTAGCCCACACAGCCTCTGTGTTTGCAGAAAGGATGGAAATTCAATCCATACACCTGCTTTGTCTAAATTTCTGTAATCTTTTTTTTCCTGCCCCTTCTGTCATTTCCATTTCAGCCAAACTCAACTTCCTTCAAGCTAGGACACCATTAACAGTGAACTGATGGAAAAAATGACTCTGCTTTTTGCCACCTGCAGGCAGCATTTCTCACAGCCACTGTGTTAGAGGAGGAAGCAGCAGAAAAGTGATAATTCTGGGTTGGAAAGGTTGCAGGAGGAACCACTCCTCCAGGGTAGGAAGTGAAACATGAATTCTTGAGATGTCAGTGTTGATGTTCCAGCACTGATGCCTCCTTCCCATCCTTGTTTAAATTGAGCAAATCCTCCACCAAGTTTCTCAGCCACCAGAGCTTATGTCTTGACCTTCTACACCAGGTACTTCTGCTCCTTTCGTGAAGCAATTATTGCCTCACGTTCCTCTGGGGCTGCAACATCTCAGTGAGGTTTTCTGACTCAGACATCACATTCACGGGCATGACAAGTGACCTGGGTTTCTCCACCTTGCAGAAGTCCCAGAAACTGCTATGTGTTGACTAGTGGATAGTTTTTCTTTCTGGGAGAGATAAAAAAGTTTAAAAACATGAAAAGAACACCCCCAAACAATTCACCAAAACCACCCAACCCCAAAGCCTTTGTAATAGTTCTGATTCAAATATTATTATTTTTAAATTTAGCTTTTCCTCAAGGAGAGGCTAAAAATGGAGCACTTAGCTCTTCAAGAAGAGTCATTTAATAGCTGGACCAGCACTTGGAATTCACTTGAAGGCACTGACTAATTCAGCACATGAGCGAAACTGAAGTTCACTCATACGTGGTAACGCCTTTCTTTTTCCCACACTCATCAAAACCTTGTTTGCCTACTTCACAGATTCCCCGGGTATTAATGGCCAGTGAAGGCTTCAGAACAGAAAGAGCTCTGTCCAGAGACTCCAAGGTTGCACTTGCTTGTAAAAGAGATGGGGGAGGCTATGAAGGGAACTCTACCACCACTGCAGATATCCTGGTTATTTACAGCTGCCCTTCTACACAGCCCTGCTTTCTCAGGCACAGGGCCTAGTCCAGGGCTCTCCTCTGGGCTGAGAACATCATTAAATCCTTGCAGGCACCACAATCTGGAATGGAATTTTAACCACATCAGGGAAGGCAGGATGGGTCTCCCAGGGCAGGGCTTCTTCACATGTGGTCCCTGCACTACTGGTGGTTCCCAGCGTGCATGAAGGTGGTCTGCAGGATGATTGCAATTAAGAAAATGGAACCATACACACTGCATTCCCATGCATGAGAGCCAGCAATCAGGAGATAAAGTAACAGTAGCAGAGAAAGATTTTGAGTTTGAGGTCCTGGTGATGGTTCCTTCATTGATGTTGCCATCAAATTTTGTGCTTTTTTTCATGAAAGAAGGTGGATTGATCATTTGGTTTAGGGAGGTTGCTGTGGGGCAGCTGGTTGCTCCACTTCATCTGGCACTGGAAACCAGGGATGGTCCATGCTGCAAGAGCCCTGCTCCTGCCAGAAGTTACCTGCAGCCAACCCCACATACCTATTCAAAGCACCTAAGTTTACCTCATTACAGGACATTCTTGCATAATCTTCCTTGTATGATAAGGAGCAGTATCATCACGCCCAGGCCTCCAGACTTAGCCAGGCCTAAGGAAAGGACTATTCTGCTTAACCAGCTCCACCTGAGAGTGTAGACACATCCTAAGGACATGATACTATCTGGTGAGGGGAGAGGGTGTTTCCCCAGGCATCCAGCGCTGGGACTCACAGGCTGGTGTGGAGACAGCAGGTGGAAAAGGGTGAGAAACACTGCACTCAGAAATTTCTCTGTGCCTCAGTGGAATTTCCTCTTTGGTCCTGTGAGAGAAAAAAACCCCACAGTGCTTCATTTCTTTCGTTTGGAGTGACGTTGCTGTTTACTCTGGGGAGTATTTTCAGATGGTGCTGCTGAAAACTGACTGAGAGAAGGAAGCTTGCCTACCTTCACCTCAATAACAAAGTGTCTGGATTACCAACTGAACTTCAAATAAATTGACCTGACACCATTCAAATCAGTAGAATCCTGAGGCTGTACATGGGGTAGACCTCTGGCCCCAGCCATTTGTTCTCCTATGAGATCTGTAGGATCCTACTTCTCTGGTCCTGCATTCACCACTGTGTAGATGTTCTCAGTATTGATGAAAGTATTGATGGGATTTAGCTCACACTACTTTGATGAAACATAAGACTTTGGTAAAAAACCAAGCACCTGGAGCAGGATCTGGCCTTTCCCAGGAGATTTGGTTGCATTCAGTGATGAATGTGAAAGAAAGTCATGGTTCCTGGGAAGGCCGAGGAAGGAGATGAATTAATCAATTTGCAGTTGGGAGCCTGGTGTGTGGGTAACAGGGCTGTTTTTTCCTTGCAGAAGTGATTCGGGTGATCCAGCATAGATCTGCACTTTTCAGGAGACAATAGCAACTTGTCTTCAAGCTTAAACTGGAAAGAATTCTACTTTCAATCCTCACGGGCTGTGGTTTAATACTGGTGGTGGCAGCAGAGTGAGCGAAGCCTTCTGATGACTTCCTCTCTATTTCATGGAAGGTGGAGGCCAGCAAATGTTAACTGACTTTCCTAAGGTCATGTAGGAAATCAGTGGGGCAGGAGCCAGGTCACTAGAGTGTCCTTTCTTCAGAATTTAACAAGAAGTGCAGAGAAAGAACGGGACTTGCCCAAGGTTGTGGGATCATCCCATCTCCTGAGGCCGTGGAAGCAAGATTATCACTCACTTCCCGTATTTTCACTGCAAAAGGTGAATGGGAAGGGGTGTGTGGGGGAAACAAGCCGGTGGCTATTAATTCATTTGAGCTTGACTGGACATGCACAAGCAATCTGGAGAAGGAAATAGCTCTAGTTCTATCTGGTTCAGCAGAAACTCCGCCCCACTGAAGCTTTCCGGCAGGAAATCAAGTTACAAACATTAAATGATCTGAGCAAATTCTCATACACTGATCCTACCCTGGGGACAGGACACTTTTTCGAGCTGCTTATTGAGGCTGTAGTTTGAGATACCTTAACCCTTTCTGCAGTGGCACTTTGAGGGCATCACAATTTCTTGTGCTGGCCAGGGAGGAGAGATCACAAGCAAGAAAAAAAAAGAGGATTTCCAACAGTTGGGGTTCATTCTTCATCAAGAAAGAATCCCTGAAAGCTGTCTTTATGCGGAGCAAAAAAAGGGAGGGCTGGAAAGTCATTCTTCAACTTGCTTTTCCTACTGAAAAATTGAGATCTGTTGACAATATATTTCCTGGAACACCCTAAAGATGACCAAAAAACGTGTGGTTTCTGGCACCAGCCTTTCTGTGCAAGTGAAACCTCTCAATGGAGAAGGGAACCAAATTGCACTTGGACTGTTTCAGACTCTTTGTTTTTCATCAGGAGAAATGCCTGAGAAACAATGAATTGTCATCATACTGCTTCAGCTAAGGGTTAAGATAAGTTGTAATCTGCATTTAAATTATATAATGAACCATAAGGAAATAAACCTTGATGCTTGGTAATGGCCCCGAGATTTTAAACGAAAAAGCACAGAGAGGAGGGGAGCTTTTCTTTTCACAGAATAGGAAGCAAAAAGAAGCACAGCTCATATTTTTCTCTTTATCCAATTACCGGTAATGTAGATGAATGTCTGACACTGAGGAAAGAGGGGAGGTGGAAACTGCCTGCAGAGACAGCGAGGCTGTTTTTCTCATGCTGGCTGGTTCGGAGGGCTTGCAGCACATTGCTGGAGAGTGGGAGGGTGGGGATGGCCCCTGCAAACAGTGCTTCCCTCCCGAGCCAGCCGTGTCTCAGGTTTCCTTTCTTTTTGCTCGAGGAAGCAGAGCATCTCCCGATGAAGGTCACAGCTTTGATCCCCACGGCTTGCTCTCGTGTTTATGGATGGCCATTATTAGTAACACAGGGTAGTGCATGCAGTGCTCCGTGCCTGCCCTTGTCTGACTGCAAGGGAGCAGGGGCACGATAACAAAAGAAAGTATAAATAGAGCCTTTTTTAAAAGCCTGTTAAATGGGAAGAGACTTTTAGGGAGGAGAGAGAAAGAATGAGGCATGTTACCATAGGAACTGCCAATAGTTTATTTAAGAAGGGCAAAGAAACAAACACCACAAAAAGACGAAGCCAAGGAGACTTGGGGATTACCGAAGGAATATGTCAGGACACAGACAGGAGGGGCCAGGTAAGAGCTGTGAGCTTCTACTAAAGCTGTGCTGAAAAAATTCGTCTCACTTTACCTCTGCAAAGTGGTCTGGAAAATGTTACTATGAAATGTGTGTTTCCTGTTAGGGAAACTGCATTTCCAGGTTTTTTTGAGGGAGATGGAGGCTGGAGAAAGGCATGAGAATAAATGTCACATTGGTGAAATCATCAGGAGCAAATGGCCACATAACCTCTGACTAATCTGAACCCACTTAGTGCAAACTCATGCTTTTGGTCACCCTGATGTTAGAGGAGTAGCAGAGGATATTCTGACGTGTTGATGATGAGCAATATTTTTGATGATGATGATGATGATGATGATGATGATGATGATGATGATGATGATGTGATTGCCCCATCTTTGGAAGTGTTCAAGGCCAGGTTGGATGGGACCCTGAGCAATCTGGTCTGCTGGAAGGTGTCCCTGCCGAGGCAGAGAGTTGGAACAAGATGATCTTTAAGGTCCCTTCCGATTCAAATCATTCTATGAGTCTTTTATTTTCTGTCATTTATTGTTCCTTTTGCCCTACAGGAAAGCTCTCACTGGGTCAGGAGCAAATACCAAAGAGTGGGAATGCTGGCAGCTGTGATGGACAACGATGCTGTCTGTCTTCCTTATCCCAGCTGCTGTCTTCACTTCTCAAATGTTTACTCTGGGATTATATATTTTGTAGGTAAAACAGCTGATTGTAATAATTCACCTTTATTTTTGCCATGCCCATAAGATGCATCCTGCCTGAAAACCACCTTTTGCAAAATGCTGCACATTCATAGAGCAGAAAGATGCTTTCTGCCCTGAGGAGAACTCAACACCAGAAAAGAAAGAGCAGATAGAAGAGCAGGTGTGATGGTACTCGGAAAAGTCACAACAGGACTGTCCCAGTCTTGATTTTAAAAGCTCAAAGACCAGAAGCAACTCAAAAGTCCCTGCAGTTGGGGTGTATCTTGCTGTTTTGTTTTTAATCTTTTAGTTTCTGAATCAATGTAAGGATTTCCCAGTTCCTGACTTGTAATGTTGAAAACTTCAGATCTGGTACTATTGGAAGGGTTCAAATGACAGAGAAGCCACAAAGAGAGAGCAAGTGTCACTGTGAAGAGAGCTAAGAATTGCAAAAGATGTTATTTCTTCTAAGAACTGCATCAACAACTTTATCAGGGAGAGAGAAACAGTTGCAAAAACCTCCTGCCTCTCTGCAGTAGAGGGAGGATACTGGAACTTGCCATCCTTTTTGGCTTCATGATACTGTGTAAAGCAAATTGTGTATTTGCACAGAAGAGCAGGAGAGGTTCTGTTGGGTTTCTATCAAGAGGCCCCTTCCTGTCACTGAAAAGGAGGCAGATTTTTTTTGAAGCTGTGGAGTATGAGCTGAAAGCCCTATTTCTCCTTCGAGTAATCATAGAATCATAGAATGATTTGAGCAGGAAGGGTCCTTAAAGATCATCTCATTCTAACCCCTCTGCCAGGGGTAGAGACACCTTCCACTAGACCAGGTTACTTAAAGCCCCATCCAACCTGGCCTTGAACACTTCTAGATTCAATTTCTTTCCCCAACACCTCTCTTCTCACTGAGTGCATTGCAGCAGCAGCACCACAGCAGCACCACCACATTACTGATCCCTTGGATGAAGTCTGAGGCCCAGCTTGAAAGGCTGATGCTTCTGTGATCCCATTAACACAGACATGTTTGCCAGGGGATGGAAATGACTTCATCCAAAAAATGCCTTAGGTTACCTAACTCAGGCCAATCTTTGCACAAAGCCAAACCTATGGGTGGCATATTTATTTTTAGGTTTTGAGCGAAATTCTCTTCATTTTCTCCCCCAGAGCAAGAGGCGAATCAGAACCCGGCTGCTCCACTTTCTGCATTTCCCTGACCTTATGGAGAGTATCCCATATGCCCACCCATGCATGAGAAGTTCAGGGTGAGCATTTTCGGAAGGTTTCACACAGCCTTTGATGTCTTCCAGCCTGGGAAATTGGTCCTCCTTCTGCTTCCCAGCTTGGAAGGTCTCACTGTGGTATCTGCAAGAGATAACGCTCCCTTTTGCAGTCTGCACTCCGGGTCAGTCTGACTGTTTGCTGTGGGACTGCAAAAGGGATATTTCCCTCCAGATATTGCAGAAGGGCCCTCTTGGAGAGGCTGGCCAGCCTGCAGGGCTGGACAGTCCACACCACTTCTCCCTTCTCACAGAGATTGAGTTATGCCAGGCTTTGACCTAAGTGAAACTGCTGACGGTCACAAGGATTTGACTAATCTCCTTAGGTCGCTGTGAAATTTGTTATTCCTTTTAGGGAATAGAATTTTTTTTATGATTTTCTTTTTTTCCCTTCGGGCTAACTTGCAATGTAAAAATAAACTGGAGCCCATGGTGGGAGATTAATTTCCTCCCGAACTCAGGAAGGGCAGTCAGTCAACACAAGATCCTCCTGGCCCATCCCAGGAGGATGCTGCTCCTGGATTCATTCCTGGAGACAGCTGCTGTCCGACCTTGCTGTAAGACTTCCTTCCCCAGCGCTCTCCTCCTGGCCCTGCTGTAGCCCCCTGGGGTCTGAGTGCAGCCCCTGGGCACAGTCCAAGACATTTCCTTCCCTCCTGGCTCTGCTCTGCCTCAGAGCCCTCAACCAGCAATACTGCTGGGAGTGGGCAGCTGAAATGATAAAACCCTAATTTCTAGCCATATTTGACCTATTTTCTAGTGAAAGGAAAGCCCACATCTCCCCAGGTATCCAAAATCCAGGGGCTTGTGAGTAATTTTGTCTCCATTTTCATGGCTCAGAGGGCCTCTTTGCAGCCTCCTCCCAGGGTAATTGTGTCCTTTCTGTATAGAAACCCCCATTCCTGTGGTTTTCCCATCAGTCCTGCTTCCAGTATGCTACTGCTCTTTCCAGAACATGGCAGGATTTGCCTCATGCCCGTGATACATCTCTAACTTGATCAGCGTTAGCCCACCTTTCCTGGCTCTCTGATCCTGCCTGACCCCAATTACATTCAAGGGCATTTTCAATATAAATTCCTCAAACACGCTGAGAAGAGTTGCAGTTTAGCATTGTGCTCTTGCACCCAAAATTCTGCAGAAACCCTAGACCCTTGTGGAGGTTTGCACATGGGTGACAAAGAAACCTCCACAAACCCCTCAATGCATATGGTTGCTGCACAATGCTTGTATTAGTCAAATAATTAAGAACTGGTTGCTCACACAGATGTCAGAGCCTGGCTCATTTTTTTTGCTGTGCTCCAGGGGTTCCTGTTTCTGGACATTCCCATGAATTAAAATGAGTGAGCTGGCAGGGAAGAAGCAGTCTCTGAATGTTGGCATGAAAAGCCCCACTACAAATTCAGCTGTCATTGTCCTTCTGCTTTGAAAGTTTTAAGCCCTTCAATTAGGGGGAAATGACAATACCCAGAGTGGGATTCCTTTGCTCTTATTTTGGCATGTAGAGTTGAGATGTCTGGCTTTGGATGAACTAGTCACCGTCGGCTCCCTTCATTGCCAGTGCAGAGAAATAGGAAGAACCAGAATGTGATTCAATCTACAATAGTGTCTGAGAGAGGTCAGATGAATCACAGACTGTAAAAGAAGCTGAATCTGTGTGGCCAGACATAAGATTCTACATTTTAGAAGTCTAAATTTAAGTGGAATGAATTCTACTTCTGTGACTCAGGTGGTGGATCGTGCTGCAATGACAAACTCGCCATGCTGAGTAATACAGCTCTGATTTCGTGACTTACCTTCACCTCTGCCTCGTTTCCTTGCCTGTGTAAAGGTGCAGCACTGTCCTGTGGATTCATTTCTTGGTCCTCAGTGGCAGGACTGTGTCAGGTAGCATCTAGCTGGGCACAGAGCATGTGCTTGTCTTCTGGGGATGCAACTGTGTGGCCTTACCTCGTGCTTCCAGGTTGCTTCATTTCCTCTTCTCTAAGACATCTTTGAATTAATAAAAGTTCTGAAGCATAAAGTCACAAGCAAAGTCTGAAGAGCTCAAGACTGCAAAGTTGACAAGTCAAGAACAGGATGAGGGTTCATGGTGGCTGGCGTAGCTGGGGAGAGGGCCTGGGATAAGGGCAAGGAGGGGAATGTGGTAGGGGTGAACATGTGAACATGAGCAATTAAAAAGCACAAGACAACGTGAGAAAATGTTGGACTCATGAAAAGTGGGGCTGAAAGGTGGGCTTGGGGCCACCATGTCATCTACCCCAACACAGGGGGTCACATCTGGATTCCTAAAACCAAGAAATGAAAGAGGTGATTTTGCTGGAGACTTTGCTGCTTGTTTCCTGATCCTTGGATCTGTGTCCAGTGGTTCACATGGTTTCTTGTGCAGTGAGCAGGGTTGCCTTCCTGTGAGCTGCAGCGATGGGGATTTTATTCTCACAGTGCATTGCTAGAAGTTCTTTTAATGTTTTCCCTAGAATTCCCTGGCTTAGGTTATCCCTAGAAATCACCAGCTGGGAAGCAGGATTAACAAGCAGTTGTGTCCTCCTTCTCTAAACCTCAAGGGCATGTCATTGATGCCACTCTGCTCCAGGGCCCTGCTTCTCCAGTGGGAATCTGTTTCTTGTTCCCTGTGATATGTGGCAATCCTCCACATTTGAAATAAATGTGCCAGACTGTGACAGGGGAAAGCGCCTTGGGCAGGACAGATTGGTGAGAGCTGGCAGGGACCTGAGTCACAGGGTGTCTCTTGAGAGGCATTTCTGCCTCTCTTGCTTCTTCTGACAGGGAGAGGAGGACACGGCTCAGGGCTGTGCTCCTCTCTCTGAGCCAAGGACATGGAGAAGCTGTGCTTGTGCCTCTGGGGATGTGTTCAGAGCAGGAGCGTGATGCAGACAAGAGGACAGCAGAACCTGTGCTGGTACCAGGTAGAACTGTCCAGGAGGGGAAGGTGGTTTTGCAACAGGTATTAATGGGTTCAAATTCAGATGTAACCTGCTCAGTGAGGAGCCTCTGGCAGGATGGAGGGAGGGGACATTTTCCCCTGGACCAGATTGCTCAAAGCCCTGTCCAACCTGGCCTTGAACACTTCCAGGGGTAGGGCATCCACAACTTCTCTGAGCAACCCGTGCCAGGGCCTCACCACCCCTACTGTAAAGAATTCTTTCCTAATGTCTAATCTAAACCTAATCTCTTTCAAATTAAAGCCACTTAAATGGTATCTCTAGTCACTGAGTCCTCTCCTGGCTCATGCCAGTGCTGTCTGCAGGTCCTTGAGATTCTCTCACCTGGAATTTCTTTGCCTCTGGTCTGGGTCAGTCCTGCCTAGAAGTTGTAGTCAAGTAAATTCAGTTGTATTCCCCAAGTGCTCAGAGACAGGGTCATCTGGGCTAGGAGGATGCTCCACCATTTCCTGTTCTGAGGTCCTTAAAAAAACCAGAAGGTTTTCTTCTTCCACAAAGCCTAAGAGACCTTGAATACTTTAATTCATGTGAGCTATTGGTACAGTGATAATTAAATAATGATGAATGCCGCAGAGGGATGTGCCCAGTAGATACATGACTTTGCTGCTAGAAATTGTCCCTTCCTTTCTGCTTATAATGCTGGTGTAGCTCCAATTAACCTTTGAACTGCTGAATAGATCCACATAATCCCAAAGAGATTTCCATCCCAGTCTGGTGGAGACTTATGGGAAAGAGCATGCCTTAAATTGCAAGCTGCTTGGGATGGGAAAAACTCCTTCCCATTTCCTCATTCTTTGTAGCTTTGAGTTACTGATTGTTTGGTATAAACACATGTTGGGTGGTGCGTTAGACTGTGGTGAAGCTGGAATTTTATCCTGAAATATGTATGTGGTGATAGGATCATTATTCATCCCCACATGCTATACCTGCTCCTGTGGGCACAACTTGTTTTGTCAGTGGATGCTGAAGCCATGGAGTAGGGAAGGATTTTGGATTCTAGAGGAATTGATCAGCCTCCCATGAAGTGGTTTGTGGTACTCCGCACCTGAAATGGACTGTTTTCAGAGTACTGAGATGATGAGTTCATCAAGAAGTCAAACCCTTTTACCACAGAAGGACAAAGGTTTTGAGGTTTGAGCTCTGTGTCCAAGTTCTCTGCCGTGGGCTGGGTGATGTGTCTTTAAAAGGCATCAAGATCCTGGTCCAAATGTTCTTGTCTCACAGCAGTAAAATTTGAGTTATCCCTGGGTTGCTTTGCTGCCTAAGGGAGAGGAGGATCTGACCCACAGATAACCACCTCCACCTGAAAGTGGATATCCATGCAGAGGAGTTCAGCTGGCAGGAGAACCCCTGTGATGGAGGCAGTGAATTGCATGTAGGGATTTGGAGCCATTCATCCTGTGCTCCCATGTGTTTGTGTCTCCCCTCAGTTCCCACGCCTCTGCACTTCCTTGTTTAGCCCAGGCCCGGAAGCAAAACTGCTGAAATGCAAGGAGGAAAGTTATTCTCATGGTGTTTCCAGTCCAAACAGAACCAGGAGGGAGAGGGGAAATCTCATGAGAAAGCCTGACAGACTTCCAGCCTGGTCCCACTCAAGGCTGTGAAACTTCTGGTGTTTCATCTGAGCTTCTGGGTCTGGAGCTTTCACCACATTTCCATGTGCCTGGAGGTCCCACAGCACCAGAGTGGGATGACAGCAGTGCTGGTGTCCAGGACCTTCCCATGCATCTCAGCTTTCTTCTGATCCAGCCCAGATTCAGTCAGGAGCGGTGTGTTTGCTGCTTGTTCCCACCATGGATGAGGATGGTGAGGCTGTGGATGACTTCTGCAAGTGGGAGATTTTTCTGCTGGAGATGAAGCTCCTCCTTTCTTCAGGCAGGATATCCCGGAGAGAACCAGAAACTTCAATCTGGAAACCAAGCCCAGTGCTCTGCAATGGCACCAGACTTCTGGGTATCTTCTCTCCTCAGATATCTCCACATTTCCCCACGTGAGATGTGCAGTCCATCAGGGAAAGAAGTGGGATGGGAGGGCCATCCTGGAGCATCTCTTTTGAGTGCAGAGTCCTAGAAATTGGCACCAATGCAGTCTCCTGACAGTGTGGGAGTGGAGGATATCAAGGAATAAGAAGGATGTTGCATCCAGGCACTGTCAAACATCAGGCTAGGATGTGGGAAGAGCAAGAAGCACCTGTTTGTCCTTGGATGGTGCCTGCTGAAGCCAGGATGCTCAACTCTGGGCATTGCTGTTTTACCCATTGCTGCCATAATCCCTGTTATTGCTCACATCCTTTGGATGCCTGGTCTTGTTTGCCTTGATTCCCTTCCCAGCAGTGGTCTGTGCTAACTAATTGCAGACTGTGCTAAACCAAAAAGTGTTTCCTGTGTATTTGGCTTTAAATTTATCACCCTTGCTGAATGATGGTGGTAATTAGGAGTTTGCTGCATCCCCAGTTTTTGTTCTGCAGTGCAGCCAATGCAGCAGCAATTAATCCCCTGGCAAACACAGCAGAGGTGAATTCAGCAGCACTGGGGACAGAGATAATCTTGGGATAATTTATAATTGTAAAGCCATGCTTGGAGCAGGAGAGACCTCTGGGACTTGCTTTGCTTTTTGTTTCAGAGGGAAGGCTGACTGACTGAGAGCTGAGTTTAGCTGGTTTATTTGTCCTCTTTGCATAGGACCACTTCCTTCTTCTGGCAAGGAGGGACTGGCTTTGGGATGAATTTTATCTCACATAGGAGAGCTGAGTAGTCTGAAGATGGTCTCAGCTGAGCAGGGAGAGAAATGCAAGCTCTAATTAAATAATTAAATAATGATGAATGCCCTGTTGTATCTGTGAGCAACTTGTCCCAAAATGGTAGAGAACCCCTATCCCCACTAGTGAGCATGACAGGGATTCATGCTCACTACCTTGAGGATCCCTAAAGACCCCCAGGAGTGAGGTTCTGTCATTTCTTTGGTTGTATGAGGACCCCAGGGAGTAGCTTTTAATGGAGGTGCTTCAGTCAAGTGTGTTTTAAAGTCCTTTGAGACCACCTTATCACAGGTCTCAGTTGCATCATCAGGTATGAACAAGCTCCCACACAAAAACCCTGTGGGATGCTACTGGAGGGAGTCAATTCTTTACTGCATTTGGATTTTCTTATTGCTTCTCAGCCCAGCCTTCGTGGGAATGTTTTCCATCCCAGGAGGACAGGGGTATGGGCTTGGCTGGGAAGTGCTGAAGAAATCTTGGGTTCTTATTTCTCCAAGGAGGTGAACACAATTGTTTTAACGTGTGAATCCATTTCACAGGTGTTCCTTGGAACAGATAAGCATCACTAGGATTTTTTTAACCCACGGATGGAGACATTTAGTCTCCACAATGTTATGAGCTGGAGCCAAAACTCTGTAGACCTGTGGTGAAGCTGGTGATGTGTTATTTGAGTGCTTAAAGTGTTATTTTAGGGTCTGATGGACTAAGATTAGGAATGGCACCCCAACACTCACTGAAGGAACTGTGAATGTTTAGTAGATATATTTTGGAGATGCTTTTTTCCCCTTAGTGACCTGTAGCAGGGCTGTTTCATGCTGAGGATCAGGGATGATGAGACAAAGCAAGACTGGGTGAACAGTGCCTGTACAGTAAAATGGGAGAGTCAACAGGGTAGGAAACACTCTTACAAAAGAACAAGCAAAGGACAGGTAATTAAATGACCATTTTATGAACACATGACAGGGAACCAAGGAAATGGGTATTCAGCCATTAGGGACTGCTCAAGAGGAAACTTTTGGATCCACCAAATTCTCATTGCGGGAGTTGTTCTGGAAAGGAGAGATACAGTAGCTGCCTTGGCTCCAGCAGGGTTTTCACAAGTGATCCAAAACAGTTAAAGCACCCCTCAGATGCTTGTTGACAGGGCTTTTGAGAGGCGTAGTAATGGTCAACCTGGGTCTGCAGGGTGGGTGGATGAATCCAGAGGAGGATTATTCAATCTGCAGGACATGCAGAGTCGGGAAAGATTGATAAAGGGAGTGGAGGATGAGATTAGGCTGGAGGGTGGCCTCAGTTTGGGGAGTAATGGCCTCTCAAAAGTAGGGTGAGATTCAGTGAGGAGGTGCATGGGGTGGAATAAGGCAGGAACAGTCACCTGCAGAAAGACAGAATGGGGAGCAACTGGTTTGGGCAATGGATTACAGGCAATGTGAGTCAGGAAACCACCCTCTGGAGAGAGTAAAGAGCATACTGGGAGGTGTAAACAAGCATATCACCTAGTAGTAAACTCAGAGTTTACTACTTAGAACTGGGGCAAGGTATTTCTGGTTCTAAATCTAGAACAGGGTGATAGAAAGATCTCAGAAATCTGCCTAGGAGGAAAGGTTTAAAGAACTGGAGTTTTCAGCTGAAGAGGAGAAGTACAATCTCCCTGGGTCATCATGGTGGTTTTTGTGACGTAAAAAGGCTGCTGTAAACTAAAAAGAAATGTCAATACTGTCTGTTGAATTTCTATTAAAAATGTATGCTGAATTCTCCTGAGTTTAAATATAGCTCAGCTAATAGAAATGGACATTCTTCTGGGAACTGGGATTACAGACACTTAATTAATGATAATGAACACTGCACAAAGATTTTGACTGCAAGGTATTCCAGCAACACTTAATTCAGTCTGGACATCTGTAATTTGATAAAGTGGTTGCCAAACAGGGGTGGAGGGAAGGACTAATTATATAGACTACAATAACTTATCTTCCTGACTATGTTCAATATGATATTCACTGTCAGCTGAAACCTCTTGGAAACTTAGCTCTTTTCTTTTATTAAATCTGTCTCTTTAGTGGCTATTAAACAACAATATATTGTTCATTTTGAAATAGCATGTCCAGTAAATGAACTTTTATTTTTCTTTAGATCTAAGATTCAGTCTGTCATGAATTAATTTGCAGTTCTGACTGGCTTGAGCAGTATGAGGCAATGTTTTGGTAGGAAGGTTGTTTTTCTGCCTGTCTGTACCCCTGCAGATGTTGATAGATAAATCAGGGCGTGGAGTGTCTGTGTTCATCAAACAAGTGAAATGATGAGGACAGGGAGCAGCTATGGTGAGTACTTGGAATGGTGGGTAGTGCTTCTCTGTAGATACCTGGCAACAGATACCTATCACAGAATCCCAGAATCGTTTGGGTCACAAGGTTCCTTAAAAATCATCTCATTCCAACCCCCTCCCATGGGCAGGGACACCTTCCACTAGACCAGGTTGCTCAGAGCCCCATCCAACGTAGCCTTGAACACTTCCAGGGATGGGGCATCCACAGCTTCTCTGGGCAAACCTGTTCCAGGGCCTCACCACCCTCACAGTAAAGAAGTTCTTCCTAATATCTAATCTAAACCTACCCTCCTTCAGGTTAAACCCATTAAGCCCTTATGCAAGGTCTTCACCAAGGATGCAACCAAAGCCACCGGGGTGTGAGATCGTGTTAGATAAAGAAACGTCCTTGGCTGCTGTAAGGCTGTTGTACCTAATGAAGTGAAAAGGAATGTGAAACGTACCGAATTGTGGAACTGCTGCTCAGGTGCTGTCAGCAGACCCCCATGGTGCCCAGTCTCAAGAGCTCTTTGCCCTTCTAGGATGTGTTTGTAGGGGTGTCTAATGCCTTCTCATCAAGGAAGATCATCTTCAAGCTGTTGCCCAGATTTTTTATAGACTCACTGGACAAGTGGCATGTTGAGGCTGGGGGTGGTGGTAAAGGCAGCAGATTCATAAAATCTTAGAATCATAGTATGGTTTGGGTTGGAAGGAGCTGCTAAAGATCATGTAGTTCAAACTCCCATGCCATGGGAAGGGACACCTTTCACCAGAATCCTTGGATGCTTGGACTCCTCTGCTACCAGCCTATCAGGGAGAACCCAGGAGAGCTGCACAAGACGGCATCCCTTGGGTGCGTAAACAGGATGCAACAGATGAACAGTGTTTAGAAATAATAAAAATTATTTTAATACAACTGAGGGTCAGCTTTCTTCTCAGTGAGCTCTTGGATCACATTTATGAGTCCGTTCCTTCTCAATTGCCTCAGACAGAAGCACACTGTGCTGTGCAGAAAAATGACCCAGGTGCTTTTCTCCCCCTTTGCTGGTGGACTTGCTGAGCTGCTCTGACATAAAACAGCAAAGGAAGAACACTCCAGGCTCTCCTGCATCCCACATGGCCAGGCACAGCAGCACTGCTGTGCTCTGGCTTTTGTTTGCCAGTGGCAGTGGAGAGGAGTTGACAGAGCCTTGGCCACATCTGCCTCCTCCTCCTCCTATTCTTCATCCCCAGGAGCTGGGACTTCCTGTGGTTTGGCAGGAGTTCTGTAAACATGTTCCTCAAAATGCCTCCCCCCGCCTGCCACCGCCTCACGCTCTTGCAAGAGAGGAAACACCGCAGCCGGGAATGTGGAAGGGGATTTCCATGGCTTTAATGAGGTTGGCCTCCTTCTCCAATCCGTGGGATTCCTCCTGCCGGCCCTGGTCAGGCCCCAGGGAGATCCTGCCCCACTTGGTGTAGGGCTGGGACAGTGCCCAAATGGCACTGGGGGTGGTTCCCAGCGTGGGGCTGCTCAGCTGGCTCCATCCCAGCTTTCCAGCCTCGTGGCCACCCTCCCAGGGTTTTGGTTCCCTTCCTTTAGCCAGGGAACAGGAGGGCAAAGCAGTGCTGGGAGGAGAGGGCGTGTGAAGGAGACCTTGAGCCAGGGGAACGGCTGGGGGATGCAGAGCACCCTGGCTGCCTTAAAACTTGGGGCTGGTCCCTGTACCTCTGTGCCATCTCTGGCTCCACTCTCCTCTGGGGACCCATTTCCTGGCCGTGGACCTGTGTGTGGCACAGAACATCTAAATTCCACACAGCTGTACTCTCTTCTTGCTAAATTAGGGGTGCATCCCAGTGGGGACTTGGCTCCAAATCCTTCAGCCTCCCCAAGGCTGCCCAGACATGGGCTGTGCTGGCTGGCACGGGTGTGGGACAGCACAGAGTTAAACATCTGTGTCTTGGACCATCTTCTGAGTTCTGGCTCTGCTGGGTTATGGCCAAAGAGCCACCCCTGTTCTGCAAGGCCATGGGGGAGTGGATACTGCTCCTATCTCACCTCTTCCAGTCTGAGTTATCAGGTCCAGGCTGTGGGCATCTCTCCTGGCACTCCAGGTGCTTCCCCGGTGTAATATCCTGAGATCATCCCAGTTTGAATCACCAATCCTGGGGTGAGGGGGGTGGGCAACGCGCTGTTACTTTCCTGTGTGGGGACCAGGAGAGGGGGACAGGCAGTAAATGCAGTACATGGGTGACATCTAATGTCTTCTTGGGGTAACACAGGCTGGGTTTTCCAAATAATCCTACTAATTGTAGGGTTTTTGGAGTGAACAGGATGATCAGGCCCATCTGGCTCTAAAGGGGCACATTCTTTCCCAGGAGTTTGTAAGTTTGAACCCTCCCATTTCCAAAACATTTTAGGAAGTTGAAAAGGGACTTCAAAGGCTTTGTACTTAAAATGTTAATCTATAAGTGACATTGTACTTGAGAAGCTGAGGTTGTACTTTGAAATAAAACATTTTTAAAGTCTTGTAAGGGACATTTCAAGGTTGGAGATATTTTACTAGATTAGATCCACTTTTCAGACATGAAGATTTGACTTTTTTGCCTTGCTTTGTGAAGGTATGTACATGAATGCATATATACATATATAAATATTTAACTTGAGAAACTGTTGCCAGAAAGAACTGTGAAAGAGGATCCTTCACACTGTGCCTTCCTGTGGGAAAAGCTCTTTGTCTTTACTGCTACTGCCTTGGAGTATGTCCAGGCCAAGGACTATTCCCATCTCCCTGCTTTGTTAGGTCTTCACAGATAACCAGCAGTCAGCAAGTCTATTTCCCTTCAATTGTTTAATTGGGAAGTGCAGTTAAGTTTGAGCTCAGGTGCCCAGCCTGCACTTGGCCTGAACATGGCTGTTCCTCTTTCAAACCTGAAGGAAGCCTTTTGTCAGTCTGTAGGCTCCAGTGGTGTTGTGGCCATGAGGGATGCCCACCTCTGGAGCATCCTTTGGGAAAGGCCTTGGAGAGGGTTGATCTCTGCAGATTGCAAACAACAGCTTGTCCTGGACCCCACTGTAATTTCATAGAATCATAGAATAGTTTGGGTTGGAAGGGACGTTAAAGATCATTTAGTTACAACTCCCCTGCCACACGAGGGGTTGTCAACAATTTCTAGTTTAAATTGACCCAGCAGCCTCTCCTGATGTGAAAACTGATCATGACAGGAAAGCTGTTGCTCTCCCAGGCAGAGAAATGTTTATTTGGGCACATCATAGCTTGGATCCTCTATTTTGTAAAACCTCTGTGTTCAGGAAAGGTCTGTCTGTGCCAAAAGTTCCCGTTCCACTATCTCTGATTCTTCCACAAACCATTCCCTGGTTTTGGCCAGATTTTTGGCCAAAAAATACAGGGAATGCCTTGACTCTTGCTCCTTAGGCTAAGTTCTTCCTTCTTTTTCCCTCATTTGAAAATCAGGTGGTTTTCCCCATCCTTTTTGCACCAGCCTGGCCCCATTCCCAGTTTCCTTCTCCAAGGGCACCAGAGCCACCACTATGCTGGTGTGACCACATTGGATTGGCAGGGCAAATCAAAAGGTGAGTGGGGATGTACAGCTCAGCCCAGGCACTTTATCAGCCTGGAATAATGGGAACAACTTTTCTTTCCCTTTTCCCCAACATGCCACGTTGTGAGGGAGGCTGGAGCCTTCACTTTCCCGGAGGCTGCTGGAAAGCTAAATTAATTTGTTAATGTTTATATTTTCAGAACCTGCTGCAGTGCCTTGAGGAGTCACTTACAGCCCCATCAGTGGCTCATCGAGTCCAGGAAAACAAGCACCATTAGGACCAAAGCAAACCCCGACTGCTCCTCTCCTGCATAATGATAGTGATTAGTGCTGGCTGACACTTTGCAAGCATTAGTTAATTACTCCTCAGAGCTTCCTCTGGGAGGAGAGTTGTTATTTTTAGTGTGTTTTACATCGAGAGAAACTGAGGCAGCAGACTGAAGGCTGTTGAAGAAGGGAGGGAGAAGGGGACAAAGACCAGCACTGTGGCTGCAGTCCTGAACATGCCCAAAGCTGCTCCCCTTGCCCCTCAGTCCGCTGAGACAGGTTCAACTTGCACAATCCAATCACATAATTCCTAATGCCAGCAGGTTTGTTTGGATTGGAAACAACATTTTTAAATTTCGAAATGGAGCATTTGCCTTCACCCATCAAACAAAACTTTTTTTTTTTTTTGCCTCCAAGCTGGCCATTTTTGGAAAATGAAAATCAAGGGTATTTTTGGCTTTCCCACTCCTGCTCTCTTATTCCGCCTTTTCAAGGCAAAACTGAATAAATTGAGAGAAGGACACGACTAAAAATGCCCAAATGCACATACACAAGAAGGGGTCTATAAATGTTTCATGTGCAGAAGGTCATTGGGATGAAAACTTCTGTTCTCCCAAGGCCCACAGACTGAAATCAGCTATAAAGTTGCTTAATTCTTCCCTGCTGTTTTTTACAGCTCCAATATTTTGAAAGACAAATATGTCCTTTTTTTTTTTTCAGGCCAATCATTTATTGCTTATTTTCTGAATTTATTCATTCAGTTTGTACTGCCCCATAAAGCCCCTTAGACGCTGAAGAAGAAAGATGTCTGGTAAATTTGCCTAGGTAAGTGAGGAAATAGAAACATTCCTGCTCTGTAAAGACACCAAGCACAATGCTGTTGTGTAATTTTACTGTTAGTTTTGCAATATATGAGGTTTTTTCTGATATATCCAACTCCTAGGACCCGCTAACCCATTATATTCTCACGCTTCATGATCAAAAGTAAACTCTAGCTGAGAAATACAAGCTGGAAATACAGCAGAAAGCCAAGGGTAAAACACCAAGGTTGTGGCTGCTGCTGTTTTTGTTGTTATTATTCATAAATGTCAAATTCCCTTGTGGTTTTCAAGCTGGGTATGTGGGTTTTAAGGCCTGACTCAGGATTTTTCAGTGTCTGGGGCTGACTGGAATGCCAGTCACCATGGTGGGAGCAGTGAGCGCAACCAAGCACAGGTTTTAACTTCCATCAGTTCATTTCTTTCTTGGCCCATAGGCTGATAAATATTACATTGCTGATCATTAATAAAACATGTAAATCCTAGAGTTTATATAAATCTGAACATTTTCCACTAACATGGGTTTGTTTATGAACAGGCAGCCTTAAATAGGGTGGCTACTTATTTCCAGAAGTATGAAAGTTTTTCTATAAAATTACTTTTTCAGTTAATTAACAGCCTATGGCATTTTTTCTGAAATTCTTGTATGTGCTACACCCCCATCAAGCAAATATATACTTGAGATTCAGTGTAAATGTCTGTCTGTCTACTCTCTTTTCTGCGGTCTTCATGTCTCTGGAGCACAAATGTCTGCCAAAATCCTGGAATCAAACATCTGCCTCCCTGAGAAAAAAAACAAGGCTGAGCAGGGAGATGGTTGTTTCATTTTCCTTGTAAATGACCCATCTCTTTTCAGACTTGAATATTTTCATGCCCCAAAATAATGACCTTAGTCCTGAATCCTCTGAGTTTACATCATGAGGGGTTTGGAGGGTCTTGTCTGTGCTGGTAAAACCCAGGGAAGACAAGGAAGATGCAGAGCCGTCCCCCTGGAGAGCAGGCAGCTCCCTGGCTCAAGAGAAGGTGCTTCTCCAGCCTTGAAACCATCCTCTCTGGTTTGCTCCCCCTCACCCATTCAAGCTTCTTGCTGGAGTTGAGGTTGTTTTCCCAGTTTGTCCCAAGAGCTTTGGTATCTGCCTGCCCAGGGCTTGGCTGGGAAGAGTTCACAGCTCGTGGCTGTGATGTGACAAATCCTGTCTGCCTTCATCCTCAGTCAGCACCACCACTGTACCTCTCTGGAGTGCCAGCAGTCCTCCCTGGACACTCCTCCCTCTGTGCCTTCCCAGATTTCCAAGACCTTTACTCCTTGCTGCTGCCACCTTTTATGAGCACGGTCCTGATGGGGACAGTCACTGTTCATCTGCTGAGCAGCTGAGTTCAGATCAGGAGGGTTGGAAGGAGCTGCTGCTGGGATGCTCTGCACTGGATGAACACCTGGGAAGATATGTTGTCTGAACTTTTTCTTCTCCCAGGACTGAGCTACAGGGCTGATGGGGGAAAAATGTCATTTTTCTCCTTAAGTGGTTTCTTTTCTTGTGCATGAACAGAGGTTGCAAGTTTCCAAGGTGGTGTTGTCTATGCAGACAAGTGTATTTACGTGGGCAGTTAGTGATAGGGCAAGGGGCAGTGGTTTTAAACTGAAAGAGGATTGATTTAGATTAGGTGTTAGGAAGAAATTCTTTCCTTTGAGGGTCATGAGGCACTGCCACAGGTTGCCCAGAGAAGCTGGGGATGTCCCATCTCTGGAAGTGTCCAAGGCCAGGCTGGATGAGGCTTGGAGCAATCTGGTCTAGTGGAAGGTGTCCCTCTCCCTGTCAGGGGGCTGGAACTAGATGGGTCCTTCCAACCCAAACCATTCTGTGGTTCTATGACTTTCAAGAAATAATTTAGCCAGTTGACTGCTGTTGTTCAGAGCTTCTGCACTGGGAAGTCTTTACCCCTGCCCTCTCCACTAGAAAGCCCTCAGACTAGGCTCATCTTCCCAAGGACAAATGATGGTCCAAGAAAATTCATTTCTCTCAGAAAATCTCCCCTAGAAATTGTTTTAATCTTGCAGAAGATACTTGCAGCTCCATAAGGGAGAAGATCTGGGACTCAACTCCTCACTGAAAAGAGGGTTTGGCCTGTCAGCCAAGGGATGGCAGCTGGTTCTGACCCCTCTCCAATGCACAGAGGTCTCATTAAAGGACCTGTTCTGGAGGAAGGAATGAATTGGCACAAAACACTTATCAGCTTATCAGGTTCCTTTAAACTCATTTCCTTCCATCCCATAAGCAGAGAGAGGTTAAAACACTATTCAAAATGTTATTTTGCAAAGTTATTCTGAAATTCAGTAATGTTTATTTTTCTCCAGAGACAGCAATTTGGTCCAGTGGAAGGTGTCCCTGCCCATGATAGGGGGATTGGAATGAGATGACCTTTAAGGTCCCTTCCAACACAAACCTTTCTGATTCTGTAAATAATTACAGTAATGGCTTTTCTCCCTGCAAAAGAAACCTGTCTCTATCTCTGTTCAGATGGAATGGCTTTTATTGCTTTTATTTATTTTTTACACATACATTTGGGTATAGAGATAATCCTCAGTCTCAATCTGTCCAATTCTTCCTTGAATATTTCCTATTTTTTATCAATAGGTTTCTCACAAGCTGCTGAATGTAAATCAGAATTCCCCAGGTCACATTTTTTGTTATCTCCAAGAAATAAGAACCAGTCCTTTGATATGGAAATCCAGGTATCTTGTTAGAGATAAGGACAACTCTCAAAGAAACAATTTCCTTATTTATTTTAGGTGGAAAATAAGACTAACAGAAGACAAAAAAAAAAGATAAAAATCTTACTGCATAGGACAGACAGGGTTTGGGCTATAAAATGAGGATGCCAATACTTAATTTTAAGTCTTATTTATGGATTGCCCTAGTGGATCTTCAAGGTCTTTTTTGTCTCCACATCCCTATTTCAGAGGTGTAGTGGGGGTTTTCAGGTTATTGCTGGAGAACTGTGCATCAGGCAAACTGAGGCTGTGTTCACATGTGGGTGAAAGCACAGCCCGGGGTTGGTCCTGGAGCAGGTTCAGGGATTCAGCAATTCCAGCTGATGTGTTTTGGAAGGGGGACAGACTTTGGCAGGCAGGCCCTGGCTCCGTGCCCAGGATTGGGCTGGGTGGACGTCAGCAGTTTTGGTTCAGGGAGGAAGGTCGTGTGAAACTGCTCTGCCCACCCTCGCTGCCGTCTGCGGCCAAACCCAAGGACCTGGAGCCAAGGGCAGAGCCTCACCCGCGCTGTGCCCGGGGTTTACATCCTCTCCTGGGAGCCTGCTCCGTGCAGGGAGAGCTGCTGATGCCTGGGAGGTGCGAGCTCTTACCCCACAGAGCGTGGGCAGACCTGTTATAGGGGACGTCCTTTGCTGGGCACTTCTTAGAGTGGTCCTGCACAACATTTGTTTTCCCCAGGAAAACCTTTTCACAACACTCTGTGCGTGGGTGAGTGCCTGCTGGTTTGATTTCCATTTTCACCTGTTTTCCAGTAGGTTTCGCTGCTGACCCAGCAGGCACAGCCTCTTTTTGCTCCTTTGCCAGATGTTGGTGGTCATGGCTCAGAGTGTTTAAGGGATGGAGAAAGGCTCAGAAGCTGCAGGGTGGATTTGATGAGTAGTGTATAGGGAATGCCAGTTGAAGCTTCTCTGTGATTGTGAGGCTTGTTGGATGTGTTGAAGATAAGAAGTGTGTAGCCATCCATCATCCCTGGGTGAGTTCTGGTTAGCCAGCAGTGCAGGGCCCTGCCTTTTTCTGGGATGAAGGTGGGAAGCTGAAAAAATACCATCTCTTTCCCCCATTATAGCTATTTTTCTGTTTTATTTACTCACTATCCCAGTAAGAAGGGGAGTGGTCTCCTTTTTTGTCCTTTAATTAGCCAAATTAACTTTATTTGCCAAATAAGGCTTTGCAATGAAAGCAGAAATTACCTTTGATATAGATTTCCAGACCCAAAAGCTGATCTATGGTCCAATAAAAAACATACAAATATTTAGTCAATGTCATTATTGTTTTGGTTATATAAGGGAAGATGTTTGGCACCTCTTGTTTGGAGATAAAGTGGGAGACACCCAGATTCCCTCTAAGTGTGAGGTTGATCTAGCTTTGTAATTCAGGCATCTCCATCCCAGGTTGTTTTCCTGCTCCTGCAGTCAACAGAGTTTGGGCAAATCTCAGCATCAGGCTGGCAGGATGGAGATATCAAACTGTGGGAGCTGAACCTCAGGTCTTGGAGATCTGGGCTGTCCTCTGAGTATGGAGCAGTGGGGACTTAGCTCAGGGGGCTGGTGGGTGATCCCACCCACTGCTCGGCATCAGTGAGCCACTCAGGCAGGAATTTCCCTTCTCCCTCTTCTCTCTGGTCCCCACCTCCTCCACAACAAAAATTTCCATATTTCAGCAGATTCATGTGGATGGGTGCTAGAGTTGTGGCGTTATCTCTGAAGATTTCACTTTTATAGATGGCTTTTTTTTTGTTTTTGGTTCAGATCTCTGGGCTCTGTCCCCTCCTCAAGCTTTTTGGTGAAAGATTCTTAACTGCTTTGCTTCTTTTCAGTGGAAGTGTAGTTTATACCATAAGTGTTTGGGCCATGAGAGATGCACATGCAGGCAGAAAAGCTGCCAGCCACAAACCCCTGAGCTCCAGCTCCTGCCCCTCTGAGCTCCCAGCAATCTCTTTCTTGACACCATTTGCCTCTGTATGTGGTAGAGATAAGATTTTTTTTTCTTTCGGATGATTTTTTTACCTATCATTAAAATGGATTTTGGCATCACTCCAGCCATGGAACTGCTAATTTTTCACTTATAAGACAAAATGATTTCCAGAGGGAGGGTTTAATTCACATGCCAGTACATTGAAAAAACTTCCTGCCAGGAACTGTTTTTTCCCGGGACAGAGAAGTTCAACAATACCAGACCTTTGATTTCAAGGTGTTTTTTTGTTTTGTTTTGGTATTTTTGTTGTTGCTGTTGGGTTTTATTTTGTTGCTTTTTCATGTCCATCATCCAGCATCAAGTTCACCTTAACCTCCAGCATAACCTGGCAATGACCTGGTTTTCATGTCAGTGATGCCCATTTGATGCTGACTGTGCAAATCGTGTGTTCTTCTTTTCTGAGATAAAAGAGAAATATGGGTTTTATGCTCTGGCTTCTCCCCCACTGTGCTGGGAGGCCATACTGGCTATCCTGAACTGCTCTGTGAAGCAAGGAAGTGAGAGCAGTTACTTCAGCCTTATGCTGGAGGCCTGCTCACCTTTCTGAATCCCAGGGGTAGTTCCCAAACCCTTCCCCTTGAGGGTCCTGACTCTCCATCACTTGCTCTGTGGTTATTTCTGTCATAGCAGAGCTCTGAATGCTGCCCAGCATCAGAAGAATGGTGGTTTAATCATGTTTTTTGCTGGTGAAAATACAGTAGAGGATTTGTTTTAGTTTTTAAATGAAGGTACACTGGTTTCTTGGGTAGTGATTCTGCTTAAATGCTGGAGGCAGGGTTGAGGAGGAAATGACATATTGACTGACAAACCAGATTATTGCCATTTCTTCCTGTGCTTTGTTAAATAATATCTTCAGTTTGTACTGTAAGAACCAAAGCAGCCTCATCCCCTGTGTGATCAGTTCCTCTCAACCTTCTCCAAAGTATTTTTCCACAGTTCTTTATCAATGTGAGAGGTGTTTAATTTAGGCTTTAAAATGTTTTTTTCAGCCCAGTTGCCCTAAACTGTGCCTGAGATGAAATCACAGAAGTTAAAACCACTTCTTAGTCCGGCTTACTTCTTCATGCACCTTAGGATTTGTTTAGCCTTCAGAGGCTCTGCCTTCCCAGACACAGGAATTCCCTGTTACAGGAATGGCTCAAGTCCCCGTGTCCTTGTCCTCCTTGTAGGAGTAAGCAGAATTATGTTTAATAGCTCTTTTACCACTGGGGAGTTTTAAAAATGAGTTTTAGGCAGCTGTTGCAGACACGGGGAGGTGGGGCCAGACAGGTGCTAGGTCAGGTAAAAACACAGCACTGATGGTAGGAAATGGGAAGGAAATGACCATGAGGAGGTGAGCAAGGCTGGGAAATGGTATTTTAAATGATCTCAAAACCTTTGTACCACACCTCTTCCTTGTCACTGCGGGGCAGGGGATGGATGTAACAGGAAGGACCAAAAAGACACTTTCAAAACTTGTATTTGACACTCAAATTGCTTTAGTGTGAAAAACAGAGAATACATGGATGAAGATTCCACCTCACTTAGGAGAGGAGACAGAAGCTGTCTGAAGTACTGCAACAATGAAGAAAAGTCTTTATTCTGGAAAACTGAAAATCTGGCATCACAGTTTCTGCTGACTCTAGCACAGTGATTCAAGTCTATCTTCAAATAAATAAATTATTTCCTGCTTTAACCTTGTCAAGTCATCAAACTAGTAATCCATCACCAGCCTAGATAATATTTTATGCCATATTTAAAGTTCTGGGAATCCTTTGAGCAGGGCTCTGGTGCCTTATTGGTTCTCTGCTAAGTGAGAGAGATGCCACAATGCTTTGTGGTGTGCAAAGGGTGCCAACCCTTGTGTCCACATGAGCTCTGCAGTGTGTGGTGTCAGAGCAAGAAACATCTTTAGATAACTTGCAGCAGTTGAGCAAACTCCATTTATTCCTGGGAGAGTCTCATGTCTGTCAGTAGTTTCCAGGTTTACAGGTGTGACTCTTTCTGATGCTCAGGATGAGGCATCATCTACACCACAGCACATTCCACAAAACACTGAGTTGATCTTGGTCCTTGTAGGTCCCTTCCAACACAGGCACCCCTGGCAGTGCTCAAATCCAGTTTGGATGGGGCATTGAGCAACCTGGGCTAGTGAAATGTGTCTTCTGCAGGAGCACAGATCCTCTGTCCTCTCCACGTTAGCGTGGAGCTACATTGAGTCTGTGAGGCACCTTGCAGGGGTCCCATTTCTGTCCTGTTAAAGCCAATGCTGCCTGGTCAATTATGCACCTACAACATTATTCAGAACATGTGGCACCCTTCAAAACACAATATTAGAGGTCTGCTTTATCGTTTCATGAAGATTCATTTTTGGAGGTTATGCAAGTTCTATTTAAATTAGAAATTTCATCCACTTTTCATGCCTGAGGATTCATAATAAGAGCAATGACAGCTCCCAGGCACAAATAAAGAAACGAGTGAATTTCTCATCATGAAATTACCACCGAGGTTATTATTGACTAGCTTCTGTTTGTTTCCTGATCATTAATGTGGTTCTGCTTCTCTGGATGGCTTATTGGCAAGGAGCAGAGTGAGCATCCCATGCAGCAAACACAAACGAGAGGCAATATAAATGTAAAATTAGTTAAGTGCTGTGCTGCTATTTAATGCACTCTTGCAAGCTTAAAAAGTCAGTTAGGAATTCTGCTTAGAGAAAAGAAAGAAAAACTGACCCCAAAGGATGGGGTTTTTACCACCATTATACCTCATGACATAATTTACATTGGCACTGAGCATGATTTCTTTTTGGAAGCATTTTATGTTGGTTTTTTTTTTTGCTAGTACAAATTATCGCACAAAGGTGGGATTCATTTGGCAGGTGAAGATGCCCAGTGCTATCTGACATGCCTGGTAGCATCCATAAATCTCTATGGGCAGAACAGAAAGAGCCCAGGACTTATGAGTGACCAACCTCTTCCCGGATCAATAGCTCAGAGGCATCTGTGTTACAGAGAATCTTTCTCCAGCTGCCACTGCTCACCATGGAAAGGACTTGATTTTCTGGACCTCTAGGGCAATTTCACAATGGCCCATGATACCCAAACTGCCTGGGAGTGGCAGAGAGACACCGACAGGGATCTCTGTTCTAAGCATTTGAGTGCTGCCCGTGGGCTGCCTTGATTTTAATGGGAGGTCAAACACTATCACACAGCCAGCACCCAGTTGTGGATATCCTAAATCTGACTTCTGCCTGGGATGCCAGCCTGGGGAGGGTCTGAATTTCCTTTTATTCCAGCCTGGATTTGATAGGTCCTCATCCAAAACCATGTACAGTCATCAAATGTCTGTTCATGTGGCTGATTCAGCACGTGTCCAACCCCAAACACCTTTTGCATCACTTCCATGAATGCTGGAATGCAAATGGCATGGGCTGAGGAGGATGTGAGGATAAAGTGCAGCCTGTGGGGAGGTACCTGAGCTTGGATTTTGGGAATCATGATGTGTCTGCTTTGTCTGGGCTACAGTCAGTCTGACAACCACTGAGGTAGACTTGACGAGATCATGCTGTCATGGATGGAGTGAAGCACTTCATAAACAGGCTCTCCTAGTTCCACTACTGGGTCAGTCTGCAGCAGAACTGGAGTTCATAACTGGGACTGGATGAGAGGCTTCAGGGAGAAATTTTTTTTCATGAAATAAGCAGGTGAAACTTCCAGGCTTTAGCTACCCCTTATTTTAATTACTAGGTGATAACAGTAGTTAAAAGGCATTGCTATTAAGGAAGGTCTTGTTAATAATTTTGATAAGGACTAGAAAATCATATTTATCTCAGTGGCAATGAGATGTAAATTAGAAGAATTCTCCTCTTTCACCCCACTCACAGACACTTGAGTGTTTTCCCCTAATTACTTGCAAATAGCAGCTTATTCAATTAAGCAGCAGAGCAGAACATAACCCCCTTCTCTTCTTCTTAGGCTCTCTCTCAGTTCTTTCTGTGTGGTACCAGAGATAAGTGAAGACCTTTCTCCTTACAACAGCCTTCTGGGTCAGCAGCATTAACTTTGTTTTATGGAAGCAGATCTGAAGGACACGGAGAGATCAAGCAACATTCTCAGAGCTGTAGAGGGAATGGGAGGTGATAGGAAGACCTGAACCTGCTCCTCAGAGGGCTGACACTGCTTGTCAAATCAACAGCAGGATTTTTGCTTCCTTTATGATCTGCAAAGTGATGATAACAGGCTTCTCTGCATGGACGATTGGAAACTCCTGGAGGTGGCAGTGGTAGAAGCAGAGTTTTCCCCTGCTTTTTCTTGATTGAAAGGAAAATCAATGTCAGTGGTATAGGCTATGGAATGATGTTGTGCTAAGCTGTTCCACTGTTGTCCTACCCACTTAGTACATCTATCAGGGGCAGAGTTTACTGCTCACTGAGCATGCAGCAGCCAGGAATGCAGTGCAGATGACAGCAGCCTGCTTGTCTAACCCTGTCTGACTAAACCTGAAAAAATCCATGTTGTGGTTTCTTTGATGAATCCCTGAGCTACTTGCTGTGTGTCCTGGGGTTGGAAGAAGTTCACATCCTGGCACAGAGCACTCTGCTCTTTGCTGTGGCAAAGTGGGTGTCTCAGTCACCTGAGTGTGCCTCACCTATTCCTGAAATAAGGAGTCAGAAGGAGACTCCAGACATTGTGTGCACACTGTCATTCCAGGGTAGAAACCTCCCTGCAGTGTGTCAAGCTCTCTGTATTGCTGAGAGTTGAAAAATGTGGCTATTTCACATATACCTGGAGTTGGAAGTGCTCCAAGGATAGCCCACAGGCAGGACAGGACACACCCCCAAGGCTGCCAGAGTTCAAGGAGCATTTGGAAAACACCCTCAGGCTCATGGGTGGGCCTGTTGGGGTTGTCCTCTATGGGGCCAGGAGTTGGTCTTGATGATTCTTGTGGATCTCTTCCAACCCAGGATATTCTATAATTTGATGACATCAGGGGCTTGAGCCAACATCAGTTGTCTGGGCTACAAATGAGAGTCCCAGCAGCCACCTGGAGAGCTTGGGTTGTCCATTCTCTGCTGACCTCCTACAGTGTCGGAGGGGTCAGATACCCTGGGAGGTCCTGGCAGCTCAACACTGCTGCAGGGCCAGGGATGTACACGAGAGCCTCTTCTGGGCTGTGTGAGAACCAGCTGAAGCCTGGCAGCTGCGAGCTGGCCATGCCTGTCCTAACAATACCTGTGCAGAACTATTGTCTGCCAGGGCACACACCATCAAATCCCTTTTTCTATTTGCAGCTCATGTGTTTGAAAGTCATTTTCCCAGAGTAGGCTAACAAATAGGAAAAGCCAAATGCCATTCTGCTTGCAGAACGGGAGGAAAAGCCTAAAATCTTCCTTGCCTCTTCCTTGATATTCAGTGCAAGAACATATGTAGAATGAGTATATAATTCTGTGGGATGCAGCTGTAATTTCATGTGAACTAATACCCAGTTGTTAAACCAGCTACTAGGGAGGAGAAAGACTCCTTCAAGCTGGTTTTAGCAGACACCTGGCCCCTCTGTTTTCACTTGTTTCCCTGCTACCAAGATCCCTCACCACTTCTGTGTGTGCAATACAGATGAAAAGAGTATTGAGAATTTCTTGGCATGATCTGGGTGGATGGATGCAGAGGAGCTATGGTAAGGCAGGATGTTCTTGGAGCTGGAGTTTTTCTTGGATGTGAGCCCAGGAATTTTTGGATTGAGGGCCAATTTTATGGAAAGGTTGCCGAACTCTTGAGCACTGGGCACAGATTTCCTCTGTCAAAGCTCCACACAGCTCTACTGGGACAGACTGGAGAATACTATAGCTGTAAACATTCCATGAGAAATATTGACCCTTCAGAGTTCAGCTTTGTTGTGTTTGGCCATATTTTCTGCAGGTGATATAGGAGGTCATTGCCCTGGGGAAAGGGTCTAAAGGGCTGAGTTTTAACTGGGAACTGGGTATTTTACAGTGGGATGCTGTGCATGGAGAAATTAGAAGGTCTGGTGTTTACATCCCGTTATCTTCTGTTTCCTCAGCCATTTACTGCCATTCTTTCATCCCTTTCCCTATTCCTCTCATTGGTTATGCCCACAACTCCCCCATGGTGATCAAGAATTTCCTCCTTGTAAGGGATGGTCCGAAGATCCCTCATCTGCCTCAAAATCATCAACAAAGACTGAGACCCTAAAAACCCCAGAGGGACTCTGTACAAGGGAGTNATCATCAACAAAGACTGAGACCCTAAAAACCCCAGAGGGACTCTGTACAAGGGAGTTTCTGGGCATAGCCAAGGTGGATGCTTGCCAAGCATTGTCTGCAGGTGGGCTATTGTCTGCAAGTGTGCTCACTGGACACAGACAATGAGTGTGGCCATGGTACACTGCTTCTAACCACAAGGTAGTACGACCTGGCCCGTTCCTGTTCCTCCAGACAATGAGCTTCCTAACACCTGTTGTGGTTTTCCACCCCTTGGGCCCCATGGTCCTGCCCTATTTCTGAAAGAGACTATAAAGTGACTCTCTCGATGTCCCACCTTCGAGATCTCCCCACAGAAGACGTTGGATCTATAGGCAGAAGGCCCCAAGGACTCGTCCCTCCGTTGGTAGCTATATCCCCTGTCCCCTCTTCTCTCTCTGTCTCTATCCTTTGTTTCCTTTTCTCTGCCATCTATCACATCTTGTGTTGGCACTTCAATAAAGTGCACTGCTGATTAGGTTGAAGTTCCCACTGCTGTGTCTCTTGCACTCTGAGGTTGGTTACTGAACCATCACGACTCCCGCTCGGACAGCGGATCGTGACACTCCTCCAGAACAGACCTTTTGCTTTTACACTCAACTGGGCTTTGTGCCCTGGAGCTGCAAAGCTAGAGGTGACTCTGTTGGAACACATGGTAAGGCAAGGAGAACCAAACCTGGTGAAATATCACCTATTGCTCACTGAGCAAGAGTTTTGTAGTAGAAATCTACCCATGAGAAACTGGGGGTTGTTTTGGAGAAGACTGACTGGTTTATTGCAAAATAGCCTGGGATTGAACTGGTGTTTATGTGTCAGAGTATAATCAGAAATTAGGACCCTGGAGGTGACAAGGAAGCTAAGTTGTGTGATGGTAGGGACATTACCAGTGATTCTTGAATACAATGGTCTCTGCTTAGCCATCTTAGCCACAGTCATAAGGCTACTCCAGGACTGACTTAAAAAGATAAAGGGCAACACTATACACAGCAAATCTCCTTTCCTCCCTTGTCTTTGATTATCCTCCCCATTATGTTGTCTTCCCCACATTTCCAGTTCTAGTTCCCAGTACACAGCTACATTTCCTGCCACCCTTCAGGTTTAACCTGAAAACTGACATAGAATAACTTAGGTTGGTAAAGACCTCTGAGACCATCGAGTCCAGTCTTTGTCCCATCAACACCTTGTCAGTTAAACCACAGCACTGAGTGCCACATCCAGTCATTTCTTGAGCACCTCCAGGGATGGTGACTCCACCACCACCCTGAGTAACCCTTTCCAATGCTTAACCACCCGTTTTGTGAAGAAATTCTTCCTGATGTGCAACCTGAAGCCCCCCTGGCACAGCTTGAGGCCGTGTCTTCTCGTTCTCTTGCTGTTTGCCTTTGAGATCCTTGTGGAGGTGTCCCTGGTGGGCAGAGACAGAGGAATTACAGAAGGGCCAGGTAATTATCTTTGGCAGTAGCCCATAGCTCACACCTTGAGATGCTACAGGTGGTCCTGGTGCCATAGGACAATGTGCCAGGGGGGAGGAGTTGTTCCTCCTGACCTCTATTAGCTGGAGGTGGCCACATGCCCTGAAGTGCACAAGTTTCTCAGCCTTGACAAAGCTCTGGAGATTCTGCTTTAAATCATAAATAAGAGAAGTCAGCATTTTCATGTTTCTCATGTAGAATGAGTTTCCAAAAGGCCTGAGGCACTGTGGTCTATTGTCAGATCTGTAGTGTGTTCAATTGCAGGTGAATCAGAAATGGATGTGGTTATACAAGCTCTGTGAGGTCTGGACATCATAGCCAGAAGTCTTATACCAATCACACTTGTACTCCTGCTTCTCTTGGTATATTTATTCTTGGGTTTAAAAAGTATTTTTCCCATGCACTGTTAATTGACAAATGGAGGAAATTAAGTTACAGCATTCTGGGGAATAACAACTTCACTGCTTGATTTCCATCATATGTATTGTATTTCATAATTTAGGCACATGCTGAAGTTCTTTGCCAAATTATAGCTTTTCTGAGCAAAGAAAGTGCAGTTTCCTGCACTTTTGCTGTAATGTGCTTCCTTGCTGGTAATACTGCTTTGACAAATGCACCTTTCTGCTTACACTGATTTGATTGATTTTACACTCAAGTTCTAATTGTGTTAGAAGAAATTGCTCATAATTTTGATAAACTCATCAAGGAATTTTCTTCCAATAGAGTTAGAGTTTTAGGCAACTCCAAGTGATCTATTGTCCTAAGTTCCCTGGACCCCCACTTTACTGAAGGGCAGCAGAATTTGAATAATTATACTGTGTATTGATGTACTTGCTGTGGAGCTGGCAGTAAATATTTCTCTTCTACCTCATCTTTCTTTTCCTTCTTGGGAATAAAAAGATTTTTTTAAAGTACATTATACCTTTCCCATGTTAACTTTGTGTTAATCATGTAAGCCATTATATTTTGAACATATGACTCAATGCCTTGCTAGGCTTATGTCTCCATGAAAGAGCCACTTATCAAAAAGTGTGCCTTTGGGAGAGAGAGCTTTTTCACAGAAATGAAGATTATTCTATTGTTTGACAGATCCCATTGAGATCATCTACTGAACTCAATCAAGGACCTTCATAACGATGTGAAATGGTAATAATAAAGCAAGGTTCTGTTTTCCTGACTCAGCCAAGGGGATATAATTAAGTGAATATCAAAATTAATTTTAAAAGTGCTGTCTAATAATGTGGTTTATTTTCCTTTTACAGGCTCAGTTGATTACATTCTCTTATGGCTTGGCATTTCAGTGTAAATGTTAGTATCTGAATTTAAAACAAAATCGGTGGGGTTTTATCCAGTTTTCTCAGGCACTTACGCACTTTCTACCTGATGTCAGGTTTTATGGGTTTTGGATTGTTTTGTTGTTTTTGTGGGTTTGGTGGGTTTTGTGTTGTTGTTTTTTTGTTTTGTTTTTCCCCAGGGAGTACTTAGCACTAGAAAGTCCCTGTATTGATGACATCATCACAAGGGTCTGCATTCTTAGTAAAGATTTGGGGTAATTTGGTTACAGGCTGTGAAATATCCATTCCATGATACCTGCTGCTGCAGCTCACCTGCAGCACTTCCCTGAGCACTGAGCATGTGGGTAACATATCCCTCAGCCCTGTCTTGGGTACATCCCTCTTCCTGCTTTATATTCCTCCCCTTATGCTTGCATAGAGTTTTAAAGCAACTCTTATCGGGTGCTGGTTTTCATCCTCTATTGGCTGATGTCATTCTTTCTTGCTCAATAAACCCTTCTTTCAAAAGCCAATAAATATTGCATTAGTTGACTTGTCAAGGTCACCTTCTTTCAGCTTTTCTTTGTGACTTTTTTCATTGTTTCATTCCTGCCCATGTCTGTTTTTGTGCAGCATCCGTAGCAGCACTCTGGCCTTAGTCTCTCCTCACTGCTTGTGTGGAACGAGGATCAGCTGGTGGCCATGTCAGCTGGGAATTATATCCAGAGAATCCTAGAATGGTTTGGGTTGGAAGGAACTTTAAATATCATCTTTTTCCAACCCTCCTGACATGGGCAGGGACACCTTCCACTGTCCCAGGTTGCTCCAAGCCCCATCCAACGTGGCCTTGAATACTTCTAGAGATCAGGCAGACACAGCTTCTCTGGGCAAACCTGTGCCAGGGCCTCACCACCCTCACAGGGAAGAATTTCTTCCTAATGTCTAATCTAAATCCACTCTCCTTGAACTTAAGGCCATCACCCCTTGTCCTGTCACCACAGGATGGGGTAGCAAAAAGTGCCTCTCCAGCTTTCTTGTAATTAAATTCTTCTTGTGGTTAAATTCTATCTTTTTCTGTCCCTATTAAGTTTCTTGGCATTTTTACCATGTCTTCATAGAGAAAACAAGTTATGAAGAATACAAGGAGGTTTTGAGTGTAAAACATGTTGCAATGCATAAATTTTTGCCAATTTTTTTCAGGTGGAGAAACAGTTTGATGTCTAAAGCAAGCCAAGGGTTCAATAATGTGTACAACTGTCAATTGAGAGCAGTGAAGGAAGAGAAGAGGGGTGGTTCATGCCCCACCCCTGGAAACTTTCAGGTTTAGGTTGGACAGGGCTCTGAGAACTTGATCTGGTTGAAGGTGTCCCTGATCATGGCAGGAGGGTTGGACTTGGTGACCTTTAAAGGTGCCTTCTAACCCAAACTGTTCCATGATTCAGTGATTTATGGCTTGGCTGGCTGCATTACCATGGGATGTCCTGGCACCCCATCACCAGGAGTGAGTTAGAGGAAACCATTTGCCTTCCCTTCAAGAATAAAATGAGTAAACCCACTAAAGTAAGCCCAAATCTACTCTTAGGGAGAATTTTTAGTGGAAGAAGGCAGCTCTATTCCTGGTGCTTGGATGGCAGTGTAGCAGTTCATGCCCTTAGTGCTGGGCTTCTGTTTCAGCCCCAACAAGGCTTTTGTTCTGCAGCACAGCAAGGTCATTAATCAATGAATCAGTAAAAGCACCATGAAATCACTCCAGTGATGCCTGAAATGGAGAATTTTGTCAGCAGTAACATTTCTGAGACTGGAACATTGGCAGCAAGGTGCTTCCCAGGGACAGGGTTTGCATAAGGGGGGGCAGCGCTGGCCTTTGCTGTGTTGGGTGGTCACAGTCACCGACCTTTGCTGCTGTTGCTGAGGGAGTGGAGAACTCTGAGGGGCCAGTTGGGATCTCCAAAGTGTGAGCTCAGAGACTCCACTACAGCAGCGTCTGCAGTGCTGCAATGACGTCTCTGTCCTCCTCCCTCCACCACACCCTGAGCTCCAGAGGGTTAAGGAAGAAGGGAATAATGCCCCCTTTAGTGCTTGGGTCAAGCTGTAGAAGCGTTTGATTCTTGCTTCTTTTGTGGAGCAATTGCCTCACAGCTGGTTTTTTTTTTATTTTATTTTTTTTATTTTTTTTTTTAATTTTTATTTTTTTTCCCAGAACAGATACTCTGGAAGTTTTAATCCTGGTCTCCACTATTACCCTGTACCTCCTTGCTGCCTCTGCCACTTTGCTCTTATCAGGAATGCTCTACTCTGGCAAGAATTGTCCTACTTATGACGGAACCTAAAATTTCCAAGTGGGCTCCTCAGTCCCCGGTTCGGGAGGTTTGAGAGGTTTCCTGGCTGAGCAGGAGAGGGCAGCAAAACATAGAGATTGAGAGAGAAAAGGCAGGAGATCCCCTCGCCGAGCGTGCAGGAGCTCATTTCACAGTTTTAGGAAGGGTGCCCTGGTGTGGAGTGGGATTTAGGGTTTTCCAGAGCTGCCCATGGGGATGCAGCCCGGAAAAGGGTGAAGGGGTGGGCATTTTGCTGTAGCTCACACTCAGAGCAGTCCTGCAGAGACCACCAGGCTGAACAGGGAGAATTCTTGTTCCTTGGATGATCAGAGAGGTAGAAGACTTGATGACCTGCAGAGAATGGTGTGTAACAGCCAGCTGCCTCAGAGAACAGCAATATTTTCAGTGAGAACTGTGAATTGTGAGGCCTAGGAGGAGGAATTACCTCTCTTCTTTCTTGCCCCATGATGTGCAGCCAAAAGCTTCCAAACCACAGATAAGGGCGAAATTTCAACAACAACAAGAAAAAGGATCGAGATCTTGGCAATGATAGGAACAAACACAGTCCATATAAAAATTGGTGTGGAACAAACAAGGAGTGTTGAGGAATGCAGTTACTGTGGCAACCTGGTAATAATAGATAACAGCAGTACAGAGGTGAAAATAGAAGTGAGAACAGGGAAAGCATTGAGAAATATGAATATGTGAGTCAAAATCTGGAGCAATAAAAACATTGTCAGAGAATTAAAGCCGAAGCAATCCAACAGCATTGTTATGCTGCTGGTATTTAATTTGGCAGAAGTGTGGCCAGAGACAACTGCCCCTGAATAAAACATCAGTTTTCATGTGTGGTGAGTATGGAGAGTATTAAGAGGTAAGCGAGGGGAAATGGTTATAAATCTGAAAGCATGGGAAAGATCAAATCCCATGCTTTCAGATCTGAAACAACATCCCAGAGCATTAGGAAGCACCAGCTGGGCCACAAAGAATAAGAAAGGGATTTATTGCATTGGAACAGTGGTAGGAATTAACAAGGGGCTCTCAGGGCTGTGTGGGGATATAGAATGGGACACAGTGTAATACACAGACCTGGCTTTGAATTTAGTAGTTCAGTTATTAGACTTCCAGGTGGAGACAAATCTTCAGCAAAGATCCTACTCCCGCCTCACTGACTGCACAGAACTTCCCTAGCTCTAATTCTTGGGATTTGTTTGGATCAAAAGCTGACAAGAGATGACACTCTGGGGGTGAGGCTGGTGCAGATACTCTGCCACTCTCCATTAAGCTCCCAAGGATGCTGTTCAGAACCAAGGTGCTCAACTCCCTGGAGATATTCCTGGATTTTCTGCACACCTCAACTAGGATTAATGTGAGAGTTAACCTGATTGCTGCCATGGTTTTCCACTGCCTTGAATCAGGAGTCAAAAACTGCCCTTTTGTGGACACTATAGAGAATTACAGAATCATAGAGTAGTTTGGATTGGAAGGGAGCTGAAAGAGCATCTAATTCCAACATCCTTCCATGGGCAAGGGCACCTCCAAGTAGACCATTGTACCTGAAATAGTACCTTATTTCCACAGCAAGGAGGCCAAATAACTTATTCCAATGCAAGGGCAAGGCTGTACAACAAAGGCCTGTAAATCAGGAAGAAAAAGGACAGCCATGGCCAGGCAGTGGGAAATTAATTGTCCTGGCAGCTGAATGTGATTTGACACTGTTAGCACATTAGTTTTGATGGTAAATAAATGTCCCCGTCTGTGGGAAAAGGTGCCATTTTGAAAATTGCTTTTGCAGCAAAATGGAACTTTAGTGAAATGAGAAAAGAAAAAACCATCCAAAACATCAGTGATTGTACAAACATTATGCTGTGAAGTAATCAATACTACTCAGAGAAAAGATGAAATATACTCATTTTCTTTCATCTCAACATATTTTCAGATGGCCAAAGGAATTGTTACTATAACAGGCAAATACATAAACACAGTATTGGAAGGATCGTAATATAAAATTAGAGTGAAATAAAACAGAGTAAGAAAATCAAAACAAACCCTCTCTCCTTTACTATAACAAAACATTTCAACACCAGAGTGAAAGGAAGAAGTCAAAACAATCCAAATTTCCCATCAGATATTTCACCAAAATCAAAATATTTCAACACAATTTCTGCATTTCCATGAAATGTTGTTTGCAGGTGGAAAATTGTTGTGTAACAAATGCTTCAAACTTACTGTAAAGCTGGCACACCTAAAGAGTGGCATCTTTGTGGCCAACAGAGCTGGACAATTTTTTTTTTTGTTTGTTTGTTTTTTTTTTTTTTTTCGTTTTTTTAGTTTAGGAATCTCCATCACAAGAATTCCCTCAAAGAAGGGACACGTTCAGTAAAGCAGGGAGTTTCTGCTGTGGTTGGTGCTGTTTTCCTGATGTGCTCATTGGAAATTCAGCAAACATTCTCCTCTGCTCCATGGGCAAGCAGGGAGGGCAGGATTGCCATTTCAGCACCAGTAACATGGAAGTGCTGTGGTTATTAGTAACAATCTATATTTCAATACTGCTCTGAGGCCTCAAATAAGATTAGTGGCTCATTATGTTAAGCGATGTGTAAATACACAGGCACGGAGTGTTTTGTAAAGTAGCCTTTATTTACACCAACAAGAGGAAATAAGGGAGAGAAAGAGGATTTTTTATGGCTCTGAATTTATACAAGGGAGAAAAAATTTAGATTAGCTATGATTATGAATAAAACTGGCTAAAAAAGACAGTTGAATTTTGGCTCTTTGAGGCCAAGGTGATCAGCTGTCTCGTGAGAGCTTGATGTTTTGTAGAGGGTTTCAAGGATATTACCTTAGGATTGCCTGTCTGCCCCAGCCTTACTACTGAAAGCAACTTGAAATCAAGCTCTTCATTGGGATGTGTAATACATATGAAATTCCCACTGAAATGGTTAGATACTGTCTCAGGAGTCAATTTCTGGGATGTCATCCTTATGGATATCTCTAAGATGGAATTGCAGGAGTCTGCCTGCTTTTATGGAATAACAATGGAAAAAACGTTATTACAACAAACAAAGTGTTCAAGGAGTTTTTTTAACCCTAACACAAAATTATTGAGAACTACTTGTGTGCCTTCTCCTCCATCTGTAGCCAAATGAGCCCAAACAAACCTGGACTGTTTGAAATTTCTGTCCCATCAGTAAAATTCTTGCAAGTCCAGCCTGTGGCACAGTCAAAATTTCTGCATGCTTTGTGTGTGTAGCACAAAATACTTAAAAAAAATTAAAATCCATAAAACAAAATCAAACCCACCCTCACATCCCCATTTGTCCAGCTGGTGTGGTAACCCTGCACACATTGAGAGGTTCAATATACACAATGAATTTTGGGGCAAGGTTTGTGTCCTGGGAGCTTCCATATCAAATCCTTTATTACTTTTCTGTCTCTTATCTCTTTCTTCTTCCCACATGGTATTTAGGCTACCTAAAATAAAGCTCTTTGGAGGTAGAGGAATCTCACACACTGGTGTCTCCTCACTGTGCATTTTCTGGCTTGTTGTACTATTATGGTTTTTTGCTCTAGGAAATGTGAGTTAATTTTCCTAGGAAAACCAGATAAATCCAAGCTGCTGTGGTTCTGCAGGTTACTGATAATTTTCCCTGATGATCTTCTGTTCTCTGTGTCCCAGATGTCTGGGTTTTATGTGACACGGGGACTTGATCTGGAAAGGAGGACTGAGCCTCTTGTAAAATGAAGGCAGGATAAATCCATGTTAAAAGCCAGTTTGCTCTGTGGCAAGGACAAACCAGCCCTGCTGCTCCAAAAAGCCATTAGATGAACAGGGGAAATGTTCCAGGGTGGACAGAGGGGAAATTCAGCAACTGATAATCATCAGAACTGCATTTCCTGCAAAAATTGGTCTCTCTGCAACCATCCTTCCATTTAGAGAAAAATTCTTCCAGCATCTGCAAGGAGCAAGAAGTAGGAGCAGTTACTTCATAATTAATTATTTTCTACATTCATATTTGGAACGTTTTTTGTCTTGACAAAAAAATAACACCACCACCAGCCAATTCCCCTCTACCCCCCTGCTCCCCCAACAGCAAAAAAGAGCAAAACTGAAATGGCTGATTCTTGACTATTTTTCTGCTCTTTTTTTGTTCCATAAATCTCAGGTTTAAAGCTCAAGGCAAGCAGAGCCCCAGAGATGCAGGAGACAGATGGAGGTGAGTGGCTGCTAGAAATGGGGTCTGCATGTGTCGAGGCTGCACAGATCCATCCTCCCTTTGGCAAATCCCACCCTGCTACTGAAGACTGCAGACCTGTCTCCAGCTCAAGGAATTCACTCTGGCTGCACTTACACGATGACTGAGCCCTTCCAGGTGCCTTGCCCACCAAACCCCTTCATTTCCAGTTTTGGGAAATGTGGCAGGACTCATAATCGTGTCCTCTCCTAAGTCCTTCACGACTCTGGGCAGTTGTTTATTAGTTTTGATGGTGCCTCAAAGTCCTTTCTATGCCATTTATGGCATTAAAAATGGCTCAAGGATTCTTAGCAAGAGGCAGAACTGGTCAGGGTCAGGAGCTGAGCTGCTCCTACTATGGGAGAAGAAGAGCCAGAAATTCTTGCATTTTGCAGAAGGATGTTTGGGATGGAGAGCTCTGGAGAGATGGACTTGCTACACCCCCACAGCAGCAAAGGATTTGGATTTATCCAGAGAAACTGCCCAAGATCTGAGCCCTCTCTCAGCTGTAGCAGATACCCTTTTTTTTTCCACAGCAAAAGAGGCAGCAGAGTTGTGGCAATGTCACAGGGGGGGTGTGAGGACAAAGACCCTTGTTTGATGTGGTGAAGGAGAGGGGACACCTTTGTGTGTCCAGAAAAGGGCAGCAGAGCTGAGGAAGAGTCTGGGGCCCATCTGGTGATGAGTGGCTGAGAGAGCTCACAGGGCTCAGCCTGGAGAACAAGAGGCTCAGGGGGGACATTATTGATCTCTACAAACCCCTGACAGGAGGGGGCAGCCAGGTGGGGGTCAAAGTCTTCTCCCAGGTGACAGGATGAGAGGAAATGTCCTCAAATTGTACCAGAGGAGATTTAGATTGGATATTAGGAAAAATGTTTTCACTGAAAGGGTGGTCAGTCGATTGAGCAGGCTGCCCAGGGAGATGGTGGAAACACTACAGGATGTGTCACTTGGGGACGTGGTGTAGGGGTGGACCCGACAGTGCTGGGTTAACTCTTGGACTCAATGACCTTTGAGGGCTTTTTGAACTTCAATGATTTTATGATTCTATAGGAAAAGCAGGGACTTGGAAGGCAGAGGACGATAAAATTTCTGCAAACCCTATTCCTCCTCTTTCCTTTGATAAGTTCTCAAAAGCCATGTTTTTGGAGTGTACCCAAAAAATAAAATCAAATTGTTCACGTCTTCCAAAATCACAGTTTAAAAAAGTCAAAACTTTTGAGCTGTGAAGGGGTGATGGGTGATGGATTCTTACAGGAAAAAGGAATCAAACTGTGGCAGGTTAGGTTGTTCATCCTCAATCCATAATAAAGGCAAATGTTCTTGAACTGTTCATAACTGAGGTTTCTGGAACCCAAAATACAGGGTGTAGGTAAATTAGTTGTCTTCATTTTATTTTTGCAGAAGCAAGAAAATCTCTTGCTAAAGACCCAGGAAAATCCAGCTTCAGTTCTGATGATTTTTCTATAATAAATGAGCACTGATATTTTGTTTTCTTCTGGGCTTGGGGAACCAGGCAGAAAGAGAAGTTAATTTAACCACTGGGACAAAATAACAAGTTTATTCCTTAACAAACAAAACAAGATATTCAAGCTTATGGCGAGTAGCAATGGTTCAAGAGGGCTTGAATCCTGGTATAGTCTCTGGAGACAAAATTTTTCAGAAGAAACAAAAAATAGAAACAGGCAAGAATTTCCTCTCTTACAGAGAAACAACACTCAATCAGTTTTAGTAGATAAAATGTTTTCTTAACTCCTATGGCATTTCACAATTGATGAACGTTTCCAAAATAGAGATAGTTAAAATATTATCTCTTTCCCACAAGTCTTTTTGGCTTATATTCTGACTTTGTTACTGTTGTGACCCAAGCTGTTTAAATTTATAATCTTGCCTCTCCACCATCTATGCTGAGATGACTAATTAATGTGGCTGCCATGTGTAATTGCAGTAATAGATATCTCGTACCCTCACATTGTGTTTTGATGTATTTTGCTATCATTTTGAACCAGGGATTCAAAAGATGACAAATATTGTTGTGCCAGTCAATGTTTTCACTCATCTAAAGAACAGAAATAAACAATCTCAGGCTCTCTTAGCTCTGTTAATTCAAACCATAGGAATGAATCCGGATGCTTTTCTACCAGGTCACCTCTGCAAAGCTGTTTGTGACTATTAAAGACCAGATGATGGCCCTACAATTAGGGAGGTGGTCAGAAAAGGGGTGACCAGAAACTTGCTTCATTTCCCCCTTAATTTGTCTTCAAGAAAATGGACACAAACCCAAGGCTTTCTCTCATTACTTCTCAGAAGAAATAACTGCATTGTTATTGCACAGAGGAATGTTGCAAAATGCTTTTTAATGTTTAAAAATCAGGTACCAATGCCTCAAGAATATATTTTCCTAGAAGAACCTGTTTTCAACTCTGTCAAACACAGCTTTTCCCAAATCCATGGCATCTACAGTCACCAGAGCCAGGAATCTTCATCAGCAACAGATTCTGTGAAGAAACCCTCTGGCACAAGGACTTCAGCTTAGATTCTCACCAAAAGACCTTGTGCCTTGCCCACCTTGTTTCCTATATTATACTTCAGTTTATTTCAAATTCTTTTGGAAATATTTAACTCGTGGTGGAAAAAAAGTCATGGAGATGCCCCAAAAGAAGGTATCCTCCATAGCTAAATGGTAGAGGCTTCTTTTCTCAGCTGGAAGAGAGGGAAATTTGACAGGAACCCCAAACATCAGTCTGAGTGTTAAGTTGCTAATGAGAAAAAACATGTAGAATGATGATGTGAACTCCCTGGAGATAATCTGGAAGCCTAAAAGAATACTTGATATTTATATAAAAATGGATATTTAAAAAAAAAAAGGGGTGGTGGTGGTGGAATGAAACATTCAGCTGCATGAAAGCTATGAAATCATTTAATCTGAGAGTCCTGGAAATGGTACCTGTATTTTGATAATTTATGGTTCCACCACACTGTTTTGAGAATTTACCTCTGTGTTTTCCAGGTGAGATGCTGGACCTTTGTTGAGTGTGCTGAGGGCAGGACAGGCAGGTCAAGAGGTAAAAGCATGTCTGCCTCTGTGAGAAAAGAAGACATCCAGGGGAAACAAGGTTTTGCACTGTGAAGCTGTTAGGCAGCAGCCAGCTCAGGTCTGCTGCCATTCCTCCTGGAATTAGAATTCCTTAATGTGTAAGCCCTATAAGATTACACTTTTTTTTTTGTTTTTAAATTTATCTTGCTGTCATAGAGGCACCTGCAGTGCTTCACCAGTACTTTCAATGCCTGGTCCTCACCTGAATCCTGTCAGCTATTTCATTGTTACTGAGACACTCTGCAGGGTACCTGCCCTATTTCTCCTTCAGTCTCCTCTTTTCCACCTTTTCCATGCTGACCACAGCCTCTGCCATCTTGGCTTAGCCATTGGACATGATTCTGGTAGGTCCCTTCCCAGCTGAGATGTTCACAAGGGTATTTAGTGACAACACAAGGGGGAAGGGCCTTTAGATGGAGGGAAGGTTTGGACTGGATATTAGAAAGAAATTCTTCCCTGTGAGGTGAGGCCCTGGCAGAGGCTGCCCAGAGAAGTTGTGGGTGCCCCATCATTGGAAGTGTCCAAGGTAAGGCTGGGTGGGGTTTGGAACAACCTGGGAGAGTGGAAGGTGTCCTAGCCCATGCCAGGGGGATGGGACTGGATGATCTTAAAGGTCTCTTCCAATCCAACTCATTATATGATTCTATGATTTCATTTAAACATGAGAAAATATTTTTCCCCCTTTTTCTTTTATTTTATTTTGAGGGTGGACAAACAGTAGAGCACTTTGCCCAGAGATGTTGTGTGTCTCCTTCCTTGAAGATGTTGGAAACTCAGCCAAGCAAACTGCTCTGGCTGACCCTTTTTTGATAAGAGGGTTGGAGTAGGTGTTTTCTGTTCTGAACTCAACAATTCTGTGATCTTCCCATAAAAACATCCTAAATTATTTCCAACTAGTCTCTTTATACCTGAAGATTAAAGCAGGGAAATGAAAAGAGGAAGACTGTTAAGTCTAAAGTTTTATCTAATACTCTTGAACTTCTAAAAGCTTTATTCTTTCTCTTTTTCTTTCTTAGTCAAATATTAATTAGGTTAGGGCTATAGTTATATAATAATGCTCTTGCTATTCCCTTGTGTACAGTGAATACAAGGCACTTCATCTTCAGAGATAAAGGATCCAAAAGCTTTTCTTTCTGTAAATCACAGGCAGCTACAACCCTTCAACCCTTGCAGGACTCTTCTCCTGGAGTCACAGCTAAATCAGTGCCACACTGTGTAAACATGGGCTCTGCCTTACAGTCCAAGCTATTTTGGAAGAGACCTGAAAAAGATTTTGAAGTCTTTTCACAAGCAAAAAACCAAAAATTCCCACAGTTGGATCATATCCTTCCATCCTTCTCTGCAAGGCTTTATATGTATACTCTTATTTAGATGTCTGTGTAAGTGTCCAAAAAGGTGACACTTCTCTTATTTGGACTTGATCATATTCTTGTGAGTGATTTAATTTAAAAGTAGGTAAGATTTAAAAACTGGATGCAGTTTTTTCTCTTTATGTATGTGTTGTTAATAATACCTTCCTTCATCATTACAATGTTGTGGCAACAAGTGGAGGATGAAGGGCTGTTGCTCTTCCTTCTCCTTTTTTTTTTTTTTTTTTTGCTAACCTTTATTTATTTATCTGTAAGAACAGAATTTTTCCCAGGTAAATTTGGAGCTTATGTCTCCTGCCATCTCTGTTGGTAAATGCACTGCCCTTGCTAGACTTGAATTGCATCATACAACTCCTTTCAGGGAATTATTGAGTCCAATAACCATCCATCATCCTGGCAAACTCCCAGCCCTCATGTCTTTGTTAACCACAGCTGTAGCAGCCCTGCAGTAGAAAAATGAGCTCGCTGAGGAGGCCCATTTCATTTTTCTAAGGACTTTAAAGATGATGATGGGAGTCTAAAAGCAGAATGAGCATTTGTGATACCAGGAATGAACAGAAAGCACTGGTAGGAGTTGGTCTTGTCAGATGTATTTTTTCCAGTGGGAAGGTTGGATGTTATCAGCCCAAACGAGCTGGAGATTGAGCACAGCTGCTGGAAGCTTCCTCATTGTGAGCTGGATGTATCACTGTGATAATGCAATCACAAAGTCCTCCCTCCACTTGGAGGAGGAGCTGCAGGGGGGTGGTTGCTCAGAGTGCCTTTCCCACTTGCAAGAGATGAGGATCCACTTGATTTCATTGGCTCAAGAAAATACCCCATGGTCTGACTGGGGCTTATTTTCTGACTATTCATAAAGTAGATCTGGTTATCATGGAATGATAAACTGACAAAATGAGGACCTGATGATGTCTTTGCCCAGTGCAGAGAACAGGGAGGAACAAAACATCTTTCCTGTGCCCCATCCTTCCACTTTTATCCTCTGCTTCCCATAGGATTGCTGTGCTAGCAGCACTCATCCAGCAGGCACATGGATCTCTTGAATTTTCTGTTATTAAACATTTGTAAAAAATGTCTTAGGTCCTACCCTCAAGTAGGGGAGTTCCTAAAGTCAGTGAATTCACCAAACCAGATGATGGGAGAGTGTATCAGAGAGGACATATTTTCTCTAATAATCTGTCCTTAAACCCCTCTGTGACTCCCCTGTGCTTGGCACACCCTGGGATGGGACACCAGGAACTCTGATCTTGGCCTCTACAGGCTCTGGAAACCTTTCAAGGTTATAATAAAATGGCCAAGAACTCCTGTGAAGCCAGCGTGCAGGGTTTGTGCACATGGCCTCTTGAACCCTCCTTCTTCCAAGTGGAACTTTATCTGCTCCAACATAATGGGAATCCATCTAAAAATCTCCCCAAAACACAAAGTTATTTTTAAGCTCTGTGTCTCTGGAGCAATGGCAATGAAGAGTTGGTAATTAGGCCCTGAGCAAGTTGATGTAATGGAAGGTGTCCATGGAAAAGGATGATCTTCAAGTTGCCTTCCAACCCAAACTGTTCCATGAAGCTGAAATCTCACTCATATGATATTCATCTAGCATCTGGTCTTTGAAGAATTTGAAATACAGCATGGTGTGTTCAACATTTTATTAAACATTAAACATGCCTAACATGGGTGTCAGGCATTGGCAGAAATCTTTTCTGAAGAAATTATTCCCCATTTCAAATTCCAGCAGAAATACAACGTTTTGGAGCCTGAGAGAGACATTTCCTTTTATGAAAATGCTGTTACTGGCAGTCCTTAAAGGTGGGATCAAGGGATTTAATAAATGTAATTTACTTTTTATTGCTTCTCAGAACTGGAACTACTTTGGAGTGAAATTGAGATGTGCTGTGGGAAAGTGCTACCCTAAATCTCTCCCCATCAAACAAATCTGCCCCAGAGCAGTATTTTAGGGCAGCATTTTGAAACGGGAAGGGTAAATCTGCAGGAACCATGTGTACCTGTGCCTCTTTGCTTCTTTAATCCACTCAATCACATCTGATTCTCGTGACTTAGAAACATTTGTCCAGCTGAATTGTCTGGGAACTACTCTCTCTGATATCTTCCTAAGGAAAGTTGATTAATTAGCACATTTATTGAGTGTTGCTCCTACGCTGCAATGGGTCTTTGCTTTGCAGAGGGAAGATAGGCCCTGTTCCAAGTCCTTCCTTCAAAGCAGCATCTCTAAATTTTAACTGTTCACTAAAGACTGCAATTCTCAGGCAGTCAAGAGCAGATTTCTCCTTATTCATTCTCCATTAAAAGATAATTTTTGCTATTTGTAAAAGGTAAGATCATCCAGAAAATGACATAGTTACTAAACTGAACACCTGGGAATACATTCCTCAAAGGAAATTTAGGTTAGCCAAAAGCAGCATCAGGTTTTTTCCAGCAGCAGGGCAGGATACAGCTTGAAGCATCCCTCTGCCTGACAGGCAGCAAGGAGTCTCTGGGAACCAAGAAATACAGCAGGAAATATTGAACTTGTAAGGAGAAGTGGTGGAGAAAATGCTGAGAAAAACACACCCGCTACCCAAATTGCTGATCTGTGTCATTTGCAACATCCTGAGGAAGGTTTTAGTGTGTTTTTTCTTTCCCTTCAGCAAACTGCTCACAAGCCTGCTCTGCTTGGAGTTTGTCTGCTAGCACTGTGCCAGCAGCACCCTGGATGGATCCCACCTGCCAGTATCTCAAAGCCTCTGGAATCGCCAGTGCCAATGGCCGGGCAATGTGTCAGCCAGAAAACCAGCTTTCCATCCTGCTCTGGGGAAGAAATATTAAAGTTTCACTCTGAACTGCAACTGGTCCACTTTTGGAAAATTTAATTCTCCCATGGCACTGATTTTGGCCTTCTTAGACCTTTGCATAACACAGGTCAGCAGTGATCCATAAAATCACTGTGTCCAGCAGCTGCTCCAGCCATGGAATGGAAAGCTGGGTCTGAAATGGGGTAAGAGTACTCAGGCTAGATCCTTACACTTCCAAACATTTCCCATAATCTTCTCACAAATTTAATACTTACTTAATAAAAAAACAAACAAACAAACAAAACAAACCTAGGGAAGGGTGACATTCTCAAGAAGAAAGCAGGAGAGATCAAGGAAGTTTACATCTCCTCAGGTCCTGGAGTGCCTGGGCTACAAAACCTTGTATGATCTTAGGAGGTGAAGATTGATTTCATTTCCCTGAAGATCATATCTTGGGTAAATATATCTGAACAGGAAGAGAAAGAGAAAGTAATTCCTTGAAGGTCAACAGCAGTTTTACCCCAGCTTGTAGGGCTGCTTTAGAAAAATCTCTCTAAAGCTTTCTTTGCTTGAAGAGGGACTTCCCTCTTTGTCTGTCCAGCAAACAGATTCTTAGGCCATTTCTCCCTGGGATGCTGCAATGAAGCATCTGGTCTTTTGACAGTGAGAAAATCCAGAATGGGAAAAGACTGACAGAAGAATGGAGGGGATGGTGTTACACTGGCAGCATTTATCCCTTTCTGAGCTGCTGCAGCTTGGCTGTATCCTGCTGATTTCTGAATTTTTCCTTAAATGAAAAACACACACCTGTCTGTAGAAATCTTGTTAAAAGCCTTCCGATTGGCACTGATACTCTATAATAAATTTTGTTTTAAGCTAAAGATTGTAAGGGTTCACTTCTATGGTAAGCTTGGATGGTGTAATGGATTAGTGCTTTAAATGTTAAATCCACCAAAAAGAATAAACAGATTCAAAAGCTTGGAGTGTGGAGAAATGTTGCAGTGAGGATATTTTGCCACATGCATTAGACAGCAATGCCCGTGGAAAGAAATATGGAATGATATTTGGTAGATGTTCAGAGATGTTTATTCTGCAGCCACATGGCCAGGGTACTGCTGAAGAACTTTGGGAATCAGGGGACAGCCCGGGTGCCTCCTGGGCAGGGGAACACAAAACACCCAAAGGGGAACAGGGTTAAGGTACATGTGGCCAGGGTCCCCTCCTCAGATGGACCTCATGGCAAGGGGGAGGAATCCTAACAGAGAAATATGGGTATTCCATATGATTTTATAATCTCATTCAGATTGCTGCTTAATGATTTATCAACTTTTTTTAGAAGAATATCCAACTTTGATTAAGGAGGTCAAACAGTGGAGATTTTTCCTTCGTCCCATCATAATCAGCTCCAATAATTACTTATCCTCTGTTAAAGTAAGCATCTCATTTTCATTTCAAACTTTGTTGACTTTCAGATAGAAATTAATATCCAGATCTTTGTACAATTAAGAAAATTCTTATAGAGAAAGCTTCTGGCAGGGCAAAGGGTTGCAGGTCATCTGAAAAGTTCTTTCTCCAAAATAGAAATGAAACCAAGTCTTGTCACATTACTTGCCTCAAATGCAAAAGGTATCTGTATTCATCTGGAAACTGGAAGTTAACCGGGCAATGATGGAAAATGAGCAGGTTGATGTTAATTTAACTGAGATGAGAACGTGCTTTTTGGGTTTATTGTTACCAACATGCAGAAAAGTATTTCAGGGAGGTGGCTTTCCCCTTTGTGCAGTAAGTTTGAAAAATGAATGGATTTCTTTTTGAGAAGTTTTACTTGTACAGGCACATGAACTAACACAGCTGGCTCCAGATTTTTGTTATATCATAAAACTAGGGCATAGAAACAGAGATGTTTAACAGTTTGCCTCAGGAAATGGGAATCCTTCTCTTTCTAAAAAGAGCTGGAAAGAGAAACTAATAAGCAATGAAGTCTCCCTTGCCCTAAACACTGCTGCAGTTCTACAGCTGAGCAACTGGAGAGCTCATAGGTTGTCAAAAAGAACATTCAGCAGTTTTACCATCTCTGTGCTTTATCTCTAATATATTCATTGCTGCCTCTAAGATAATGATGTGTTCTGATTACCCTTGCAGGCAGAGTACCTTGTGCCAGGAGGGGGTGACTGGCACCGCTTGGAGCTGAGCTGCCTGGCTCTGCTGCAATCAGCTCCTGAAAGCTGAAGCCAATGAACAGCTCCCCTCAGATGGCTCAGAACCAAGCAGGAAGGTAATTGAACAAGAGTAATAATGTACTTATTGATCCTTTCAAGGTCTCCAATTTCATTGAAGGCGAGGGAAGTAATGAGCCTCGAGGAGCAATAATGTACCTGTAGCATTGAAATAATGGAACTCACAGCTCTGAAATGTTTGACTCCTGCTACTTCTGGAAATTGGCTCCTCCCTTTGGCATGGAATAACAGCAAGAGGGAAAAGCTGGGCTGTGTGGAATGGAAGGTTAGTGCTTGCAGCCCCTGTGTACAGGGACACGTGAGTTTATGGTTCATGACCATGGGCAGAATGAGTAGCGAGCAGGAAGATGAGGTCAGAGTGAAACTGTTACAGCTGGGTGAAAATTCGGTGGCTACAACATCCAGGCTGCAAGAGCCAGGTACAAAGGGCTACAGCTGATTTGAATTGACTTGTTCCAAGCACTTCATTTGTTTCCTGTCTGCTTTCAGTCGCACAGCTCATTAGTAGAGCTGTCACCATGCATTGTGACATTTGGCTCTCTTTCAGTGCTTCTGGCCAAGCCGTGCTTGGGTATTTGGTGAAGAGTAAAGATAGAGATCCTCCTTCCCATGTAGATGCAATTACAGAAATTGTTCCTCTGCTTCTCAACCATGTGCTTATGACTTCTCAAATGGTTGCTCCTAGATTTGATTTCATGCCACAGATGGAGATGATAAATGGAGGGTTTCCTAAAGAGCAGGGAATGGACAAGATGAAGTAGAAATGACACTGTCTTATTGATCCTTGGCTTTTAAAAAACCTCCTGTAAAACAGTATCATCCAGCACAACACCATCATCTGTACACCTAATCCCTGTCACCTCAGCTGGAAGGTTTGCTGTGTTAGGGATCAGGTTTTTCTCTTGGGTTTCTTCGGTGTCTAAACTCTTGTCTGCATTCAAAGCAATGAGCTGCTCATAAAACAGGTAATTTCTTATGTTCTGCTTGTGCCCAGTGTGAAACCATGTGAACATCCTCTGTATGAAATGAAAACAGTAGTCAGTCCTTTAACAGTGCATTAATTTCTTCTACATAAGCCTCAGACAGAGAGAGATTTTATCAATCCTTCCTCTGGGATAAGATTTAGAACCATGGATTTGTAAAGGTTGGGAAAGGGCTCTTAGATTACTGAGCCCAACCATTAAACTAGCACTGCCAGGTCCACCACTAAACCACGTCCCTGAACAACACTTTTACATGTTGAACACTTCCAGGGGTGGTGATTCCACCACTTCCCTGGGCAGCCGGTTCCAATGTCTGACCACCCTTTCAGTAAAGAAATTTTTCCTAATATCCAATCTAAACCTCTTCTGGTGGATGAGGCTGTTTCTGCTTGTTCTGCCATTTGTTACTTGTGAGAAGAGAACAACACACACCTGGCTACGACCTCCTTCAGGCAATTTGAGAGAACGATAAGGATAAAGTACAGCAGGTGGGCTGCAGTGCTACTCAACTGGGATGATGCTGATGCTTAGTTGATCCTGAGATTGATCGAGTCTCAAACACAGATCAGGATGTCACACAGGTATTGCAAAGCAGTTGCTCAGCCACTGTTGCTGGTCACAGCCCATCACCCAACAAGTCTCCTTTCCATGTGTTGTCATACATCCTAACCCTATAAACCATGAGATTTATCCACTCCTGTACTGGAAGAATGGCAAAATGAGAATGACAAACCACTAAATCTCCTGAGGCATGACCTGTGCTCCCTTCTGCTTTATAAGAGAACCTGAATGACTTGAGGTCAGAGCATTTTGAAGTGGATATGCTTCCTTAGTTAAAAATAAGTATGTTTTGGGGAATTGAAAAAAGACATATAGTTTTCCCAACAGCAATTTTTTTTCTTTTTTTCGTTGTTGTTTTTTTTTCTCTTGCCTGATATTGACATTTCAATTTATGCTAATTTATACCACTTGAAAAGCCCAAATAAATCACTCGGGCGGAACTGAAGAGAGGGTGAGTATAAGGAAATTAAAATTATGAAGTTGATGTCTGTGCTAAGATAGCACTTGAGACACAAAGCGTTTGCAATCACTGTAGCATGCATCTAATCTGTATGATACTTAATTAGTTTTCCAACAAGTGGTTTGAATTCCTTTGAAAATTTGTGGACCTTTGTTTGTTGCTAACCAGCCTCCTCATGTCCACACAATAAATTATCATAGAGCTGGGACCATCTGGAAACCTGAAAACAGGATGTTTTTCAAGTCTTGATACAAAAAATTAAAAAAAAAAAAAAAAAGCAAGAAGGTATCAAAATTTTCTCCCTTTTACCCCATTATTCCAGATAGAAAAAAAATGTGGGAGATGTCTTCAGATGGCTGGTTTGATCCATTGACTTTTTTATGGTATCAAGAAAAATTTCTGCATCAATGGGAAGAAAGGCAGAAGGAAATGAATTCCCAAATGTTGCCCCTGAAGCTAAAGTAAATATTCTGAAACTGTATCTGAGCAAGGAGTGATCATGGACAATCAGTCTGAAAGAACTGACAGCCCCTGGAGCTAAAACTCCAGGAGGACTAGTCTGGGATGTTGATAATGAGACACAAAGATACACTCCTAATCAAGTCCAGGCTGGCAGGTGCCTATCCAAAATCTGTTTCACAATATGGAATTCTAATGTTTAGAGAAAATTGGGATGAATTTCTGTAGCCAAAATTTCCTTGGTACCCATGCTAATCCAGATATTGAAATAGGTTACCCAAAAAGTCTGTAGAGTTTCCATCCCTGGAGATATTAATCAGATTTGTAGGACAAGACTCCAGGAATCAGATCTAATCTCCAAGCCCTTTTTTGACCAAGGGTTTGGACGGGAACATTTCTTGTGGCTCTTTCTGACTTGAATTTTGTTATGATTCTGAAAACTGTGTGCACTCTTAAAGGAGGGAGGTAGAGGGTAGGACAGCAGGGGCAACAAAAATACAGCTTCACAGGAGAAAGCTTTTCATGTCCACCCTGACCTATTCTTGTCCCAGGTTGTTCAGAAATCTTTGCTAACCTCAAAGATGACACACCATATTGAGCAATACTCATATACCATGTTTTATATACCATTGTTTGTATCTAGTGTGCTTCTACAGACACCTGCAGATGTAAGGACACGTCAGACACTGGGACCAGCAGGAGATGTACCACACACTGGGTGATGGATGGAGCTGTGGGAGATGAAGGAGTTTCCCTTTCCTGAGGCAACAGACTGTTATTTAGCTGGTCGAGCGCCAGAGGTAACACATGCAGAGAGTCACTTTCCTCTCCACTCTCCTGTCTTAATGAAGAGGGATTGCAGGACTGTCACCTTAATAGGAAACAGATAAACCAAAGAGTTTTTTTCCTGGAGAAGAAAGCTGAATATGTTTAAATGTCTGTGAGAGCCTGGCTCCAAGGACAGCCACCTACAAGGATGTATCCACAGTGAGGGACAGGGAAGGAGAGAGTTCTTTGTCCAGCAGAAGAACAGAAAAGTCTACGGTAAATCAGATGAATAGAGGGATAGAGAGAGATCCCACTGTTTGCATATCAAACAATATTTTTCTTTAATTTGTTCACATTTTTTTTTTTAAGAATATTTTTGATTCATTGCCATAGGTGAGTGAGACTGCCAGAAGTCTTGAGGCAGTAAAACAGCCATGGTTAAATGAAAAGTGGGGGAAAAAAAATTCTGTTGAAACCATTAAATGTAAAGATCACACCTGTTGTAATGGGGAATCCTTAAAACATGTATAAGACAGTGATGAACATTGGAAGGAAATACGAAGTGATATTTTTATAGATGTTCAGAGATGTTTTATTCCTCCAGCCCCATGGCTGGAGTTCCCAGGCAGACTCTTTCAGTCACGGGACCCCACTCTCTTCCCCGGCCCATGCACACAAACCAATCAATTAGGAACAGGTATGGGGCACATGTGACATGGGAGCAGGGGCAGGGGCAAACCTGTACATGCAGGGCCCCCTCTCCCACCAGGACTTTGGGTGAGGTATCCCAACATTTCACCCTTTGTTTTTAAATAAAATGAGCATTGGATAACAACTGGATAAACATAATACATTTTTAAGAGAAAATAAGCCTTTTTTTTTTTTTTTTTTGAGTCCCAAGGGTACAAGCAGATTTTTTTGGTGTATCAGAAGGGAGACAGGACTCTGAGCATGCTTCAGATGGAAACGGAGTCAGGAGAGGGTTTTTTCTTTTCTGTACCTGTTGGAATCTTAGAAAACGTCAGTTAATTTCTTCCCTCCCCCCTTTTCATCCCCCCATCGGCATTGCAAAGGGGTTCATGGCAAACGGAAAAGCATAGTTTTGTGAAGGAAACCAGAAAGAGAAATTTGGGAAATAAAGGGGCATAGTATAAAAGCGGAAAGTGGGATAGGAGAAAGGGTAGGGATTATGGGCATATTGTCTAGCATATCTACTGCCTTTCACAGGAACACCCCCAGGGCCTGTAACACATGCTGCTTGAGGGCCCTTTCTTCCTTGTACAATTTTAAACTCCACTCTTTTTCCTTCTTCTAAGCTTGGAACATTACTTTTGGGGTTATTTTTCACAATAGCAGATTTATGGACAAAAATACTTCTTCCTGTTTACTTCTCAATAAAAACCCGCAATTTTTCTTTATGTTATACCATTTTACAGTTCCTAAAACCCTAGTTACGATAACTTTTTCCTTTTTCCGCGTTGTTGCTCTTTGCCGTCTGTGTTCTTGCTTTCACTTCTGCTCGCTCTTGTGCTGGAGCTGCCACAGCTGGCATCTCTGGAGCCACCAGTGCGTTCCTCCTGGGGTTTTGACTCTTCAGGATCGCATTTGGGGTTGCATGGGTCAGGTCCGGCCGTGCTGCTGCGTGCTGCCACTGCCGGCTGCTCCGCTGTCGGCCACTTCTGCAGCGCTGCCTGGTGCCGTGCTCGCTTCTCCTCTGGAGCTCCGTGCAGCTGCTCCATGTTTCCAGCCTTTAGCGTGGCTGCACGGCCGCGCCCTGTAAGGCGTTCTGTTCCAGCGTGTGTGGGTGGCTTTGCACCGCTGGCGCTGCCGCCGGCTGTGTTGCTGCTGGGCGCTCGCGCCATTCCCTTCTTGCCATTGCCATGCTGCTCGTGAGTCTTCGGTGTGGCTCACTGTGGTCACCATAGCAACTGCTGCCATTGCCGCTGCCCTTTTCAGCATGGGGCTCGGACTCGGACCGTTACGTGCCACGCGGTGCGGGGCAGCCACGGCTGGGTCACATCTCTGTCGCCGCTGCTCTTGCTGCCACCCTCGCTGCTTGCTCTGCTGCTCGCGCCTCTGCTCTCGCTGCTTGCACCTTGTGTTTTTTGGCAGCTATTTCTACTAGCTGTCCTTCTTTATTCACTGTAAGAATACCTTGGAGATCACTAGGAATGCACTCTCGCATCCAGCATCTTCGTCGTCGCTCTCTTGCCCGCTGTTGCTCAGGAGTGCACTCCGATACAGGGATGGGTCTGCTCTATGGCTTGTGCTTTTAGGGGGGCTGGGCACCTCCATTGCAGGTGCCTCCGCCGCAGGCACCTCTGTGTTACTGGGACCAAGTATGTGCTTTATGAGAGCATCTTCAATTGCAAAAGATGCCAATATCAATTCTACTACCATTTCATGTCTTGACTGAATCTTTACCAATTCATCGATTTCATTCTAAAAACTGTCCCCTCTATTCACAGGAAAGCCAACATCAAAAATTAAGTCTCGAGTGACATAAAAGAAATTTTTGAAGTCAGTTGAAAAAAGTGTTCTAAATGTCCTGTTTCCAGTTTTGCATTTTGTTTCTCTAGTATTTCTTTCACTTCCAAGTAAATTTTTTTTCTGTGGCTCAGATAGCCACAACTCCTCTGATTTCTCCATCTGGTCAGAAAGTACAGCCAAAAACAAGACGATAAGAAAGGTTCAATTACTCACAATTCATGTCAGAGTAATCCAGACCTTTAGAGATCGTTTTCAGGGATCGAATGTCTGCATATCTCCACCACCTGTTGTAAAGAGGAATCTTTACAACAAGTATAAGATAGCAATGAATGTTGGAAGGAAAGATGAAGTGATATTTTTATAGACGTTCAGAGATGCTTTATTCCCCCAGCTGCATGGCTGGAGTTCCTAAGCAGACTCTCAGTCACAGGACCCCTCTCTCTTCCCAGGCCCTGGCACACAAACCAACTAATCAGGAACAGGTATAGGGCACACATGACATGGGAGCAGGGGGCAGAGGCAATCCATACATGCAGGGCCCCCCTCCCACCAGAACTTTGGGCAAGATATCCCAAAACACACCTCCGTCAAAGTCCCTAATTCTAGAACATTGTCACTGTGTGCTGGCCCTGAACCAAATAACTGATCTCTGATTGTACTAGGATTTGCTTACCACTTTTGGTCCTGTAAGTGTTTAATAAACAGCTTAATACATGGGTCTAGAACTGACCTGTTATAAAAGGCATTACTCATTTTAGAACATTTTCAGGCAGCCACATCACAGCAGCGCAACTCTGGAAAAGCCCAGAGTGGAGAGGTGATGGCAGTGCCTTTGCTCCAGAACAAGCAATGAATTTGTGGCAGAAATTGCCAGCTGAGGAGATGTGCCGAGCATCCCAGTATCACTGAGTTCCAATCCCCCTGACATGTGCAGGGACACTTTCCAGTACACCAGGTTGTTCAAAGCTCTGTCCAATCTGGCCTTGAACACTTCCAGGGTTGCAGCATCCATAATATCTCGACAATCTGTTCCATGGCCTCACCACCCTCACAGGGAAGAATTTCTTCCTTATATCTGATCTAAACCTCCCCTCTTTGAGCTTAAAGCAACTACCCCTTTTCCTATCACTATATGCCCTTGTAAAAAGTCTCACTCCGGATTCCTTGTGAGACTCCTTCAGGTACTGTGAGGGGCTCTGAGGTCTCCCCAGAGCCTTTTTTTTTTTTTTTTTTTTCAGACTGTTATGGTTTAGCACAGTTTGCTCATCAGCTGTGGAAGTGGCTCTCTTGCAGAGAAGGGTCACCACTTCCTCTAGACCTGATCAGAACCAACTGAAACCCTGGTTTGAATACTGACATTTTTTTTAAGCCACTTAAGAAGTTGACATGCCTCTGTGAGCCACCTTTTGAGAACAGACAGAGCCAGGAAAGGTCTCTTTGATTTCTGGCCTTCGGACAAGTAACTGGAACTGGGAATGGCAGGCCCATGCAGCCCAGCGGGCCGGGCCAAGCCCTGCTCGGTGTGGCCTGGCCTGAGGGACAGCCCTGGAGCCGAGCAGCCCCATTCCATCAGGGAGGCCCAGCCTTGCCCATGGAGACGGCCTGGCAGCATAGCCAGCACCCCCCACCACTGCAGCCGAGCTCTGGCCCGCTGCCCGGCAGAGAACATGTGACAGAGAGACAAGAGAAATTCCAGCTTGCAGTCAGGTGAGAGCAACTCTTTAAATGCTGTAGGGTTTCTTCAGAACAGATGAGCCTGCAGACATCGACCCTTTCCCAGGGGAAAGGTGAAGGAACATGAAGAAAACATCCTGAAGGCACCAAAGTCGGTGAAGAAGGATGGGCTGAAACCCTGAGGGAGGAGAAAGAGGAGATGCTTCAAGCCTAGAAGCTGAAATTCTGTGATTAACCTACAGGAATGAACTGGACTATTAGGGTCCCTGCTGTAATTTCATAAAGCATGGGGGGTAGATCAATTGTAAGCCAAGGTACCTCTGCTGGAGTCCGAAGCAGCAAAGTGATATGCTACTATGGACATTGTGAATGTATCTTTTCTCCATTATTTTGGCTCCAGAGTGCAGGACTCAGTTTACCTTCACCTGGAGGGGGTGTGCAATGCACCTGGAATTTGCCCTAGTGGGTGGCATGGTCCCACCCTTTGATATGGACTGATCCAGACCTCAGCAGAAGGGAATGTAGAAGGATGCGTGTGAGGACAATCCTCTGTTTCTAGAGATGAAGATGCGTCCTAGAGATAAGCGAAGAGAACCTTGCTTCTAACAGCTCAACCTTAAATTGGTACCCCATGAACTCAAAAGTTGAATCCTCAAAAAGCAGCTGTGTTGAAAGCTGTGATTCAAGGGAAGGGACTCTTTACATGCACGCAGAGAACCACCTGAGTGGTGGACTTGACATGATACTCCAGCCACAAGAGAGTTGTTCTTGTGGAAACATTTCCATAGCATAAGCAAGAGACTCAGAGACTCCTCTCTCTCTATGTGAACTGAAAAAGATATTATGGAAGTGCTAAACTGACTGAAAGTCTTGAAGGTTATTTTCCCATTGTCAGTAAGAGAAGGTGGGGGGAGGGAGAATGGTATTCTGAGGGTTTAGTCTGATTCCGACTTTTGTTTCTTTCTTTTAGGTCTGTCAATAAACTCCTTTATAGCCTTTTAAGTTTGTGCCTGCTTTGCTTTCTCCTAATTCTTATCTCACAGAAGTAAAATCAGTAAGTAAGAGATGATTTAGCCTAAACCTCTACACAGACTCAACAATCCCAATTTTCTCAGCTTTTCAAGGAGTCTGACTACATGATTATGCTTGCTTCCCTTATACATCTATGTGTTGATAACTGGGTACATTCTGCCTTGGAGCAGCTGTATGTCAGAGCACTGCAGAAAGAGCCTGAACTTTTAATTCTGAAGGAGTTGGACTGAAATCATCCTACTGGCAAAACTGGAGCTGTATAGCTAGACTCCTTTCTCTTGAGTCAGAGGAATCACTGTGATGTCTTTCAACAATATTTCAGCACAAACCCTAACCCCTTTACACAGATATTAATCTCACATGCCAGATCTGCACATAGTTGGAAGGCTTTAGCAGAGATAACACAGCCACAGAGGTTGCCCTGATGTCAAAGCCTGCTGCTGGGGAAATGAAATATTTGCATAACCTTTTCATTCAGGAATTTGTGTGGTGAGCAGATGCATTCATTCAGGCTGTTTCCTCAGCGCTTCACTGAAGCTGCCAGACAGGGGAGAAACAAAGCAGTGTATTTTTGGGAAGGAACATTATTATCAGCCCTAAATGGGCATGGTGGGGAAGTACAGGCACAGTTGCCCTAGGGAGAAATTACCTAGAGGAGGCCATGATTGGGCATGAGCACATCCTGTACCCATCAACCAGTTCAACTGCTTGGTCTCCCTGGTCACTCTGGGCACAGAGACTGTACATCAGGACCTTGCTTTTCACTCTCTGCAGGAGCTCAGCACTTCTGGACAATGAATCATTATGATTGCGCAGAAGCTTTAAAATACTCTAAAAATATGCACCACCTCTTTGGGCATCATGTGGGAACTCTCACATCTTCCAGTTTTTACTTAAGACCTACTTATCACCTCTTTTGTGTATTTTACTTACTTTATCTTATACTTACACATTTTACCTACTTTTACATACTTATGGATAACCTATACAGTTCACTTACTTACACATAAAGCATTATTTAGACATCTTACTCTATTTTTACCTAACACAGTACATATACATTTTACTTAGTTATGTTTACTTAACACAGTACTTCTACATAATGCAGTACTTATACATTTTACCTTACTTATACATTTTACTAATTTATCCATAATACAGTACATATACATTTTGCAACTGCAGTGCATGAGATTACACCTTGCTTGATTAGCCCCTCTACTTCATCCAAGAGCTCTGCATGCACTTTTCAGAAAATAAGATTGGTTTTAGTCCCATGCAGCACAGTGCTTTTTATCTTACTCCTTGCTGTCTTGGTACTTAGTTTTCCAACTTCTTTTTTCCCAATTATTTTCTAATTTAGCACAGCTTACCTTTCAGTCCTTGATGCTCCAGATCCAGGCAAGCAGAGTCAAGACGATGGTAGCAGCAAAACTCACCCAGTGATCAGCAGCCAAGTTAGTCCAGGAAATCCAAACAACCAGACAGCACAGGACAGGGAGCAGATACAAGCCTGTCCCACCACTCTCTTCTCTTCTCTTCTCTTCTCTTCTCTTCTCTTCTCTTCTCTTCTCTTCTCTTCNCTCTTCTCTTCTCTTCTCTTCTCTTCTCTTCTCTTCTCTTCTCTTCTTCTCTCTCTCCTAACTGAACCCTCTGTCTGGGCTTAAAAACCCTCCAGGAGCTGATCTGCTACACCTGAAGGTGGCTGGCCAGGTGAAGCTGGTGAGGGTAATTTCAGCCTGGTCTCACTCTGAGGGCTTCAATAGGAATAACTACAGATGGTTTGTCTGGGGCACACTATCATGATCCAAAACACAACAACTCTCCCTGTGGCTGTAGGTGTCTGAGATCCTTCTCATACTTGCAGTAGAGTGAAAGTGGGTACTGATCTCTCATTGAGCATCTTGGAAGATAAATGTATCTCCTGAAGACAACTGCAGCAGCAGCTCACCAAACCATGGTCCAACTCAAGAAGTTGCTCTGTAGTTAAATTCAAGGTTAGGAAGCCTTTGTTTTGAATCCAGCTACTTGCAGCTACTGCATTTGTCCTAAAAATGTGACCTAATTGCAGCCCTTCAATACCTGGAGAGGCTACAAGAAACCTGGAAAGAGATTTCTGCCAAGGTCCTGGAGTGACAGGACAAGGGAGAATGGCTTTAAACTGGAAGAGATTTAGATTAGCTACTAGGAAAAAATTATTTCCTGGAACGGTGGTGAGGTGAGGCCCTGGCACAGGTTGCCCAGAGAAGCTGTGGCTGCCCATCCCTGGAAGTGTCCAAGGCCAGGCTGGATGGGGCTTGGAGCAACCTGGTTTAGTGGAAGGTGTCCCTGCCCATGGCACGGGGTTGGAACTCAGTGGTCTTTAGGTTCCCTTCCAACCCAAACCATTCAGTGCTCACACGACTGACACACTATACTTTATGAGGCTGCACTCCTGGTGTTGCTGAAGTTCAGGTGCCTTTCTGGCACTCAGAAAAACAGTAGTTTCTGACACTCCTGCTCTTAGACTACTCAGTTGTTTGTTCTCTTCCTCTTAAACTTCCCGTTTTACTTTTCTAAGTTTCCTTTCAATGTGCTGTACATAACTGGAGAAAGTTACTAACCACATCTGCCCAGAGAGCGACTATCAGTGGATACAACTGTGCCTTTATTGTTTCCTTCTTGTTTAAAACCAAACAAATGAATCTTTTCATTGCATTTAAGATTCTCTTATATCTTCAGAAAGCACATATTGTTCCCTTCTGATTTCATCTGACAAAACACGCTGGCTGGTTTGTATTTATTTCTTTTTCTTCCTTCCTGGAATTTTCAAAGCAGTAAAATAATCTCAATCATATTTGCCCTTCTGTTTGTGCAAGAGAATCAACAGTTATTGTACCTTAAATGTATTAGAGATATTCTTAGGTGTGAGAAAATCTTATCCCTATCCACCATTGTAGGGAATGAATACAGGTTCCTAAAGAGATGCTTTTTATTGAGAATTTGCTCCGAGATGTGCTCTTTGTAGAAAATACATTCTTACAATTAGAAATTAGGAAGACTGCAAGAAATCCCACCATGACCAAGAAAAAGATTCAACCCTCAGCATGTGTGAAAATGTTGTGTATAATAATGTTTTGAGCACTACCAAGTGTAGCAATTGGCTTCTACTGGATGTTCTCAGAAGAGTCTGAAGGTTGAGTAGGAGTTTTCTGTGCAGGTAATGTGCCTGGGAGGTCAAATTCATGGTTCCCCAAACAAGTTCTGAGCCAGCCAAGTTACCAGGCAAGAAGGCAGCTGTGAGTTTAGTGCCTGATCAACGTGAAAACTTGAGTTGTGTGAGCAAGATCTGGAGCACATAGGAGCCATGCATTCCTTTTTCACCAGCATTTCAGACTAGTATGCCTGGGCTGAAACACATTTTCTGCAAAAACCTCCATTTTCTCAGTTGAGAGAGTCTGAGATGTTTGGAAAAAGTTTTTGCTCTGAGATTTCCATATCTCATCCTATGGACGTGTTGAACACTGTAGGATCAGATCTAAATTATGAAGAGAGGGAAAACAGAGATGGCTGCTCACACCTCCCAGGATGACCCAGTGCATCAGAAATGGGCTGAAGTGCCACCTTTGAGTGACCAAAGGAGAAGCAAGTCCTCAGATGCTGCAAACTGATAATTTACACCAGCAAAGGCTCTGCTTGTGGATATTTTTTGCCATAAAGAGCAATGGTCACTCAGCATCTGACAAACTTCAGAGGAGACCCCAGCAATGAGCTGAATGCTGCTTGACGAGCTCAGCTGGTGTTAGCTCACATTCAGCTTCACGGCACTGATGTGGAAAGGAGCTGGGAAAAGGTCACCCTGGTCTCTGGCAAGAAAAACAAGAAACCCCAGATGAAAGAGAAAGGGAGAATTCCCAAAGCTGCATCCAGCAGAGCAGGATTTCACCCAGCTTTTTGTTTTGCCTCTGTTTGATGAACAAGTGAGACACATCTGAATGGATCTTGCAGCTTTATTCCTACAGACAGCTTCATGATTTTTCCTTTTGAAGCCTCTACATCATTTCCCATCTCTTTGCTTACTCTTGGAGGGAAAAAGAATTAATTATTTACTTCTCTTTCTGAAATCCTGCTTGTGGATTTGATTTCACTTCTTTAAAACTTCCCTTTATGTCCTGTAGAGCTCCAGACTATTTTATTAATACGCATTTTTGCATCTCTTTTGGAAACTTGATGTAAAGTTAAACACTGGACAGAAATGTCTAATTTATTAGATGAACATGGCCACTGGAAAATCTAAAATTCCTACTAATGCAAATCCCAGCCTTAGGAGCAAGTGTGTGAGTCATCCCACTGAAGTGTGGTCAGTACAGCTGCTCTGGCATTGTGTTAGGTAGTGCACGTGTCTGAATGCAGGCAAAGAAGCCAAAAACCACAGACCTGGCTCAAGAGGCAAGTGCCAGTGGATTTTACTGTGAACTGCTGCTGCTTCTTGGCTGGAAAGTTGCTTGACTGGAGAGAGCTGCCTGACTCACCAGGCTTCATGTAGTTTATGAGTATCTTGTCTCATAAAATTTACAGGAGTGGTGCAGAGCCCATCTTCACACATACAAGAGCAGGACTGTATTGATCTATTCAAAAGAAACCTCTGCCTTGATAAAGAAATCAAGAACAAGATTTGTTTTTGTTGACAAAGTCAGTATTCCCATTCTCTTGGTATCTCTCTTGTGCTGCCCTCAGGCACTGCAGCCCTAGCAAAGGCTGGAGCCCAGGACTGACCTTGACCTTGTCAGAGTCATTAACTGTTTCCCAGACTGGATTTCTTTCTTTTGCACCTTGGAATTCCATGTCTTAAAGCTCTAATTAATTCATATAAGCAATTGTTCTTGATGAAGCAGTTATCCTTTGCAAATTCCAGAGCCTTCCATTTGAAGAAACTGAGAATTTAATTCCAGCCATTGCAGTGAAGCAGAGGCAGTGTGCTGAAATCTGTGTTCCCTCCTGGACTCACAATCCTGTAGAAACCACAAATCCACACTGGCTGGGGTTCATTTTGAAAATTAAAATTTCAATGAAGATATAAACAGAAAGCCAAAAAAGTCTGATTTTTTTTTGTCTCTGGAAAGCAGTGATATCTCACCAAACTAGCAATATCCACAGCATGTAACTTGTGAACAGTTGTCATCCTGAGTTGTTTTTACTCTCTGCTTGTGCAGCAGAAGGAGCACTGAAAGCAAACACTGGATATCTGCAGAAGTGTTGGACACCTGTTATTACCCATCCTAGAAGGCCAGGATAACCCAGGTTCTTGTTAGTAAATCCCTTAGGGCAGATTAGATTAAACACCGAATGATCTATGTTTGTAAATATACACATGTAGGTTTACTGTAGAACAATTTGTCTGCACAGAAAAATGATTATGAACCCATTTTGGTTTTTATCTATAGTAAAACAACAATATAAAAGCAGAAAGATATCACTTAAGAAAACATACAAGAAAGAGGAGGAAAAGATAAAAGCAGAAAGATCTCACCACCTGCAGGGCTCACAATAAAACTTGCTTGTTGCAATTTTGGTGCCTGTTGGTCAAAGTGATGATTTCAGACGAGACTCATCAACTGTTGGGGAAAATCCCAGGAACATCCCTTCTATTGGATTTGTATCCACTCAGATTCAGGTGGGAATGCCCAAGTACCTCCCCTGAGGCAGGGAGTTTCAGCTGGATGATGGTTTGCCTCTTTCCTCATCTTGTTCAACACCAGTTGTAGCCTGAGGTGGGCTGTGCTCACCCTCTGTGCCTGGGTGAGTACTCTGCTCATCGGCAGCTGCCCCCTGAATGCTTGAACCATCAGCATTCCAGTGTCCCTTCCAGTATCAGTGGTGGACACATTCTTCTCCACAGACCTGGGATGATTGGACAATAGTGTCCTCTTTATCTTATCTCAAGCTCCTGTCATGGTCCTCCTTCCAGTTGGAAGGCATATTTGGGGAGGGATGGCCTTTGGTGGTCACAGATGAGCAGCTGTCTCTTTGCAGTTTTCTGCCGTGGACAAAAGTCTTTAGGTCCAGGTCTTTGGAGGAAGATCTGCTTGTGGGGTTTTTTTTGTCTTAATTTTCTTTCCAAAATATCAAAATAATATTCATCCCCAAATAACTTCAGCTGTGTCTAGAGTCTGGTTTCTATGACAATGTTTTATGGACAAATAAGGGGCAAAGTCCATTCTTTGGCCCAGAGGACACAGTAGGTTGGCATGTGAATGACTAAACATCCTGACTTGGAAAGTGCAATTTATTCTGCCTGTTCAGAGCAGTCCCTGGCTTATGCTGTTCCTCAGATGATATTTAGACATTACCTGGTAAAGACCTCCTTGAAAGGCTTGAAAAGTGCTCCAAGATGGAAGTGGTCCAGTCAGTGATAAATCAGTTCCCAAGCCTGGGTGCTTCTTACCTTTCCAGTGCAGCCCCCTGTGGCCAAAGGCTTGGATGCAGAACAGGGATGCCTCTGTAGTCAGAGCACGCCAGGAAAACTGTTACACATCTTGTCAAGTTTGTGATGACAACCTCTGCAACCTCTGTGGATGATACTTGATCTACGTGTCTCTCCTCACTCTTGTCCTGTTAAATAAATATTCTGAGCATGGACCTGTGTGTGATCCCACCTCAGCCAGCAGGGTCTCACCTCCCTCTCTTGCTGTAGAGAAAAGAGCATAGAACCCTGAAATGTGACACAAATAAAAAGTAACCATTGTTTCTGCACGTGAAAGGGCATCTCTCAGAGCCCTGTGACTCGCCAGTGCCCTGACCAAATGGCTGCTCTGCTGAGGTAGCTCTCAGATCAAGGTGAAACAAAACACTAATGATGACTGCGGTCATGCACACAATTCATCATCATCCTATTAATCAGGGTGGCTGCCTGTTGCCTGTTCTCTCCCAACACACACATCCCTGATGGTTTCAGCATCGCAGAAACCTCTTAAAGAGATGTTTTTATAAAATGAAAAGGGGAGCCATGCCCAGCAATGCTGCATGAAAAGGCAGATTCACTGCTGTGGTGATGTTTGTCATCAGACCAAACAATTTCTTATGAATCTGCAGGAAGATGCTGCAACCCCAGGGTGGGACTGATGAAATTTCTGTGCTTGAATGGGTACTGGGTTTATATTACATCTCCCTTCTGGCACAAGAATTGAGTCAGCAGCATTTGGTCAATCTTAGCACATGTACTGCCCGAAGACATGTTTGTCTGAGGAAGTGGGGGGTAAATCTGTGGGTAAGCAAAACCTGAATAGTTTGTGAACTGTTAAATGAGATGCCCTAAGCCAACCTGTAAATATTGCACTTTTTCCCTTTACACAAGATGCTTTTGGCCAACAAATGCCAAGACTAAGAGAGTCCAAGTTATTGGAAGCAATTATGTGTCATAGACATGTTTTGGACTGAGCTCGTGCTGTTTTCTAAGAAAAGACCTCTTCCTTAGACAGATTTCTGTCTTTGACAGGAGTACAAGAGATTTCTTAGGTACTCATCATACCTCACAACAAAAACAGAATTTTATAAAGCAAAAACAGCTTTAAGGGCATCTTTTCTGAGGGTATGTTGGCATTGGTGACTAGAAAATAAAGTGTAAGCTAGAACAAAAAATAAAAAAGAGTGCAGACTTTAAAGTAGCAAAAAAAGAGGACAGCTTTCTGGTTTTGTGGATTTATTTAACTCACTCTTCCTTTCCCAAATCAATTCTTCCTGCTTTTGCACTTTCTTTCCATCTCCCAAACCTGACTTTGGGAATATGAGGTTCTTGGTGGTGGGCCTGAAGCAGAAGGACTAAAGCATTGCCAGGATTAATGTGGAGAGGGTGTCATAGTCCCTGGAGACTGTGAGTGATTGAAATGGCATTGGAAGTACGGGGTCAGTTTGGGAAGTGGAGTCTGAGGGACTGGTATGACACTGCTGTTAAAGATCAGGGGTTGGGATGATATTGGTCATACTTAAAACCCAAAAGGTGCCTGCTGTGCACTGAGGGGAAGGGGAGATATTGCTTCCATGGAGTATGGAACAGGTCCTGGGATGACAGGACATGAGGACAGGCTGTACTGGCTGTGTAGCCTCACGTCCTGGTTCTGGCAGCGCTCAGGGTGACACCAGGTATAAGAGCAATGTAAAAATATTTTTCTAAATTATTCTTATCGCATCCAATCACTTGGTATTCAGAGATTTCCTGAGCTGGAGTAGTTTCTGTGTGTTTTGTAAAATCGGTGCCTCTCTTGGCATGAACACACCCATGAAAACTCATCACTTCTCAGCACCTACAGCATCCTGTGGGGAAGAGTAGCCCAGCTTCATGATGAATCCCTTTGGGTTTGCTCTGAACTTGCTCCATAGGAGAATTTGAAGCCCATTCTTACTCTTTGTCGGTCTTATCTCCATTAGAGAATAAAGTGCAGCAGAGGGAGGAGCATCAGATGGGACTAAAGGAAAGATATGTTCCTCCAACAAGTCACAAGAGAAGGGCATGCCCAGCCAAGCCTTGTCCCTATGCTTTCCCCAGAAGGATGAAGGGATACAGGGATGAAGGAACGAAGAGATGGATAGGCAGAAAGATGAAGGCATGGAAGTACCTATGGATGGAGCAAGCTCTGTGTCCCCTCTGTCGCCACTGTGCTCAAGCTGTCAATGAGAGGCTGCAGTTTTAAAATGGATTAAATTTCTGGTGATACATTCAGTGGAAACGGGGCAGATGACAATGCTGCTGATGGGCTTTATTAAAGGGGACCCTGGACACTGCTGGACACTGACCTGACAAGGACACTGCTTGTCTGGTCAGCAGAACTCAGGGTTATTTGCTTAAATAATGAAAGCATAAGAGTTTTGGATTTTTCTCTGTTGTTTTATTATGATCACATCCCTCTCCAGCTGCTCATTAGTAATATTCCTCTCTCTAAATTGTCCTCCTCCATTTCCTGCCCACACTGCTGCCTTTTCCCACTCTTCCCCAGAGCTGCTTATCTTCCCACAGTGAAACAGGAGGAACTGTGTGGATACCAGTGTGGAGTCATCGCTCACTGCTGCAGCACAGCACCAGGAGGACAATGACACCAAGAAGGGCAGATTCCTCCTTGCTCTCTCTGCCATGTGCCAGAGTTATCCTGCTGCCATGACCTTTCCCAGACTGATATTACCTCATTTTCCTTTACCTGACAGCAGAAGCATTTGCCAAGGCCTCCTGACTTGGGAAGCAGCTGTGTGGATGGTGCATCAGAGACTTTCTGGGATGCGGATATAACAGGAATTTCCATCTGCAGTGTGATGTTGCTTTCCTTATGGCTCTGGAGTTCTTGCTGCCACCCACACATTTATGTGTAAGACACTGCCTATAGCTTGATATAAAGATCTCTAAAGAGTATGGTTGGTCACAGAAAAGTCATAAAACCAACAGGTTTTCAGCAAGTGATGGGCTGATCCCTAATTGAGGGGTTGCTGATGGTAGCACAGGAATTTTGGTGAAGGCTCTCCTGTTTGTGACTGTGAGGTTGCACTGAGATGCTCAACCTGAATGCAGTTTAAATTGAGAAATTGAAAGTGATCTGAAGTGAAAGGAAAATAATTTGTTTTGCTCCCTTTGCTCGCAGCACATTTTCCCCTTTAAATTAGTTGGCATGAGAGCACAGGCACTGACAAAGGAGAAGGAAAAATAAGCCCTGGGAGTTCATTTCTTTTTATTTCATATAGGGCTGAGTTTTAGCTAACAAAGCAGAAGGGAATCTGCTGTGTGAGAGAACAGAGCTCTGGCACCCGCAGGCAGGGAGCTGAGGAAGCACAGCAGGTCACTCCCTGGGTGTGGGATATGGGTGCACCCTTCACACATCAGCTCTGACCTCTCCTGGGAGGTACTCAAACAAACCCTCATGAGAGAGAGAAAGGGGTTTGTTTGCCAGGGAGTGCCTTGAAGATCAGATGCCAGCAGCCTTCTGGGATGTCTGTCTCAGTGCAAGCCTGTGGGAAAATTCTGTCTGGGTCAACCTTTTTGGAATTAGTATCTGATTTGAGAGACTTTTTGGTCATACCTTACTACTCAATAGAAAAGATTATACCAAAAATGATAACGATGAAATTCTATGCATTTGCCAGACCTGATTCACCAGAAATTGGGTATATAGCAGATATGAGAAAAATGAAGCATTTTTTTAGCCCTGAATTGTCTGAGAAAGAAAATTCAAAGAAATGCATGAGCATTTCCTTTCTCACTGGCACTGGCTTTCATTCAATACTTTTAAAAACAAAGCCCAGACCCAAATATTGCTTGAGAGTACTGTGTTCTTTTAGAGTGGAGCTCACAGATATTTCTTCTCATGTGCAACCCTGAACAGAACACAATAGTTGTGATGTGAAAATCCAGTTTGGGACAAACTCTTGGGCAGGGATGGGCTCTGTAGTACACACTGATATTTTGGGGTGTTGGGAGTTCTTAAGGGGGGCTCACAAGAAGATGAAGAGCAACTTTTGGCAAGGGCATGTAGTGAGAGGGCACAATGTCCTTTAGATGAAGGAGGGCAGGTTCAGATTAGATATTAGGAAGAAATTCTTTACTGTGAGGGTGGTGAGGCCCTGGCACAGGTTGCCCAGAGAGGTTATGAATGTCCCATCCCTGGAAGTGTTCAAGGCAAGGTTGGATGGGGCTTGGGGACAACCTGGTTTAGTGGAAGGTGACCCTGCCCATGGCAGAAGGTTGGATCTGGATCATCAAGGTCCCTTCAAACCCAATCCATTCTATGATTTAATGGTTTTACATGATATTTAAACATAATCTACTCAGACAAGAATATGGCTGGAGCATTGATTTTTTCACCCTTTCAATATATCAGTGTTTTTTAGCAGGGCAGTTCAGCAACTTTTAGCAGCTCAATGTTTCACAAGAAACAGAGGGATATTGAAGCTGTCTCCTTGTTCCATGGAAATGTTAACAAACAGAGCTGTCACCTTACAGCAGCTCACTGAACCTATTTTTGAAAGCTCTTTTAGGGATGGTTTACACCTTTCCCTGGGTGAGCTTGTCCAATGTCTGGCTGCTTGGATCAACAGCTTGCAAACATCTTGCAAAAATTTCTGTTCTCTTTTCCATGGGCTTATTCCAGACAAGAGACGTCAGGGCTTGATTTAACCCAAGGCAATCACCAATGTAAAGCATAAGGCTGACAATTAGTGTTGGAGAAGTAGCAGATGGGGGGACTCTGCTGCTGCCTGACCTTACTCCCCACTCAGAGGACACCTGTCACCTGTGACAGTCCTGATCCTCCAGCAGTGCTGAGCTTCTTGCCTCTGTTAAATGGTCTCTATTTACTCTTCTGTTCAGAGCAGTGCTTAGCTGGAAAATGTCCAAATTTGTGAGTAACAGCTGTTACTGTAGAAGTGACAGGCCCTATTAATCTAAAACAATCGCCAACCTGAGCTGCACAGCCAAGCAAAGGGACCTGTCCCAGGGAAACTCTGCTGCTGAAGATATGTGATGCACTAAGGCTCTGAGAAAGGCAGAGACCATTTGCAGTCTGTCAGGAAAACAGAACAGCTTATAGGAAAAAAACCCTTCAGTACCAGCAACATCCAGTCAGATCTTTTTGCATCATATTTTTCTTTTGGGTCCCTACTTGGTTCTTCAGAGAAATAAAAATTAGACAGTGGGCTTGTGATATCATTTTGATGTTGTTGCCTTTTCTTCTGTGATTTTCAGGAATTTACCTTGGAGCCAAATTTCATTGTGTCAGGATTTTAAATGGTTTGCTAAAATGGTTGTCCTGGAGGCCCCATCAGGGGGTGGAGCCTCCCTTTCTTCACCTTCAACAAGGCAAAGTGAGCTCACCCTGCACTGGCTCTGCAGTTACCACTCAGAGGAACTTCTTTTGACATATAGCAAGTGAAGAGAATTGTGTTAACTTCCTTCTTTTTTTTTTTAAGTGAGCAACCTACAGCTTGTGGAGCTGCAGTAACTCAGACCTGGGTCTCATTTTTTCTTTTCCTGGTAGTGTTGCATTCAGTCATGACAGAACTGTCATAGAATCATAGAAAGGTTTGGGTTGGAAGGGGCCTTGAAGCTCATCTAGTTCCAACCTCCTGTCATGGTAAGAGACAGCTTCCACTAAATCAGGTTGCTCACTTTGCATTTCTGTAGTTCCTCTTACCAACAGACTTTGTTAAACTTAAAAAAAAAAGGAATGAAAATAGCTTCACCTTACTCTTAATTAGACATTTTTTCCCCTTTTCAGGTTTCCAGGGACAAAAACCAAATCTGTTTTTATGCAACACATTTCCCTTCGTTTGCAGAGTGCCATAGATGAAAGTCACAGGGACTGGTGTTTGTTTTTGTAATAAAGGTCCAAGGGAGTCTGAGAGCTGTGAGCCTACAGGGAGGTAATATACACAAGAGGGCTTGAAAACCAGCAGCTCTTGCTTAAATTTAACAGCTTCAAAGACCTGGCAAAGGCTGTGATGCAGAAAGCTTTGAGGATACACAGAGGAGGGCCTGAATTTCCCATCTGAGCCCAGCTACACGTAGACAAGGAGACAAGAAAAGGCCCCAGGTGTGGTAACATGTAGAGAAAACCTGTCCTGACATCCACCTGAGATTTTATGAGGGTTGAATGGGGAGATGCCTGTCATGCTTCTAGACACCAGCTAGTTTTTTTCACTCAGTCCTAGCTGGCAGAAGTAATCACAGTGTATAACATCTTGCACCTCTCCCAAGGTGTTCTCAGAGGCAAAGTCAAGAGCCAAGTTCAAACGTGCTTACATTTGCTGAGATTCCATATCTCTCCCAGTTCCTGCAGGTGCTCCAGCTTTCACAAATCCAGCAATTTTTGCATTACTGGAGGTATGCAAACTGACACTGAAATGTTATTTCAATTGACATCCAGCTCCCTGGAAATATGTGAGGCAGAGATTTTGCTCAGGCCTGCCCTTGACTTTCCTAAACACTTCCCCCAAACACTTAAATGTGTTGTAGCTCTGTCCAGAGAAGGATTATGGGCTCTTCTGCTGCCAGGACCTCATGTGGTGTTTCCTCACTTGTTCACCTCCTCCTGATGCCCCAACAGTGCCTGGAATGAAATGGTTAATCCATGTGCTTGTGTTTGCATATGCACAGAGATAAGAACCCCATCCTGCTCAAATTCATGATTTAGGGATCTTTTTGTTTGCATATAGATTCATTTAAGGAAAATAACAGCATGGACAAGAGGCAAACACTCAGAAAAATAACCCTTCCTCTACTCTAGTTCCTGTCTCTACTGTCCCACCAGCATTGCCTTCAACAACCCTTTACCCAAATTTGGTCATTTTATGGCTTCCCTGTCCTTTATGATGTTTTCTTCTACTTGCTGTGGTACAGCACAATCCCTCATTCTCTGCTCCTCAGGGGATCCATAAGTGTTTCATCCCCCTCTGGATCACAAACTGCTAGTCACATAGAAGATGTCTTCACTTTCCTACCTTAACTCCCAAAAAACTGCAGCTAGTGACGATAAAAAGGTAGGACTTGAAGACAAAAATAAATAAAAGCACCTCATTTAATCAATTGGTGGCATTTACAACAAAATTCAGAAAATGTACAGCACAATAAAAGGCTTTGAATCCCTAAATTTTGTTGAAAGTCTGCAAAAATGTCTGAGAACTGTAAAAGTGTTTTTTGGTTCGTGGATAGCCTCTCAAGTCACTGCAATTTCCTGGTGCTATAATAATAAAAGCCAGAAAGACTGCTCAGCCCAGCTTTTCAGATGAAATTGAATGACAGGAGAACTAATCCCATGGAAACCACAGAATCTGCCCCATTTTCTTCTCCTAAGACCCTCATGCATGACTGACTCTCATTTACCTCTGAATTTAGTGTAATTACATCTCTCTATGTAGAACTTTTTTTTTCTGGCAAAGGTGTTTAGAAAGATGAGATTGAATGTCTCTGGCAACTGAACAGGGGTTTAGTCTCTACTGTAGAAAAATACAAACTTTGTTCTTCTGATTCTTTCACTGTTTCAATCTCCTTCTCTGCACATTTCCATGAGCAGTAGAAGAGGGATGTAATTCCTATCTGGTACTGATTTTCACTCTCTGAATTCACCTCCTCCTCAGACAGGCGTTTTGTTCAAATCAATATCAGATCTTGTGGAAAATAATCAAGACTGTTTCTGCCAGCTGTACTGATTAAGGGTAGGAAAGGGAAATTTGGGGCCAGGCAAGTGGAGATGTTGATTGTTTATGATGCATGATAAGATGTTTTTGACGACAACAGTAATTGAAATACACAGTAGAACAGACTCATGCACAATGAGATGTCTCTGATTTTTCCTGTCATCTTGGGAAGCAGCAAAATTCCTGTGGCTGTTTTGACTTGTGAGGCAGACACTGACAAAAATCTATATATTCCCTAATCCCTATGCCTTGAATGATATATAAATAATTATGAAAGAACTCAATAACAGTTTCCCACCTTATTCCCAAGCTCTATAAGGCAGCCACAGGAGAACCTGGTGACAGCAGGTGGCAGCAGGAAAGGTGTCATATTTTGTCTCTTCTCAATTTTTGCAATTTTGGGAGAACTACAGACTCCCCTGGAGTCCTGATAGCCACCAGGACCTAAGGTACATCACAGCCCCAGGGAGACTTCACGGATGTTTTCTTTGGGAAGAAAGTGGACCACAGAATCATTTAGGCTGTAAAAGACCTCTAAACCCATCAAGTTCAACAGTTTACCCTGCACTGCCAAGCCCACTATTGAACCACGGTCCCAAGTGTCTCATCCACACACCTTTTGAACACTTCCTGCTCTTGGGACATTCTCTCCCAGTTGTATTTCTTTTCTCTGAGCAGAAATGCTCACTGCCACAGGGGCTGGGCCAGTCTTCAGCTGACCAAAAGTTTGGAGACCAGGTTTTGGGGTTTGATGATGAGTGAGCAGAGCTCCCAGTTGAGATGCCCCACTGCAAACACTGCTGGGCAGCAGGTTGTGCCCTCCACACTTCAGATCTTATTCTCTGCCTGCTTCTCCTTCCCAAACTTTTCCTGCTGCACTGAAGCACTCCTGGAAATTATGAATGCTAATGGCACAGTGGCCACAGCAAAGCTGCCCAGCAGGAGGGCAGCTCTCAGGCCTTTCGTGAGGAATTTGCATCACTGAAGCATCAGGGATTCTCATGGGAGGATCAGGGCTCTGTTTGGTGGGGATCTGTATGAATAAAAAATAGGAGAGCTCTCAGTCTTGGGAGTCAGGAACGTGCAGCAGCATCTGAAACCAGTGAAAGAGGAGAAGGTGTGGGAGTAAAGGAGGAAAACTGCCTACTAGGGACAGATAAAACCATTTGTGCTGCTTAGCCCCAGCCAAATATTTGTGCAGATCTACCGAGGCTTCATAAGCACCAAAATTATACACAAACGTGATTTTGTAAAAATGAAGAGATAATATTAATAACAACAATATTCATGAACTGTTGCTTAAGACGGTTTAATTTCTAAATAGACCATGTTAAATGTGAACTGGGATGTGTACAGGCCACCTCTGATAAAGAAAAGGAGCTTGACACTTTTAGGACCTGATTGGCTGCTTGAAACTCACTGCACACCTGGTTTTCAGTGAAAATGTCTCATGTCAGGATCTAGCCCAGTAAACCTGGACAACCAGGTGACCTATAAAGCCCCTTCTTAATTACGGGGTAGCGTCAGAGGCAGGGAGGAGAAAGAGAAAGGAGAAAGAGGTGATGCTTGATGAAGAGCAGTATGGGAGGCATAAATTAAAGCAATTTATAATATTTAATATTTTTAAAGTTTGTTGCTTTCTATCTGATTATTGTTTAAGCCATTCTCTGACACAAGAGTTCCTCCATGTGCAGAAAATAAAACAAAGAACACTATTCACTCTGTTAAAAAGAAATAAAATTGAAACCTCATCTTTATCCTTAAACTCTTACACAACAGCAGAGCAAAAAATCTCATTTTACAACCTGCATGCAGCTCCTTTCCCTATATGAAATGCCTCTGTGGCATCTGACTCAGAACTTCATGGTTTTAGAGAACAAATTTTGGATGACCCAAGGGCAAAGTTTCAGCCACCTGCCCAGGCTGTGGGAGTGGCAGTCACCCAGCCCAGAACAGCTTGAAGATCTGGGCAATGGAAACAGCAAATGGAGCCACAGCCAACATCCTCTTCTGGTTCCTGCAGGTCTGACATGGAGAAACTCCTTGCTCTGCTCAAAATCAGGCATGCAAAATTCCCATTGTGCAGCTTCAGCTTTTGTAATTGTCATAGAAGAGCTGAAGAAGGTGAGAACGATGTAGAAAATCCTGGCCTAGAAAAGATTTCTGGTCAAGCCATTTCCTCAAGAGGGTATTGACTTCAAACCATGCCAGTCTAACCTTTCCTCAAATATCTCTGCTGATGAAAATTTTGCAGCTTCCTTGCTTGAATGACTTCTGCAGGCTTTTGCTTTATTTTCTGTATTTTTTGTAACATTAAATGCTTTAACAATTTTCTGTGTCTCTCTCAAGAAATCCATTCCTTTTTTGATGGTCTTGAGTTTTTCTGCTTTGTCTGTATTTTTGCTTCTGCAGAAAGGCCAGTTTCCAGCTGTGGCTACAAGTCGATATTGTGGTTATATGATGTGATCTTCTTTAAGAGACTCATCTGTTTATCTAAAAATAGAAACAGTCAAAAAGACCTTTTTTTGATCCTTTTTTTAATTAAGACTTTTATCATTACATTACATGAAAATTCATCTTCTAATCAGACATTGTCATATTCCTTTAGGTTAATACTGTAAAATAACACCTGAGGGACTTTTAGACATTAGACAGTTAATTGTCTGTAAAACTTCTGTTCCAAAATCTGAGTAGCCTTGTGTTGCTAAGGAATGGTAGAAGATGTGTTGCACTTCTTTATTAGTGAAATCTCAGGTACCTGGTTGGGAATGGCACAGATTAGCAGAGCACTGTGATACTCCATCAGAATTTAAATCACACAGCAAGAAATACTGGCATTTCTTTCTAGTTTCAAATAATCTTTCCTTCATGATTGATTTCTCTCTAGAGCACAACAGTAGGACAGGGTTTAACAGCTCAGGAGCCCCATCACAAAGTTCTCAAGGGATGTTGGCATGAATTCTGACTTTGGTGGATATCCCATGGTGGGTATTTGCAAAGAGAGCATTGCCCAGGTGTTTTTAGCCCAATGTTTTGACTCAGCCTTATCCTGCCTTCTTTCCCAGTGTCTTCAATGACTCATGGTACCATTACAGTTACTTGGATTATACTTCTTGAATGAAACACAGAATAATCATAAAATCACAGAGCAGTTTGGGTTGGAAATGACCTTAAAGATGATCTAGTTCCAACCCCCCGCCATGGGCAGGCACAGCTTCCACTAGACCAGGTTGCTCCAAGCCCTTCCAGCCTGTCTTTGAACACTTCCAGGAATGGCATCCAAAGGTTTCTGCTGTGCCAAAGAAGCATTAGCAAGGCAGAGCCATAGCAAGGGCTTGTAAGAAAGGATGTACAAAGTTTTGTGAGGGAATTCACATCCAGCTCAGTGCTCTGGACAGGTTTAAATGGGATTTATTGCTCATTCAGGGAGCTGCTTGTGAGGTTGGGGTCTGTACATCCAACTCCTGAACTGTGATCTGACTTCTGCAAGCAAACAGTTTCTCCAGGCTGCCGTGGCTGACAAATACATCCTGTGATTGCTGTCCCTGAGGGCAGATCCTGTGCCAGGGTTAATGGAAACAAGTTCAGTCTAATTTTTTTCCCCAAAGTTTCTGAGCAAGCAGCTCCCTATCCCCTGTCTTGAAAATACAAACTCAGTGATGGCCTTGCCATGGGTTGATAATTTTTAAAGCAGTGCTGATCTCTCTAGAGGTGTGTGGGTGTTCTTTTAGACCTCTATTTTAACAGACTCAAATTACCAGTGCCCCTGTAGCTTTATTTAACCCAGCAGCAGCACTGACAGTGGCTGAGGGGATGCAGCTGCTGAGGCTTTCTGTGAAATATCCAGGACTTATAGCACGTGTCTCACATTTTCTGTTTTGAAAATGGCTCAGCTCTGATAACCTGTTCAAAGACAAGTTCAGGCATTGACACCCATGTGGAGTTGGTTTGTCAGATATTTACATCTCCCTTCTTCAGCATGGTTTCCTTTAAACCTGCAGGGGTCTGGAGCAATTTTAAGTAGTAAAATCACAATGCTCTCCTGAGTGCAAAGACCACTTGAGCAATAATAATTTGATTTTTTGATACAAATCTGAAGGTATTGATAAACTCCAAGTGAAGTCCAGATTAAGTTATTGCCAACACCAGTTTCTGAAAAATGGCCTGAGGGTGATTCCAGCTGTGCTGTTATGCAGCCACAAAAATCTCTGAGGTATTGCCCAGAGAAGCTGTGGATGGCCCATCCCTGGGAGTGTCCAAGGCCAGGTTGGATGGGTCTTGGAGCAACCTGGGATAGTGGAAGGTGTCCCTTCCCAGAGCAGGGGGTTTGGAATGAGATGAGCTTTGAGGTCCCTTCCAACCCAAAGCATTCTGGGATTCTGTGATTTTCACAAACCCAACAAATCCATTGTCTCATCCCGTCACAGCTTCCACCTGCCTGTGGGTGCATAGATGTTTGACCCTGCACCTCTCTTATCTCTGAACAAGATTTCCCATGGCATTGACAGGGCTGAGAACCCAGAGATGGCATTAGTGTCACCTCCCTTAGGGGGTGCCTTGCTCAATGTGAGAAACACCAGGCTCACCTTGCAAGCACTGCAAAGGAATAGACTTTATCAATCTGACTGATTTTTAACATCTGAATTATACCCTAAAATGAACTATATATTTTTTTTTTGACTCTAAAACATGTTCATTTCTAGTTCAGGTGTAGACATTTAGACCTCTTGATGTGATGAACCCAAACCAAGCAAGCTTTTGATTGAAGAATGTAGTTTTCTTAGAAATGTTGTAAATCAATAATTTTTAATCTGAGGTGCTTTTTCTGACATGCCATTTTTTAAAAAAAGAAAATTTTCCTCTCTTCCACTTTTAATTTTGCTTTTTTTTTTTTTTGCTCTTGTTCCTTCTTTTAAATTTTCTTTTCTTCAGCTATGACTATATTACATCCCTCTTAAAGCAGCTTCCTGACTTTTTCTTTCTAACTTTCTATTCAAAGTGTAAGAAAGTTCAGGAAAAGTTAAGCATAGAATTGCTTTCACATACTTATATTTCATAAGATGTCCAAGGAAGAATTTTAAAAGCTGTTCAACAAAAGCTGATCTTACATTTTCAACAAGATGCTAACTTTTAATGAACTAAAGAGCAATGAACTCTAATTATAACAATGGACTCTAATTATACCATTTCATATTTTCATCAATACTTAGACTGACTGCAAATGTTGGCACAATGAAGTCTCTTTTACTGACATACCCAGAAATAGTCTTATCTATAAAATTCCAATGACATCAACTAAAGAACAAGTTGTTCAATTCTTGGAAGAGCTTTTTACTTAAATGTTAGTCTTTCTTTGACTGTAGAAAGGACAGATAGTTAAATGAATGAACAAAAATAACAAGAGACAATAGAGAGACTTGCAGAATAAATGGTATTAATGGTTTGGAGTTAATCCAAACCCTCTATTGTGCTGTGATGATCTCAATGGCAGTAAATCTGATCTGCTTCTGATGAAAGGAGCTACAAGATGAAGAGGGACTTTTCACAAGAGCATGGAGTGACAGGACAAGGGGAAATGGCTTCAAACTGAAAGAAAATAGCTTTAGACTGGATATTTGGAAACAATTTTTCTCTGTGAGGGTGGTGAGGCCCTGGCACAGGCTGCCCAGAGAAGCTGTGGCTGCCCCATCCCTGGAATGTTCAACGCCAGGTTGGATGGGGCTTGGAGCAGCTTGGGATAGTGGAAGGTGTCCCTGCCCATGGCAGAGGGGTTGGAATTAGATCTTCTTTAAGGTCCCTTACCAATCCAAACCATTCTGTGATTCTACAATTTGTTGTGTAACTGTTAACACACAAGATGTGAACAATTCAGAAAACCTGAAAAAAACCCCTCAAGTGCCATCTCAGGCACCATGGGGTGATAAGGGGGAGGAAGATGTGAAGATGAGTGGTCCATGCTGGGACACCACCAGGGACAGGGTGTGCAGTTCTGACATGTAGAAAGGTGCTGCTGGAGTTTAATAAGGCAAAACACAAACAATTAAGGAATTTGGATTTCTCCGATGTCAGACAGAAGCAGGAGAGAGCAAGTGCAGCTAATTGGATGTTCAGCAATTGCCTGGGTGTGCATGTTTTCTTTTTGAATGCAGATTCCTTCTGGGCATAAATCCCTAGCAGGAAAAAAATTAGTGGAGGTAGCTGGTGGTTTATGCTTAAAGTGTAGAAAATCTGAACCTGGCTCTGTCCTCTTTTACTTTTTTTGTGCAGCACCTGGTATAGGGGGATCACTACTAAGCTGCAGTTATTACTCTTAATGAAACAGCATGTAAAATTTATCCTTTTCTCTCTAAGACCTGCAGAAACAATTTAAATAGTACACAGGGAAGATTATTTTGCATTCTTTTAATTAAAAAATAAACTCCTAAAGGTGTCTGGGTGTAAACCTGAAAAGATATTTGAGCTCAGTGAGCCATATCAAAATTTGTGCTTGGTAAATATGCAAATCCCAGTGTGCTGCAGTACTCTATTAAAACAAGATCTATTCACTGAAAACTTATTGCTGGTTACTATGCTCATGTTAACTTTTTAATGGTGAATCTGCACATTTTGGGGGGAATATTTGGAATGAGGGTGGGTGAGAAGGTGGCTGTGCAATCAGCACCTTATCTTTAACTTCTCATCCAATTTCCATTTTGGAAGTCTTTAATGGAGAAGCAAAGCATGTTTAATTGATTGCCATTAAAATCTTCAAAGGAACAAGCAAGATGAAAGTTGTTTCTAATTACTGCATTATGATGTAAGCTTATGGATACGACACCACTCCAAATAGATTTTATTAGAATTTGAGATGAGGAATTAATTGAGTTGCTGTATTGATCCGTTTTATTTTTCCCCCATTTAACATGCCCAGTGGGAAAAAAAAAGCTATTGAGCTGTTGAATAGTAATGAAGACTTAGGAAGGAAAGTCGAAGTGAGGATGGATTGGCCAATAAAAATAACTTATAAAAACCATAGTGTGATGGCAGATTATAGTGGCAGAGACCAATTTATCTCTAGGTTAATTAGAGTAAATTAAGGCTAATTCTTTTGTCATTTAACTGTTATTTTTTGTTTTGCTTTGTCCTACCTGTTTGTATTGCTTTCCTCGTAAAGCAATATTCTGATAATCTCCATCCAGTTCTTCTAAATTTGCCTTGGAAGGTCTCATTAGAATTACCCTCAAAACCTAAAAACCACTTCCATCCATATACTTGATCTTTTTTTAAATTCTTCTTAAGGATATTTAAGATTGTTTAAGTGGTCTAATTCTCCCAGAATGTGATTCCTGAATTTTTCCTTGTGTGTCAGTATAAGACAGGTGCTGTTGGGAAATTTAGGTGCTTAGAAATATAAACCATTAAATTATTTTTGATTGAGAGTTGTTTTCTGTGTTGTTCTGGGATAACTATCCATAACTTCACAGAATCATGGAATGGATGACATAGGGATAGATCTTTGGAGATCACCTAGTACAACCCCCTCAAGCAGGTCTGGTGAAAGCAGACTGCAAAGCACTCTGTTCAGCTGGATTTCAAATATCTGCATGGATAGATACTGCAAGGCCATTTCCTCTCATTTCTTTCTAAACTATAAATTTCAAAACAAAGTGAAAAGTGTTCTGAAGACAAAATTCTTCTCCAGAAGTTTGTTGCTGCAACTGAGATTTGAGGAATTTTGCTGCTTCAGCTTTGGTGCCTGCATTGGGTAAATTAACTCTTACATCTGAGATTTCAAAGTTCACACTGATACTTTCTCTGTCTTTCCCATTGATTAACTGGAATATTCTGTGTGTATATAGAGATAGAAATATAATTAAATACATTATCTAAAATTGCATTTTAAGCTCTGGTACAGTTTAGGAGAAGCTGTTTCTATTTGAGGCTTCAAGCTGTAAATTCTCAGCTGACTTCTGCTAATGCTTAAATCTGTAACCCAGTTTAGAAAGAAATGAGAATGGACACACTTGGAAGTGTTAATTATAACCATGCCTGGCTTTCCTTGGAATGATAGCTCTTCATCAAACATTGCTATCTTTCCTTTGAAGACAGAAATCTCCACATTGATGTTCTCATTCCCTGTGCAGAGAGAAGAAAAATTGTAATGGAATGTTGTAGTGAGGGGAATCCTTACAACATGAATAAGATAGCAATGGACTTGGAAGGAAAGATGAAGTGATATTTTCGTAGATATTCAGGGGTTATTTTATTCCTCCAGCCATATGGCTGGAGTTCCCAGGCAGACCCCAGTCATGGGACCCTTCTCTCTTCTCGGGCCCCAGACACACACCCCCCTAATGAGGAACAGGTATGGGGCACACGTGACATGGGGACAGGGACAGGGACAGCCCCGTACCCTGCAGGGTCCCTCCCCTCAGGATTTCAGGGGAGAGGCACCTCAACAATTCACCCTTTCTTATTAAATAAAGAACATCGGAAAATACAGTTGGATAAATAACAAAACATTTTCAAAGGAAAGGAAGCCACTATCTTGAGTCCCCAAATGTCCAAACAGATTTTCTTTGGAGCATCAGAAGGGAGACAGGGCTTGAGCATGCTTCAGATGGAAACTGAGGAAGGGATTTTCCTTTTTGTACCTGTTGGAATCTTAGAAAATGACAGTTAATTTCTTCCCTCCCTCCTTTTCATCCCCCCCATTGGCATTGCAAAGGGATTAATGGCATATGACAAAGACTGGTTTTGTGAGGGGAACCAGAAAGGGAGATTTGGGTTGGGCATATATGGGGGATAAAGGGACATGGGATAAATGGAGAAGGAGGGATAGGGAAAAGGATAGGGATTATGGGGATATTGTCTAGCATATCTACTGCCTTTGAGAGGGACACCCCCAGGGCCTGTAACACATGCGGCCTGTGGGCCCTTCCTTCCTTGCACAATTTTAAATTCTATTCTTTCTCCTTCTTCTAAGCTTGGAACATCACTTTTAGGGTTCCTTTTTACAATAGCAGATTTATGGACAAAAATACTTTCTCCAGTATTGTTTTTCAACAAGAAACCATAATTTTTCTTTACATTATACCACTTTACAGTTCCAAAAACCCTAGCTGTGATAACCTTTTCATTTTTCTGAGTTCCTTTGTTCTTGCTTTCACTTTCATTTTTTCTTGCTCTCTTGCCGGAGCTGCCACAGCCGGGACCACCGGGGCTGGGGCCGCCAGCACGTTCCTGTTGTGGGGTCTGGACTCCTCAGGATTGTGTGTGGGACCGTACGAGTCCAGTTGGGCTGTGCTGCTGCACGCTGACCCTGCCGGCTGCTCCGCCTTCGGCCACCTCTGCACCGCCATTTGGAGCCAGGCTCGCTTCCCCTCTGGAGCTCCGCATGACTGCTCCACGCTTTCTGGGCGTTTGCACGGCTGCACGGCCGAGCCCTGTGAGGCGTTCGCGTGTGCGCGGCTTTGTACCGCCGGCACTGCCGCTGCTGCTGCTGCTGTCGTTGTCTGTGTGGCCGTGGGCTAGTGCCGTTCCCTTCTCGCCCCCATGCCCCTCTGGCTCTGCTTGGCATGGCTCACCACGGTCGCCATAGCGACTGCCACAATCGCCACTGCCTTTCTCGGTGTGAGGTGCGGGCTCGAACCATCGCTCGCCACGCGGCGCGGGGCGGCCATCACCAGGATGCACCTCGGCCGCCACCACCCTCGCCGCTGCCTCAGGGCAAACACTGCCGGGCCCGCGCTGCCGCGCTGCTCCTGGCTCCACTCCCACTGCCTCCGGTCTCCCCGCCGGCTCTGCTCCCGCCGTGCCTGGCCTCACTGGCTCTCCCACATGTGGGAGCTGTCTCGCTGCTGCCCGCAATGCACTCGATGCCCGCGGCCGGGGCCCCGCGGTCTCCAGGGTGGCGGAGGACCCCTCTGCAAATGCACACACTGCTCGACCATGTGTTCGCTGCTGATACAGTAGCAGGACACAGCCGATATTGCTCAACAGTCTCTGAAATCAGGTAATATTCATGAAAATAGTCCTGCATCTGCACGTTTTTTGATTCGGAAATTAACTGTGTCCAAACATTCTTCCAAAAGTCCTTGGTAAGAATCAAATTCAAGAAACATAGAGGAAGTTTTTAAACAGAGATGCCAAAAAGTGTCTTAGTTCTTTCTGAGTTTGAATTAAGCTAAAATCAACATATTGCTGTTCCAGAACCTCTTTTAGTTTAAGGTAAATGTCTCTGTGGTTCGCAGAGCCATGCGTCCTTCCATGAGTCCTCCATCATTCAGAGATGGGACAGCAAAATGAAAGTAAGAACAGACATCGAGAGTTGCTCACGAATCACCAAATTATCTTCTCCAGGGATCGTTTGCCAGCATTTCTCCACCATTTGTTGTAATGTGGGAGTTCTTACAATATGAATAAGACAGCGATGAACTTGGAAGGATAGATGAAGTGGTATTTTCGTAGATGTTCAGGGATGATTTATTCCTCCAGCTGCAAGGCTGGAGTTCCCAGGCCGACTCCCAGTCATGGGACCCTCCTCTCTTTTGGGCCCCCAGGCACCCCCAACCAACCAATCAGGAACAGGTATGGGGCACACGTGACCTGGGGACAGGGACAGGGACAGACCCATACCCTGGGGGTCCCTCCCCCCAGGATTTCAGGGGAAGGCACCTCCACAATGGAAGAGTAAAATAATAACAATAATAATAATAAAAAAATCATCTGAAAATAATACTCCTCTCTTCCATTGGAAAGACTCTGGCAAAGGAAGAATGATGCCAGCTTTCCATCCAAGGGGGGCTCTAGGAGAGAATTTGTCTCTTTTGTCACTAAATAATTTATACATGATGCAGAGCCAGTTTATTTGCAGTCATACAGCAGAATCTTATGAAAACTCTATTGAAGTAGTTTCTCTGTTAAAACCAGGAATAGTCTCTTATTCTAAATAATTAGGTCATGGCCTCTTACCCGTTTACTGATAAGTGATATTAACATTAATTGGCAAGTGATTGCAGAAATAGAGTGTTGTATTCAGGTGCAACTTTAGTGAGCTTCTAGAGGATGGAAGACCCTTGGAAGTTCAGAAATTTCCCATTTCTGAAGTTCAAACTCAGCTGAAGCTACTGGCATTTGGAACACTGCACTACAAGAGAAAGGATTGTGTGTTCAGTAACAGCCCAGCAAGAGAAATAAAAGCAAGCAGGAAAAACCTCAAATTGTGTCTTTTTTTTTTTTTTAATTTAGTTTTCATCTCTGATACCAGGTGTAAAGCCAAATAATTGTGTTATGTTTTAAGTGAAATGTTAATTACAGAAATCCACAATGAAGAAACAGACCTGAGATGCAGCCAGAAAACACTCATTAAATGAGGTGTGATGGCTTGGTAGAGTAAATAAGTAAACTTTTAAAAGTTTTCCCAGTGGTAAATCTCAAAAACCTTTTTGTTTAGATGTTGCAGAAATATGTTCTTAGCTCCCAAATGGGCAAATACCTGCTTCACCAAAGAGGCACAGAACAGCTGCTGAATGAACACAAGTATTACTTGATTGCTTAAAATTAAAAGTAAAATTAAGAGCTGTGAGTCTTTATAAACACGAAATGTAGCTCTCATTCACTCACCCTCTGGCTGGGGAAGGAAATGTGGTGGAAAACAAGAGGGTTTAATTAACCCCATCTAATCTGCAGGGGTATTGAGAAAGGCTCCAGAAAAAAGCTTGGAGGGTTGGCAGAAAACTTTGAGTGTCTTGATTTTATTTTGTTCCTCACCTGTGGGTAGTGACACCACAAAATTTTTATGAAATTTGCCATGAGTATGCACATACACAGAGACACATTTTTGTTTCATCTAAAAAACCTCTGGAGGCCAGGAGGAGAACTATTTCTCTTCCAAAGAGTAACTGTTTTCATGGTTAGTATAGTCAAAAGGTGGAAATAAACCAGTATTTTATGAGTCCTAGAATAAATTGCTTCAATTTATTTCCTCCCTGAGCATTTAACCAAAGAATAGTGCTAAGTGAGAGCTAATGAATTCACTAGGGAACAAAAACAAAGTAAATGCATTTTGTGAAGGATTAATTAGGGGCTGCAGTCTCTATCTCTGTACCCATTTTCCTCTCTTTCCCACTCGTTTGTGGATTTTGTCTCTCTGCAGAGCAAATTGGATCACTGCTCCTGAAACTGGTACATGCTTGGCTAATGAGTGGAGCAAGGGAATTACGCACTGTAGTGTCTGCCACTCTCGTAAATTTTTTTCTCAGATCTATTGACATGGCTCTGAGCAAGCACAGGCATTAATCTATGCCCACTTCACTGAATCATTCCCATGATTAACTGTGATGTGCCCATCAAAACAGGGGTGGGAAAGCCGTTGAATTCAAGTAAGTGAGGCTTGAGTGGTGTCATTTACCAAAGTTCCCTTCTCCAAACTTCAGCTTTTAAGCATCAGTTGAAATCAAACTGTCCAGGTTCCCTCAATAGCAACTGGGAAAGGGATAGCAGAGTCTCCAGAGAGAGCTGGTGCTGAGTTAGTGGAACGTGATGATCTCAGAGGTATTTTCCAACCTTAATGATTCAGTGATTCCACAAAGTGGCTTCTTACATTATCCAAAATATTGTCTCCCTCCTTGCTCTTTCCAGTTTATGTTTGGTATCAATGTCTTCTCTGCCGTGGGAAGAAGTGCCCAAGTAATTCCTAAATATTTTTGATGACCTCTTTCTGTCAACACTTCTCTAGAGAGGGCATGAAGCATTGGGAATTCAGGACAAGAACAGCATGATTACAATTCTGCCTTTTCTTCAGGGTGCTTAATATCCATATTATCTCGTGTGCATACATATTTAAATGCTACATGCTTCCTTTTTGCAATAGACTGCTGGTGGTTTGAAGTGCCCATAAAACTGCTGGAAAGTGGCAGTGCCAATTAATCTGTTGACAGATTTGTTGTTTAAATATTAACAGGACGTTAAGCAAATGTTGGCTGCTGCACTGAGATCCCTCAGAGTGCCTTCCTCCAAGGAGCTGAGCATTTCCACACACTGAAAATGTCCTGGACACTGCAGGATGAGAAAGTTATAATAAATTTTCTGTTCCTCCAGCTCCTAACCACACCATAAATATCAACTACCTCTGTGAAAAAGTGAAGATTTATAAAAGTCTTATGCAGAATGTAAACCCCCTACAGCAACAAATGACCAAATTGTGAGTTTGTAGAGGGTATAGCAGGGAAGGGTTTAGTCTCTGACTGCTTCACCTTGGCAGTGGAATGAGAATGGAAGTGGGGGGCTGAATTTATCTGTCTGCTCAGTTGGTGATGTGGGAAACCTTGGGAAAGCCTCTGGAGAGGAAGGAAATTTTGATGAAAGATCAAGGATAACTTGTGCCATATCACCCATGAGTGCCATGGTGGGGTGAATTTGGCTTCCTTGGGGCTCGTGGGTGCAGAGACTTAGAAACAGGAGGTTGGTGGAAAGCAGGTCTTGCTTGGTCTTGTCCATAAATAAAGACATGGGGTACACAAAAAGGACATCAATTTCCGTGCTTTTGATTTCCCTGGCCAAATACAGGGGCCTTAGAGAAGCTCTGGAGCACACGGGGACTTCCAGACCATGTGAACTTGGACATCAGATTGAGACAGCAGCAACAGGACAGCAAAGATGCTTCCTGCTCTGCAATTTCGGATTGCTACTTTTCCCATTTTCTTTTTCCATCAAGTTCATTCGTGGTTCTGAACAGTTTCTTGTTGTCATTTCATCCTTTTACCTCCTTTATTCCAATGAGTTTCATATCTCAAAATCCATCCATCACATTTCAATTCAGTCTTGCATTGCTGCTGGAAGCTTCCCAATTTAATTTCTATTCTTTTAACACATCACATAATAGTCTGAACATAATTTGTTGGCTGTTTTAAACTGCATTTTTTTTATTTAATGAAGGTTGTGATAAAGACTTCTTTAAAAATTTTAATGTATCCTTACTGTAACTTTATTGCCCGTCAATTGGAATAATAAAATGTATTGATTTTGCTGCAGGTTCAGTCCTAAATATTGGTCATTCATTTGGGTTGCTCATTGCAGTTCTTTTTTACAGCTTTAACAGAATAAGGAAGAAAAAAAATATTTTTTTAATACTAATTGAAGATAATGACTCAGGAAAGCTGGGTGGATAGCAAGAATTTTTCTAATTGGGATTTTGAATTTTTCAAAGTTTATAAGGGTTCTTCACAGGGGCTGTGAGCTCTCCCTGTCTGGAATATTTTTTACAGAAATCAGTATGGACAAAAGTTCATTTCTTGCAGCTGGTCCTCTTTCCTGAGTTACAGTTGAACTGTAACAAAGATTACCCATTTTATTTCAATAAAAGGCACGGTACAGCCATAGCTGGAAGAGAAGAGGTGACTGCAGCTTGAAGTGAAGGCTGTCTTCAGTCTCAGATCTCTCAAATCACAGCCAGAGGAGACCAGTCAGGTTTCCTGGGTCCCCGTTGCTTCCAGTGTACAGACATTCCTCTTCATCTGAAAATTCAATTTGTTTTACTTCCTTTCCAAATAAATCATGAGTTCTCATTTTGGACTTGAGATTTAATGAAAAAGGAGCAGATAGCCAGAGAGAAAAGGCCCAGTAAAACAAAAAAATGCATAGGTGTCTGTGGAATAAAAGCTAATTTAACTCAAAAAAATTCCATAATAAGATATTGATTACAGTTTTTATTATGAGGTTGCTGTTGAGTCAGGAACAGCTTCAGTAAATAATACCAAAGATCAAAAATTTTCAAGCTTTGGTTTCACAGAAAAGGGTGATAATTACAGTCTGGAGCAGTTTAAACAGATTAATAACTTCTTAGATAAATATAAACTACAGGGAGGACATGTTCTTCTCTAGGCAGACAAGATTTGGATATTAAAAAATAAAAATTAGGTGGCATAAAACCTCATGTAATTTCCTTCTTTTTTCCTTTATGGGCTTACCCATATTTTTCATTTTATTAGTTTAATTTGTTTTTGCTGTGCCCTGATTTTCTGTTGCAGAGAGAAGTGTTGTAGCAGGGCAGTTTTGACAAACCCACTGTGGGGTCTTTTGTTGTGGGTTTTTGATGCCTCTGGTTATTCCTCATGCCTCTGATCATTCTGTCTCATGTCCTTTCAGTTTGTAAGGGGAGAATGCAAACCTAAACAAATGTGAAATAAGGTGAAATAAAACCCCACATTTTCTCTATTAATATAAATATGGTCACAACCCTATTTTTCCTTGAAGCCTATGCCTGGTGACTGTAAATTAATATTTCAGGCTCCACACACAGCGCTCTCATGCCCCTTCAGATGCTTGTGAGGATGTCCTGTGGCCTCCAGGTGCTTGTACAGAAGGTTTTGCATCACCAGGAGGTTTTGTGCCCCAGCTGTCAGTGCTGGGCAGGCATTTCCCACCCCAAGGTGCCTCAAATGCACAAAGGGTTGGAGTGCAATAGTGAGGGTGAGGACCCAGGAGTGTTTACAGATCATCCTTAGCACATTCAGGGTGCTTCCACCTTATTAACACAGTGCAGAGATAATTTTCAGGCTGCTACAGCCCTGGGTTTACCAGACCACCATGTGATACCTGTGTGGTGAATGCAGCACATTAACAAAGGAGGAACCAAGCAGCAAATGCAGAATAATGATTCCTAAAGGTGGGTGCTGTGTTTAAAGGGTGCTGTGGGCTCTGCACTGCTGGGTGTTGACACACAACTGTCTGCTGCTGCCTAAACATCAGTACAATGCATTTCTATTCACCTGAGTAATGAATATGCAAATGGGAAATCTCTTACTGAGCCGGTTTGTGACCCTGGAAAGGAGGAGAAGCAAACAGAGGGAGGAGAGAAGCAACAATGGCTGCATACACAAAAATTCCCTGCTGTTCTCACCACCGATGTGGAGAAGGACTCAACTCCTTACCCAATCCCCCCCATCAGGGTGAAGACAGCTCTTCACAAAAACATGGAATGCTTTGGGTTGGAAGGGACCTTAAAATCACCTCATTCCAACCCCCTGTCATGGACAGGGACACCTTCCACTATCCCAGGTTGCTCCAAGCCCTGTCCAACCTGGCGTTGAACATTCCAGGGATGGGGCAGCCACAGCTTCTCTGGGCAGCCTGTGCCAGGGCCTCAGCACCCTCACAGTGATTTTTTTTTTTTATTAGCAATTTAACCCATTTTCTTTCAGCTTAAAGCCATTTCCCCTTGTCCTGTCTCTACATGCTCCTGTAAATAGTCTTTGTTTTCCTCTGAAAAAAGGCTCTGGAGCTCTTGGATTTGAGAGTCTTGCTGTTCATGTACTGAGCTGAAAATTTTTGGGCCATGGGTGGTAAGTGCAGAACCTGCAAAGTCTGTTAAAAAGCATTGAAGTTCTTGTTATAACCTCACTAAACTGTACATTAAAAAAAGTTGGTTTTCAGTTCTCTGGTATCTTTCTTTATTCCACCAGTACAGAATTCCCATTATTTCAAGGGAGAACTTGGCCAGCAAACTTTGTAACTTCAGTGGAAAGTGAGTGTTATATCACATTTTAATAGCTTCATCCCAAAAGAATTCCTTAATAGGTAGAGGTGCCAGGAAAGGAACAGAAAGATCAGGGCCAGTATTACTTTTGTGTTTTTAATTTTTTAAAATTAATTTTCTGAGGCATTTCTCTTGAGCAAGACCTTCTTTCATCAGGCATATCTTACTCCCCCCTTCTTCTGCAGAGACACTAAAACCAATCACATAAGTGTTACAATGAATTATGGTTTTGAAATAATTTTTTTTCTCAGCATGGAAATAACCTGTTTTTTCTTTCCATATGTATTTTTGATGTTTTGTAGTGCCAAGAGCAGTTAACAAATATGAGACAAGGATAATGGATTGTGTCTTTTGCAAACAGGGATTTGCTGTCTGGACTTTGACTTTTACCAGCTTGATGGACTTCAACATGATTTTCACAGTCACTCTTCATAGTGGTACCCCATGGCTAAAAACCATCACCATGGGGAGAAAATAGACTCTTTAAATCAGAAAGTTTTGAATTAATGAGAATTCGAACCTTTAATAAGTCAAACCACTGAAACAGGTGAATCTTTCTCCAGAGCAAACACCTGAAAAAGCAGAGTTTGATGTTACTTGTAGCTAATCATCAAACAATGGCAAATACAGATGGTGATTTCTCTCCAGGAAAACAGAACAGATGGTGCAAACAGACTTTTAGAGCCAAAGCTACGGATAAATGTCAAGCAGGAAGCAGTTGGGTTAAGGACAGAACTTAGTTAATGTTAGGTCCTGAGAGTATGAAGAAAAAGCCATGATTTTCAGGCTCATTTTATCATGCAGCAACAGAAACATCCTAGCCAGACACATCTGGAAGGTTTTGGGAGATCTGCCTTTATAGGATTTGCAATTTGCTGTTGAAAGGAGGGTTTGCTGCCTGTGCATGGCCCAGGGAGATCTTCAGGGCTGGCCATTATTATCCATTTTAGGATCTAAGACTGGACCTGCAGAATTTTTGAAGTTATAATGCCAGGATTTGAGCAAGGGTAGGTGTCATGAACTGCATGAAAAGGTAGATGCTGTGACCTGGATAAAAATTAATGATCTGATTTCAAAGCTGGAAGGACAGTAAAATCTCTGTTAAAGAGCAGCATCTGATGAATTTTTTCTATCTTTTCCTGGTTTGGAGACTGTTTTTCCAGACTCATCAGCTGTCCTAGAAATGGAATAAATGCAGCAGCCCAGACACAGAGTGAAGGTCTGGACTCTCATCCTTGCCACCAGCTTTACCCTTCAGAGGGACAGAGAAGCTGCATCATCTTCAAGAGTCTGACACAGTCTGAACATGGGAGAAAACATCCTGATTTTGACTGATATGAAATCACTCCACAGATGTCAAGACCTCCCATCTCATTCTTGTGATCTCTGAACTGGCCAGACATGTTTGCCCACAGAGAGAGCAAATATCTCATCACTGTATTTCAACACCCAGTGTTAGGGGCATAAAGAAGATGTAGTCAGACTCTTCTCAGTGGTGTCCAGTGACCAGGGCAAGAATAAAAAAGCATGAAGAGCAATACAGGAAATTGCTATAGTTATAAGGAAAAGTGTTATTCTCAGGGAAGGTGATGCAAGCACTGATGCTTGATACCCTGGTTAAAGCCAGCTGGTCTGTTCCACTGCTGGCTAAAACACAGTGACATTTATTAAATTCTTTGTGCTTTCATCCTCCTGCAGCCTGGAGATTCTCAGCTTCATCACCAGAATTTTGGGAGCTCACCTTAAAACCAACCCATTTAATGCTGTAGACAGTGCTCAAGGAGCTTTGTAAGCATGAGATTATTTACATGTGTGCTTTGACAGCAAAAGTTGGCTTTACTGAGCACTGAACAGCAACAAGAACAGCATAAAGATGGTGATCACCTTAATGCTATACATTAGCTCATCAGGATGAATGTTATTTTGACAAAAGCTGGACAAATTAATGGGCATTATACTGTAGTGATGGGAAATGATTATCTAGATTTTTCAGCTGAGTGAAGTCTCTGTACATGATAAAAGATGCTTGGCAATAAATATACCATCCTTGAATAAATCAACTGCTGTGCTGTTTAAAGTGATCCTGGATGGATAGGAGATTAAGTAGGTGGTTCTTCCAGTTTTTGGAACATGGAGTTCTATGCCTGCATTTGTTTTCTCAGATTTAGGAGTCCTAGATATAATGTTGTAACATGCTGGAAAGTGTTCCAAAAATATGTAGCTGTGTTGTTTAGGGACATGGTTTAGTGGTGGGTTTGGCAGTGCTGGGCTTGGCAGTGCTGGGTAGATGGTTGGACTCAATTTTAGAGGTTTTTTCCAACCTTTTCTGTGATGTCTGTTTAGGTTCATTTGTTTTTACTTGCCCATCTCTGGAGGAAGCAAAACCTGTCAGTTCAGCAATATTCAAGTGCCTCATGGTATTTTCCTCTCTCCCTTTTGCAAGTTGGATGGAAGACACAGCAGTGCAAAGGCTGAAAGATCCCAACCAGTCTGTTTTGTACACCAGTGGCAACTTCACATGCACAGAAGGAACAACTGAAGTTCCATGATTTGAATTCCCATAGAAGAGAAACCAGGAGTTTTCCTGGAGTTCATTATAATTTGAACAATACCTTGAAATTTAAGGAAACCCCTCCCCCCTGCTCAGTAACGGATAATCTACTGGGACTTTAGTAATTTTTGGTACTTCACTACTAATTAAAAGCCTTGATTTAATTTCCTTCTGCACTTGCCAACATTAACCTCATACTTATTTGATAGACACTTTCCCAACAAATAACAAACCAAATGATCCTTTGGTACAAGCATTTTAAAATTTTTACCCAGTGTTCTGCTAAACTGAAAGCACCTGTGATACAATATATTTTTCCTTCATAGAAATTTATAATCTCATTACAGCTCCTTTAACTTTCTTTTGGCTGAACTAAAGAGATGGAGCTCTTTCTGTTTTTCATGCAAAGATTAATTTTGTGCCATTATATCATATTTTGAACTTTGTATGATTTGCAATGCTCCTTCTTGTGTTAGGGGCTGTTGGAACTAAATGAAAGGGAAATAATCTTAACACACCACCCTAATCTATTCTGATTTGCACAATCAAAGTTCTTATCAGCCTTTACAGATACAGTAGGGAGAAGTTTATTGCAGAGAATAGCAAGTTAGACTAAACATCATTTATTTAATGGGAAATTAATGACTTCAGTGACACCACAAGTAGCATAAGAAACTATCCTGTAAAACAGTGGCTCAACATTTATGAACTGTGGGGAAGGTCCTCAAACAGTCCTAGTGGAAGTCAATGCAGTGGGTCAAAATTATGCTGGTTGAAGATATATTACCTTTGTTTCATGTTTATATAGGGAATAATAATATAAATAGGCTTCCATTTTGTTTGTACCCCAGCAGATGTGATGAAGGGCAGTGCAGTGGCATTTTAAAAACCCCTGAAATACTCAATTTTGCCCAGCCTTGACTGGTTAAAGCTGCAGAATACCCTTCTCATGACAACTCCCCCAGCAATCTGAGGAGTTTTCATCCCTTTTCGTGTTTCTAGTGCCTAATTGCAGGGTTTTGTTATTCTTTTGATAAATCACTCCTTGCTTTGTTAAAATAATTCTCCCTTTTTCCTGCACACTGGCAATGAGAAGAGTCTTTCAGCATCTTCAGTGTCTGTAATCTGATGACCCTTTATTTTTTCCTTTTGGCATCCACAATTTCTTGATGGTGTTCCACCATAAGATCAAATACATATCTTTATTTTCACTGTCAGTTAAAATAAAATACTTCAGCCCATTCTGACTCTGTTGTCTTGATTCTAATAACTAAAAGGACAATGTGAAATATTGGCAGAGAAGCTGCTGCTGCCCCTGGATCCCTGGAAGTGTTCAAGGCCAGGTTGGATGTGGCTTGGAGCAATCTGGTCTAGTGGAAGGTGTCCCTGCCCATGGCAGGAGGGCTGGAACTGGATGGTCTTTAAGGTCCCTTTAATTCTGTGATTCTGTGTTCTATGTTTGCTTTCCCAGAAAGATCTGAAGTGAGATTGAACAACATTGCTTCAGCTCATTAAGGTTTTCCAATAGCAACTGGTAAGTACCAGGAGCATGAAGTGATGACAGGATCTGCAACCCCAAAAGCAGTGAAAACAAGAAGCTTTCACAGTCCCTGCTTGGTGGGATTTCATTTTGCACAGGAGTATAGGCACAGCAGCAGCAACCACACAACTCACAGCACAGCCAGGCAGAGAGTGTCCTACCCCCAACAACCCCACAGTTCTCCAGGCTCATTTCTGCACATTAAACTCACCACTCTCTGTCACAAACGTGTGAATAATGCATTGGTTCAGAAACAAAGCTGGCAAGCTGAGGCTCATCAGGATTGGATTTCTTTCTTCCCTCCTTCCCAGAGATGACAAGCATCAAAGAAAGCTTTGTAGGAAGAACTGATAGCAGAAGTGGTGGGCAGAAATGATTTGCTCTTCCCATATTGCTGCCAGGTTCTGGTGTGAAAAATCCAGGGACATGATAAGCCACCCAGGGAATCGAGGTATCCAAAGGATCATGGTTCCCTGGATGGGAACCCTTCTAGGAAAGACCTTCACCTGTTTGCTTCTTAATCACAGCTAACTTCTGTAAAATTTGTGTGATCTGAATCCATGTCTTTGCTTTTCTGTGTCTTCCAGCCTATGAGGGAAAACAGAGCTGGAAGGGACTGAGAAAATGCACAGGATCAACTGTTCTGTATTAGTCTGTGAGGGATGTTTAGACTGTTTTTGAGAACATGAAATGTTTTTGGACATGTAGAGAGAATGTCTCATCCCTGTGCTGTCTATCCCAGACTTCTTTTATACTCCTTTCAGAAAGGTGGCTTTTTGTGGGGGGCTATTTCTTATTTGTTTGTGGGTTTTTTAAATTATTTTTTTCCCCAGTACCAAGTTTAAATTCTCCTATTTTAGTTCAAACTTGTGTTTTTCACCTCAGTTAAAATGCAGAGGGATGCATTCTGCCTCTTTCATTTCTCCTTTTTGACAAAAAAGTCAGTTCCTGTTTTCCTCCCCCACATGTCAGGTCTCCTAAACCACTGACCACTATTGACAGAGCAGAAACATAATATCTTCTTTTTTTCCCTCTCCCACTTACTTTTTTTTTTTTTTTCCAGTAGTGTGATGCTCTTAAACCTTGAACTTATGATCCACAATAAGAAATTTTGTTTAACTATCCATCCCATTTATTGGCCCAGGCTTGCAGCTGAAATCAGGAGCTGAGTCCCATTTTTGGACAGCAAAAATGTTTAAAATTCACACATGGAATATTCTTTTGCTGTAAAATGTCAAATTTTTTTTGAAAAATGATGATTTTGACAATATTTTGTCCTCAAAGTATGAAAAATTGATAATCCTAGAATTAATTCAGCTGCTTGGTTACTGATTTTAGAAAAGCTTTAGCATTGCTATTCCTGGTTTTAATTGTCTCACCCAGTCCTGTGTGACTTCTCTTGTAACTTGATGGTTTTAACAGGCTCTTATTAAACAGAATTATTTCCTGAGCAGCCTGAGACCTACCTGGGACTTGGGTTCCTGACCTAAATGTGGCCTCCTGACTATGTTACATGAAATGGAACCAATCATCCAGATAAACTGCTCACAGATTTCTGATAAATAAATATTGCTCAGCTCTGCAATCACCAGTAAGGAAGTTTGGGACAACTGGTCACTGAGAGATCAGATTGCCAGAGATAACCAGACTAACTCCTAATTACCAGTACAGTTAGAGTGCCAAGAGCCTGTTTAGAATAGGCAATGGATGTTCATTTCTTTTAAAATTTTTAATTTAAGAAACATAACCAAACCCTAATTTTAAAAGACATTTTTTCTCTCTTTATATATGTACATATATATGTTGGGTTTCAGTAGCGAAATGAGCTAGAAATATTCCAGTGCATCAAAACAAAATGAAGTGCCTTGATTGAGCTGAAACAATTAAGGAATGATTCAGGCAATTAAATTTTGTGAGAAATGTCAAAAAATGGCTTTGTTTCATTTCAGTAAAGCAAATCTCTTCTGAATATGCCATAATTTCCACAGAACAGAATTCTCAAGTTTCTGTGAGCTTCACATTTATTGTTATTGAGTTTTAGGCTCCTGTGAAAATGACTTGACATGTTTATTCCAATACAGTAACTGTGAAATAAATGCTTTTCTTTCAAGTTGTGCTTAGACTGGCTTGTGCTTGAACTTGTCTGATGGCAATTTCCATTTCCCTCCTTTATTTTTAATGATATTTATTGTTGTTTTTAAAATTAGTCTTTGGGCTTGGAGCCTCTGCTCTCCTTGGGTGTCTACAGACAATTTGTGGGTCCCCACTGATAACAAATGGACACTCCAGGAGGTACAGAATTTACAGGGCCCTGAGTGTAGAAAGGTGACATGATTCAGACAAAGAGGAGGGGATGTGAAAGCCTTGAAATGTGGGTACTCCTCCTGACTCCACCATTGTTTCCATCTGGGACAAGCCATTGTCCCTTTTAATCACTTTTGGCTTGTGATTCACCAGAGTCTCTCTGCTCTTTAATTGTAAATCCAAACTGAAGAGAATCTTTCTCTTGAAAAAAAAAATGCAGCTCCCAGCACTGTCTTTTTTTTTTTTTTCCAATCTGAATCTCATACAGAAAATTAATTTCCTTGTGTCTTTAGATTCTGATGAATGTCAATAATATGGCATATTACTGAAATCTCATAACTGTATTTTATTACTGAGTTAGTATTTATTAAACAAAAGTAAAGTTTGAATCTTCTGATTATTGTTAATCTTTGTTCCTCCTGTGAGTAAAAAGTTCTTTACACAAGGACAAAGAAATTTTTACCACTAAGTGTTAATCACTTAGGCTGTAAGAAAACAACCACCTCTGGATTTTCAATAAACTGCCTCAAGGTTAGAAGCAAAATTAAGTTCAGGGTATGCTGGAAAAGAAATTCCCCACATCCCTTAATGTCAAAGAGAACAAGGCAGAACAGCCTTCTGCAGAAAATGCAATAAAGTTAATGCTTGATAAATATTTGTAGCAGTTTCTGAAGTAACAGCAAGATTTTAAGGAATTCCCAGCAAATGCTGTTGTACAAGTATTTTGCAGGTGCAAAGAGTACAATGTTTTGTGGGGAATTTGTTCCAAAAGTAGGTAATTGAGATAAATATCCTTGAACTGAAACTGCTGCTAATATCTTGTTCTCCAGAAATGTATTTAAGCATATGCTTTGCTCTCAGCACACAAACACTGGCACTGAAGTTATCAAAAACAACCTCAAGGCCAAGCCAAACTGAGCTGAATTGAGTTTCTTCTCTGTTTTATAACATGGGTATTAAGCAGTTAACACTGCTATTGCTGTAGCTTCTCTTTTGCCAAGATGAACTAATAAACATGACATTTTTAATGTATAATTTGCATAATGCTTCTGTTAATTTGTTATTTTCATTACGGCAACAGAATGAAAACGACATATTACGCCCATAAAAAATATACAGCAGTGCTAATCCCTGTAGTCATTACACTGTTAACTGAATGGCATCTTTTGCCTGGTCATTATTATTATTTATAAAGCCTCTTGATAAGGGCTGAGTGCAAGGCAATGGGAAAGTCTCCTGATTTATCAAGGAAAGAATAAAATACTAAAATGAGGGAGAAAGCCAAGAGGGGAATTGGGACCCAAACTGACAAACGCACTTCAGTGCAGAGCTAGAAATGAGCTTGTCTAGAAGTGAGGTTTTTTTGGTAACAACAGTTTGCTCTCTGGATGTGCTTCTACTAAATTTAACCCCCACTGTGTCAGATGTCTCACATACACGTGACAGAGCACAAACCTTGGTCCCATGACACACCAGTGCTCTGTGAGCACTTACAGGGAGAGAGGACCCATTTCTATGTACAGAGAGCTGGGGAGGAAGCTGGCATAAAGCTTATGGTGTTGTCCTACGAGTGACTGAGATGCCCACAGAGCTGGAACACTGCTGTGGAGATGGGCTGAGAGCTGGGGTTGTTCAGCCTGGACAAGAAAAGGCTCCAGGGACTTCTCATGGCACTTTCCAGTAGCCAAAAGGGACTTTACAGAAAGGCTGAAGAGAGATTTTCCAAGGGCAAGCCATGGCAGGACATGAATAATCACTGCCTGAATTCTGCAGACAGAAACTGGGGCACAATAAAGCCTAAAATTGAGTAGAACACCCAGCTAGTAAAAATGGCAAAGGCTTTAGTGAGTGGCAGTTGGTCCTCAGGAAATCCTTAGGAATATAAAAAGAAAAGTTAATTGGAGGATGGGGTCACTTGCCATGATTTTAAGCAAGAGGATTCATCACCATGATTTAAGATGAAAAACTGATAGAAAAGGTATGAGCTATCAAAGGGAAAATAAGAAAATATGACAGGAGACATTATAGCAGCATCTCAATACCTAAAGGGGACTTACATGAAGGCTGGAAAAGGACTTTTCCCAATGGCATGGAGGGACAAGACAAGGGCAAATGGCCTTAAGATGAAGGAGGGCAGGCTTAGATTAGACAGTAGGAAAAATTCTTTACTGTGAGGGCGATAAGGCCCTGGCACAGATTGCTCAGAGAAGCTGTGGCTGCCTCATCCCTGGAAGTGTTCAAGGCCAGGTTGGATGAAGCTTGGAGCAACCTGGGATAGTGGAAATTTTCCCTGCCCATGGCAGGGGGTTTGGAACTAAATGATTTTCAAAGTCCTTTCCAACCCAGATCATTCTATGGTCCTGTGATACAGCGCAAAAGTTGAAAGAAGGGAGGGAATTCTTGTTCTCCTGCTCTCATGTTCCTCATGAGCACATCAAGAAGCAGTATCAATGCAACAAAGGAGTTTTGGATAAGGCACTAGCAAAGAATGTTCTGACACTGAAACAAATTGCCCAAGTTAAATGTGGACTCTGTCCCACAAGGCTTTATAAATGTGTGAAGGGCTGGGAAGAAGAACCTAGGGACAGGGAACTAGGCTAGTACATGAGCTCTAGATGTCCTGCCAGCCCCCATTTTTGATAATTAAGTGTGAAATTATCACTACCAATGCCTAGACAGACAGATAGAGGAGGCTACAAGTGACTCTCTTCTTCTTCACTTTATACCTTCTCATGGTTCCTTAGTGCCAAATTGTGACCATTTAAAATCATTCAATTTGCTGTTTTGTAATACACAACACTCCTTCTCCCTCTCTCTCTTCCTTTATAATTCATCCATCACCACCGTATCTGTCTCAATGTTCCTCATCTACAAACATCATGCATGATTAGATATCCCTTATAACCTCCTCTGCCTCCTCTCTGCCCTGCCCAGACTCACACAGTGCCTTCTGAATAGTGCCATTAGTTACCAAATATTCACAGCAGTGCTGCTGTTTGAGGTAACAATTTTATTTTCTCCTTCACAGCATCACAGCTGACTTACAGCCCTTTCTCAGAGGGAAAGCAAAGCTGAGGCATTCTCTCATCTTGTTCTCAAATGTAAAGTAGTGAAGAGTTATAGGCAGCTATTTCTTTATTGCTTTTGTGCTCCTGTCCCTTTAGCCACCTACACAGCTGCCAGATGATTTAAGACTCTGACAGACAAGTGGAGATAAATCTTGCTGCAGTGATGTGAGATGCAACCACCTGCTGCCAGGGACTGTCACACTTCCAGGGTGGGAGGATACAGAAGGATGCAGATGTCTGGATTTTGGCCACTGAGCTCACCCTGACATATGTGACTAAAGTGCCCACAAAAGTACTTTGAGATGACAAACCTTGCTTGGCTGGATGTGTCTGATGGCCTTGATGGTACTGCTCAGCTGAGGAGCAGTGGTTTGCTGTGCTGAAGAAGGGAGTTTAGCTGAGTGTCATCTCTGCTCCTACCCTGACAAGGTCAGGGCATAGGCCACTGTCTGCTGGCTTCACCAGCAGATACAGATCCCCTGGAATTTTCACATGGTGATGGCCTTGATGGTGGTAATGCCACAATTACTTCAGCAAAAATGTATCAGAGATCTCAGAGGCAGGAAGATTTGAAATAATGCTTGGGGAGACAGAGATAGCAAGAAGGACTTTTTTTAGTGTATTGTGATGGATAATGTCAGTTTTATATGTCTGACTTTGTTATGTTTCTTGGAAATAGGATGTCAGATGGGCTGTCAGGAACAAGAAGAACCTGTTCTTTCCTTTGGACTTCTCCTGAACCACTCTTGACAGGCAGCAGTTGAACAGGCAGTTTAACAGGTGAGGAAATCTCAGCATAGAGTTGAAGACCTGTCAAAATGCAGACCCCACAGACACCAAGAGATGACCAGGAGGCTGGGGCAGATCTCAGGGAGGACAAGAACTTCCTGAAGGGAAGAGAAAAATGGGCAGGGTTTGATGTTGCTCAGAAACTCAGAGAGTTAATTAAAGGGTGTGCAAGGATGCAGTGGGCAAATGAGTGCTGGGTGGAAATATTTTAATAGATTTTCTGTCTGAGAAAGACAAAATGCTCTTTTACAACAGTTGTGCCACCATCCAGGGTAGAACCTGGTTACTGTGGAGGTAGCTGGGAAATTTGTGGACATGTGCAAGGAATTGAGTCACCTCAGCTTAACAAGTTATTCTCGTTAGCTGAACACTGTCAATGACTGAATGCATGAGCCTTATCTGCAGCGAGTGCAGAGTGAAAAAAATTGACTCAAATGGGTTCCAAATATTTTCATCACTTCTTAAAGTTGGGCAGGAGAAATATCTTTTCATTTGATGATATTTTCTTAGAAGACTGCTCTTCTTCAGAAACCTTTGGAATTGGCTTACCTTTAAATAGTTCTGATGGCAACTCCATCAGCAATTCTCCCTGGATCCCACAATCCTTACCTGGGCTGTGGGAGTTACAGAGCATATGGCACGGACTGGGGGATGTATGGCACACTGGATAATGCTGATGGGAAGGGCAATGTCTTCTAGTCCTATTAACTTATTCCCTTTGCTTTTCCTTAGGTTGAAGGATCTTTAGAAAACATCTCTTGCCAGGAACTGCTGACAGTGTTCCTCCTAATGTTGCCCAGAATGTTGTTGACTATCTTTGCTACAAGGATGCTGTCAGGACTGTGGTCAGTTTGTTGTTTGCCAGGATCCCCAGGTCATTCCAAACAGGGCTTTTCAGAGGTGGGCACCCAGCCTGTGCTGGTGCTTGGGGTTAATCTTCCCCATGTGCAAAATATTCCTTAGGTTTCTACTGATCTATTCCCACAGGTTCCCCTCGATGGTAGCACACCCATCTGGGGTAACAACCACCCCTTCAATTCTGTATCATCTGCAAACCTGCTGTGGGTCCATTCTGCCCCACCACTCATGCAACCAACAGGGTTGTTAAAGTGTATTGTCCCCAACTGTCCCTGGCAGACAATCTTGTGGCCTGGCTTCCAGCTGGATCCCATGACACTGATCACAACCTTTGTGCTATTTCACTTGGTTTTTAGTCTACCTCAGTGTCCACTTCACCCCTTTGTCCAGGAGGATTCTATGAGAGACAATGTTGAAAGCCTTGCTAGTCTGTTTACAGTAATTCAGTATTTTTCCGTCTTGTACACTTAAAAGCCTGATTTTGATAGTTCCCAAATACTGCATCTGCAGAGAGGGTGAACTTGGTTTGCCTGCACAGTGCCAACAGAAGTACATTTGGATGGGTGCCATGACCACTGTGAATTGTGGTTCTGGGTGTATGAATCTACATACAAATGCTAATTACACCCACAGCTGCTGCGATTCTTTTGCTTAGTGCCAAGAGACCTCCCATGCTGACATGATGAAACATGTTCATTTTTTTTAGATGCATTCACACTATGCCTGAACAAAGTGCCTGAACTGGCCCTAACGAAACAAGTTTAAGTTCCCAAACTTGGTCTCAGTGAACCCTCATGAAGAATGATGCTGGTGGCATTTTTTCCTGTCACCAGCACTGGAGCTGACCAGCAAAGCAATGTTGTGTGCATGATAATGTGCTGGCAAATGCAACACTGTGCTCCTACTGACATCCCAGTAAAGCCCCTATGCAAGGAGGAGGCACTGATATATTCAGAATACAACATCCTCCTCTTCAGAGCTCATTTAATATAATTATTTTGAGAACGAAAAGAAATAAAATAAAGTTTCCAAGATAATTTTTTCAGGAGGAGTTAAGGAAGAGGGGACAAGACAGGCTCAGCACACAGCTGGGAAATTCTGGAAGACATTTGAGGTTTGTTAGGAATCAGCTACAAAGCAATTCTGAAAAGGAAAAAAAATATCAACTGTGTCATGTATCCCAGAACCACCTCCCCTCTGAGTAACTTGATATATATACTCTTCTTTCATTGGTTTAGATGGCCTTTGCACCTTTCTTTTCTAAGCTGAGGTTCACATCTTGCAAGAGCTGGTTGTGTTTCCTTCGCTCATTACATTGACTACTGAGTTGGAAGAATTAATTAGTTGATTACGATAAAATCTAATTACTGTTTGCAGCTGGATTAATTAACCAAATTCAGAGAGATCCCTTCCAGTCCCTAGCTGTTCCAGTGTAAGCAAGAAGATACATCCTAAGGGGTAATGACTTGGTAAATACTTAATAAGCAGCATCTGCAATAGACACTTTTGCAAAACTCAAACATTGGAATTCAGCCCTTGGATGTACTTTGAAAGCTTGCCATTGAGTAGGACAAAGGGGAGGATGGAAGTAAATATTCATACAATGAAGCTGCACGACTGATGTGAAAGATCCTGGGATTGAGGATCTGTGGGAAACACTGGAAAAACCCAGAACAACCAAAAAAAATGAGACAGGAAGCAGTGTGGTGTCATTGCTGCCCACTGGGCTGGCACAGACACTCTGCAGGTCTGACATGAACAGAAAGAAAGGCTCTGTAGATGCCTGGAGCAAACTTCATCAAAAGGCCTTCCACACTTTCACCAATCTCTATCAGCCATGTCATTGTCAATCCACCTTCTTTGCTGGTAGGTTGGACTGGGAAATGTGGTTGTGGGGATGGGAATGTGCTGTTTTCTGACAGCCCACCCTGCATGGTGTTGACCCCCAGGAAAAGAGAGCTACCAGTGCTGCTCAGTTTTTATCCTCTTGCTGTACGGCCTGCCGTGCCCTCAGGGCTCAGGGTGAGTTTTGGGGTAGGTTTAGAGGTGCCTCCTGTCTCGTTTCAGATATTTTCAGTGTACAGCTCTTCAATGAGCTCACTGCTTTTGACTTGGTGAAGATAAAAGAGTGTGGCGAGGTAGAAATTCATCCAAAGTAGATCAGATATACTACCTTAGATGAGATGATGGGCACTCTGGAGAGAGCTGTCCTCTGCATCGACGACAAAATGACTTCAGCTCACTTATAGCACCTCTAATTTAATAGAATCACAGAATGGTTTGGGTTGGAAAGGACCTTGAAGATCATTTCCTGTTTCATCTGTCCTGTTCTGGTGCCTGATGGGAAGCAGAAGGCATATCGCTGTATCCAATCTAGATACTAAGAGTGTTAATATCCCAAGGAAAGAAAAACGAGGAATAGGATACTTGGACATCCTCATCCAAGTTCCAGTTTTTGTCATGACACATAATCTGGGAGGTGATCACATTCTCAAATAGAACAAAATATAAATATATTTGGAGGAATAATGATTTTGGTCATGCCAGACCTAATGTTTTTTGTGAGTGCATATGTGTATTTGTGGTGTGTGAACATGGTATGTAGCAAATTGTTCAATATATTATAAGACATATGGCAGTATTTAAACTTCTACACCAGTAAATGAACCAGCACAAGCAAATTCTCTCAGATACTGGCACTTGCTTAGGCCTGGGCTATGGAGTCATCTCTCAAAGATTTTCTAATGCAGTTACAATGGCCATTGATTATCTGGACCAGGCAGTTGGATATGACCATCATAGAATGGCCTGGGTTGAAAGGGACCTTCAAGACCATCCAGTTACTATGGGCAGGGACACCTTCCACTAAATCAAGTTGCTCAGGGCTCCATCACCCTGGCCTTGAACACTTCCAGGGATGGGGCAGCCACAACTTCTCTGGGCAACCTGTGCCAGGACCTTGCCACCCTCTGAGTAATGAGTTTCTTTGTAGTGTTTAAGACTACTTTCTTTTGGTTTGAAGCCATTCTCCCTTGTTCTGTCACTTCAGGCCCTTGTAAAAAGTCCCTGTCCATCTTTCTCATAGGTTCATTCAGGTACTGGAAGGCCACAATTTGATCACACCAAAGCCTTCTCTTCTCCAGGCTGAACAATCCTAATTTTCTCAGCCTTTCCTTGTAGGAGATGTGCTCCATCCCTCTGATCATCTTGGTGGCCTCCTCTGGGCACACTCTGACAGGTCCATGGTCTTCCTGTGCTAGAGACCCGGAGCTGGAGGCAGCTCTGCAGATGGGATCTCAACAGAGCAGATCTAAAGCTGTTCCAACTCAAAGCACTAATTTTCCATGTGAGAAGAGTTGAATGGTTTTTTCACTGTGAAGTTCTTTTTATAAAGTCAACCCAAACAATTTCAGCTCAGGAGTACAAAAATTCAAGGCTGCCCTACAGATGTCTGGCAAGCTGACTTCCTGTCTGGTTCATTTTCTTTATTGTCCAATTGCAATCTGTGAGGAAACCTCCCAGCAGCACAATGTGGATAAACATGTTGTGAATTGGATAATACTACGGATTATAGGATGTGCCATAAAGTGAAGGGACAGCACAGACAACATCTGGAAGTAAACATGAAGAATTTTGTTGTGTTTGGTGATGGCCATGAGTCACCACACAGCTGTGTGTAAAATGCAGGGAAGAGGCAGCAGTTTTGTGGGAAGCTGGATGCAAATATATGCCAGGAAGCAGGAGAGCATGAGAGAAACTGCAGAATGGTTCTTTGTGAGGTTAATCTAAATCCCACATAAATTCAATATAAATACTTAATTGAAAAGGTTATTGTCTTTTAAAGATATGGGAGAGGTCAGGAAGTAGTCCAAAGTGACATGACGAGTCAGTAGATGAACTAAAAATGTCTAGAAGTGAAAATATGGTTCCAATGAAAAAATTATAATTTTCCAGACTTCAGTGGAACCAAGCCTTTTTCCTTGATACCTCTCCTACCTTCTGCTCCTTTATCCTGCTTGTCAGACATTTCCTAAATTGCTCCCTTTGGAAAAATCCTACAGGGAGTATTGACAAAATTCATCATTCAGATGCGGAAGGTTAATTAAATAGAGGAGATGATGGATAATATTTGAAGTAAGTAGTGCCAACAAAAGCTTCATGTAAAGACTCATCCATCCAGTTGAATCCAAATTCCATCAGTAAAAACTTGTGGAGTGTCTGCAGTTCCATACTGAAAGCCGAAGTTGGTGTCAAGCTGTAAACTCAACCCACACTGGTCTTCTGACAGAGATACAGAACTTGTGCAATTTCATTTATTTGCTTTTATGTCATATTTTTTGGGGTAAAGATGAAGTTTTCCAAAGGAAATTCAAATCATTGACAGTAGGGTGGAGGAGCACGTGTTTCAGAGCCTGTTGGTGTGCTTGGGACTGACACTTGGCAGACACTTGCGTTCAGCTGAGATGAAGCCCAAAGCAGAGATCTTTCCAAAAGCTGCACTTTATGTGGTTGAGGGAGCTGGAGGGGCTCAGCCTGGAGAAAAGGATGCTCAGGGGAAGCCTTTCTGCTCTCTGCAACTTCCTGACAGGAGGTTGTAGCCGGGTGGGGGTTGGTGTCTTCTCCCAGACAACAAGAGGAAATGGTCTCCAGGGGAAGTTCAGGTGGGACATCAGGAAGAATTTCTTCACTAAAAGGGTGGTCAAGCATTGGAAGTGGCTTCCCAGGGAGGTGGTGGACTCACCATCCCTGCAGGTGTTCAAGAAACAACTGGGTGTGACCCTGAATGCTCGGGTCAAGTTGATGAAGTGCTGCTCAAGGGTCAGACTCGATAATCTTGGAGGTTTTCTCCAACCTTAATGATTCTGGGATTCTACCAGGGCCTGATGGTCACAGTGGCCATTGCTGTCCTGGATAATACCTCCTGTATATCAGGACATACAACCTGCTTTGACTCTGTGGGTGATTTCAAAGCAGCTTCAAATCAGGACCATTCAAATCAATTTGAATGAGATCAGTGCAGAGAGGATTGATTATGCTCTGCATCTGAGTAATTTGCTCTGTTAATTTCTCCCAGCAGTAGAAGATTGCTCAAGCATTTTGGAAGCAAACAGGCTGCAATTCAGGCCATTGAAAAACCTCCACTGTCATTGTTTTGTTTGATTGGTCATTTATGTGTATTTACAACCAGGGATGCTTCACAGATGATTATAGTTCTGAATGGAATACTGACAAGAATGGCTAATATGTAGGATGGTTTCATTTCTTTTCTGTTCAATATTCTATGAAACTACAAAAAGTATTTTTTCTAAACTGAAGAATAAAATATTTTCAATCACATAATACATGAAAAGAAAATAAATATTTTTTAGTAAAAGAAAATGGTACCCAATGTGTAGTGTTCTTGTTGAATTAAGAGAAGAAAAGCAGGCACAGCATTTCTGATAAATAACATGGTATTGTGGAACAGCTGAAAAGAACATTTTATAAAGAAATTATTTTTGTTCTTTTATTATAGAAAAGAGATTAGAAAGAATGAATGAAGAACTGACATTTTGTATTTTAATTTCGTTAAATGTTTTCAGTTAAAACAGAACTTCAAAGTCTACTTTCTGTCTCTCTTGTTTGCTGTATAGATTTTTGTCTTAATGTTAATTCTCTGAAGGTTCCTTCCTTCAGCAAACACACGTTTCCCTGTCAGCAAAGAGCAAACTATTCCAGGAAATAGAATAACCTGGGTTGGAAGGGACTCACAGGGATTTCCAGGTCCAACTCCTACTTTCACACCTATTTCTTCAGTATTTGGTCCATTCTAGTCATATGGAATAAGGTAATTTAATTTATATTTATCTACCATGCCTAGAGAAATTGTATCATAAGCTGTCTAGTTTAAGGTATGTTCACAATGTAATTCTGAGCTCAGATCCCAGATTCCTTACACTTCTTAGTGTTGATTACATCAGGAAATCACAAACCTAGAGATTCCTTGTCCCAGCATTTCCAGTTTGCTTCTTTCCCTTCTCTTTGCAAAAGGCTGGACAGGGCTGAACTGGGTTTCTTAGACCATCTTCTCCAAGGTAGGAGAATTCAGGCTTGACTGTGCTGCTGGACTCAGTGCAAATCTTTCTTGGAGGTATTTCTGCTGCCAAGAATTCACCAGTGATATCAGTAGTTGTAGCACGGGGAATCCTTACAACAGGAATAAGATAGCAGTGGACTTGGAAGGAAAGATGAAGTGATATTTTTGTAGATGTTCAGAGATGATTTTATCCCTCCAGCCACATGGCTGGAGTTCCCAGGCAGAGCAGTCATGGGACCCTTCTCTCTTCTCGGACCCCAGGCACACATCCCCCCAATGAGGAACAGGTATGGGGCACACGTGATGTGGGGACAGGGACAGCCCCGTACCCTGCAGGGTCCCTCCCCCCAGGATTTTAGGGGAGAGGCATCTCCACAAGTAGTTGCCTATAGCTTGGCTTAGTTTAGTGCCATAGCAGAGGATTGGAACTGGGTAGATGTCCCTTCCAACCCAAAACATTCTATGATTCTATGACAATTTTAGGACAGTTTATCTATGCTGATGCTTCTGCCGCCAGAATAAATCAGAAGTCTTCACAGAGGCAGGAATCACTCCAGACATGATCTTCCAGTCTTGGATAGCAGGGACCCAGGTCTCTCCAAGCTTATAGGGTAATTGTCATCCTAAAGGATCTGATGACTGAAAAATAACTTTTCTCAGGCTGACTCACAGTGAATCTAAGGAGGTGAGTACCATCAGATCTGTCTCCTATAATCACAGAATCATGGAATGGTTTGGGTTGGAAATGATCTCAAAAATCATCCAGTTCCAATCCCCTGCCATGGGCAGCGACACCTTCCTCTATCCCAGGTTGCTCAAACCCCATCCAACCTGGCCTTGAACACTTCCAGGGATGGAGCATCCACAGCTTCTCTGGGCAGCCTGGGCCTTACCACCCTCACAGTAAATAATTTCTCCCCAATATCTAATGGAAATCTGTCTTCCCTCAGCTTAAGGCCATTCCTTCTGTCCTTTCAGTTCAAGCCCCTGTGGAAAGTCCCTAATAATCAGAAGCACCTCAGAACACACAATTTCCCTGCAGGTGCTTCCCAGGGCTGAGAGCATGTCCTCCTTCTTACCTTCCTTGCAAACCTATGCTTGGAACCACAGAATTTCACCAAGCGAGAGAGAGGTATTCAAACTCAAACTCTTGCAGGTGTATTTATATTTTCTGGTTGTTTGTGTTTGTTTGGTGGTGGTTTTTTTTTCTTTGTTCTTGTTGTTGTTGTTTTTTGAATAGCAATGTTTTCCATCCGGGAATTTTTATTTTCTTCTGGAAATTGCCTTATTCTGTAAACATCTACTGACACAGGGGCAGGTTCTGGGAGATTTTAATTTTGCTTGAATGAAAAGTGTATCTAGGCTGGTAGTGGTAGTTTTCAAGGCAGGACAGTGATGACTGTAGGGAAAAAAAACAAGGCATAATTTGTACAGACCTACATCTAGCACCTTCCAAAGCAAAAGTACGACAGAATCATGATCAATAATTGCAAGGTTTCAGGTCAGTCTTGGCTAGAAGTGCTTTTGTGAAGTCCATATAGGGAATCATGTGATATTAATGACACTTTTTATTCTGTTGCTCTTTTGAAAAGAAAGCATTTGATGAAAGGGAAACTCATCTGCATTGCAGGGCTGTCCCCTCTTCCCCTGTCCTACTTTGGTTTGCTGCCAGGTACTTAAATCCATTAATGGCCGTGAATGGACACATTGCTGGGTGTGACTTTGATGCTACCTAAAACCTGAGCTCATTGTCCATGTGTGACACAGATTTTGGGTGAGGTTTATCTCCTCTGGAGCATCCACTGGCCTTTTATCCCTCCTGAGTTAAATGCAAGTCTTGGGCAGAGGGGCCTTTCCCTCAATGCATGTGCTTGTACATTTGGATTTGCAAACACTGAGCATGCAGCATAACCCATCGCTAACCTTGACTGAGGCTTCAAGCTCTTATTACAGCACAGAAAAAGAGGGGAAACCACAAATGTTCTGCTAAACATCCAAATGAATGTTAGTAAAGAAAATCATGACTGAGGAGGATGGGTTGGAATAAAGGGACTGGTTCAATTATGAACGAAAGTACAGGTCTCTACACCACAACTAAGAAAAAAAGATTTCATTTAGTCTTCAGGAAAACAAAAATCAATTGGGGAGAATAGCAAAGAAAATGAGTACCTGTGGAAGCAATACTTGCTCTATCCATCACTGCCCTTTTTTAGCCACGGGTTATCAAATACCTGGAGAAATGGTTCAGGTGTCAGTAGTGCCTTGAGAGAGGATTAGGGCTATGCACCAGCTGCCAAGAGTTAACTGTTTATATTTTAATATCTTCTGGCTGGTCAGTGAAATATTGGTCTCTCAGATGAACTGAAGTGCAGGAGGATCCTTAAACTAAGAAGGATCACAAAGATTTGGGGGAGTTTGTGAAATGTTGAGAAAGGTAGTATTGGGTGAAAACTGCTCCATCCTTCATGGCAAGGCAGTGAGCCAGCAAAGTGCTGGCAAAACCTCACTTTTTTGAAGGAGGGATGTTTCCAGCTACAGCTCTTACTTACAGGCATTTCTCAGTATAGATGCAGTTTATGTGAGAAAAGAATTATTGATGGAGAGGAAGATGTCAGAGCAGTTGTGGAGTAGATCTCTGGAGGTGTCCCCTATCCTCAATTTGTCTAAGCTGCATCAGTGAGCTTTGCACACAACTGGTAAAGCCTTGCTTTGTATGGCACAGCTGGGCTGAGCAAATGGGCACAACAGGGGTTGGGAAACAATTAACACCCAGCATTATAATTGAAGGCAGGCCTGCAGCCTCCCACCCATGGGTGCTTCTGGTTGCATTCCTTATGCCTCAGGGAAGTCCTGTAAGGTATTCAAAACACTATTTTTGAAATAAATATATTTCAGTAACCTTAATGAGAATTCAATTTTATGAAGCACTTAGAGAAGCTGAATCAAAGAGAGTTTCAAGGCTCATCTTACCTTGGATTATACAAGACACTGAGTGGGTTGGGGTGAAGACCATGCCTTTTACCCCGTGCAGGAGATGGTGGGACTGAACCACTGTCCCCTGTTCCTGGCACTTGATTGTTCCCATGGCAGCAGTCTGAGAGAGGAACACAAAGAAATGACCATGTCCTAATGGAAATTTTGCCTTGATTAATAAAATACTTTAACTGAAACAGTAGTCCTAGACAAAGTTATTGTCCAGTCACTGTAGGATGCCATACAGCATCCTCCTACCCCTGAATCTGCACTTCAGCCTGGTTTTCTAAGTGAAAATATGAAGGTTTTGGTCAGTTGTGTATGTAATATTACCCTATAACAAATAGTATGCAATAAATTGCCAACAGCAGTGGCAAAAGAGAGGAAAGACAAATGTTATTTATGGATGGGATGCAACAATTTCAATTGAAATTCAAAAAGGGATGCTGTTCAGGGAGAAATTCCCAGCCATTAAATATTATTTGGGCAGCTCCATCAGTCAGTCTTCTCCTCCTTTATCTTGCCTGCCATGTTATTTGCATGATGGCAACTGAAGGCTACAGATAAGGGCTGCATTTCCTCACCCCACGAGCTCTGGGTGAGATTTCAGGTGCTGGTGTTCTGCTCTGGGCTCCCCAGGGATTATCCTCCAGCCCAAGCTTCTGTTTCAGGGTGAGGAATGAGCTTGGGTGAGTTGGGAATACACCTGTTCTGAACTGAATTTAACGCGGTTGCTCAGAAATGCAAAATCATTCCACTTCTTGCTATGAAACAACTCTGAAGTGAGGTTTTTGGGCCATATTCTGATGGATCTGAACATATGAAAATTTCTGGTGGGTTAAGAGACATCTCATACTCTGTCTGTGGTGGAGTTCCCCTGCCTTCACATTGATGGTTGGGAGATCAGAGCCCAGATCTTTCTATCTGGGATAAATCATGCAAGCCATGCAACCCAGATTCCTCTTCTCACTCTTTGTATTTAAATCAAACCTCATGCTGTATTTACTGCCAACACGCTATGGAATTATTTGAAATTTATTTAACCTCTTACTCACAAATCTTACCTAAAACTTCATTAGACATGGAGCCACCCACTCCTGTCACTTCTCCACTCACCCAGCACCTGTAAGGCTGATTTGCTTTTGCTCCAAACTCATCACATTGCAAAAGATTTTATCTTCCTCAATCTCCACAGAGACCTTCCCTAGCAATTAATATTTACTGTAAATGTTTCATGAGAAATAAATTAGAAGAGACTGAATCATGTTTCAGGTATTACAAACTACTTCTTAGGAGTTTTTATCTGAAGGTAATAGGTGGATATGAAGGGAATGTGTAGCTCCCCATTGCTGTGAAATGAGACAAATTGCTCCAAAATGACCCTTTGAAAGTCACTATGTTTAGTCTAAATTGAAAATCCTCAAATGCACTGGGGTTGCTAATTGTTGATGGCAAGGCTGCTAAATATGTAAATTTCTAATTAAAATATAAATTAATCCTCACAAATGAATACCTGCTATCTGCAGAATGATGAGCAGAAATTTTATGCCATTAATTAATGTTATCGCCTATTAGCTTTATTTACATAAGTACATAATTCATGCTGCTTTGCTTTTTCTGATATGCAGAAGTAGATTTTTTTTTTTTATTTTAGTATCACTCTAAAATAATTACTGTTCTTTTGAACTTTCCCAGTGTATTTTAGGTTTTCTGTGTTGCCTTTTAACATACAAGTTAATTGGACGTATTTTTCCTTTATTAACTCTATGCTTGATGTCATGGGGTAGGAGGAGGAAAAGTTGGGAATTGCTTTGAGACATCCCCAAATAAAACAACAGTCACTGCTCATTATATTCTGAGTCTTAATGGATTTGATAATTATTTACTATTCCCAGCTTTGATATATTTTTATAGGACAGTTGAATAGAATATAACTGTTGCATTAAGAGATTATAAAGTTCTTTCTGGATTAATAAAGCATAATAAAAGCACTGGCATTCAGCTTGTAGGTATAAATATGTATAATGACATTGTCTGTTCTTCAGGCTGCTTTTCTAAGGGAAAATATGACTTTCTGTCCCATTGTGTATGAAATGTTAGCACATAATAAATAGTATGAAATAAATTATCATCAGCAATGGCAACAGAAAGGAAAGAAAAATGTTATTTATGAGTAGGACTGCAACAAATTCAGCTGAAATTCCACAAGGGATTCTGTTCAGTAAGAAATTCCCTGCCATAAAACATCATTATTTGGGCAGTTTCCCAGTTTATATTTGTTAAGTGCCTTTCCCAAACTGCCCTTTGAATGCAGCTGATGAATTCATTTTCCATCCTCAGGTACAGCTGCCTGGAGAAAGACATCAGCCCTCACAAATTCATAGCAAAGCTGTTCTGCTGACTTGCCCATGTCTTGTATTCCTCCCTGGGGCCAGCTCGATGCCTGCCCTGGATCCTCTCTCTGTGGGGAACCATTCCCTAACAACAGATGGGATAAACAATCATTTTCCTAAGCAAATCAAGAGACAGAATCCACTTCAGCCTTCCCCACTGGGAGCAATTCCCACTTTCCAAATGCCACATGCAAAGCAAGTCCTGCCAAGTGTTTGCAAGCTGGTGCTTGAGCCTGGGATTTCTTCCCTCCCACCATGACTTGTGGAGCCTGGCTTGTCCCAGCCTCCTGTTTACTGACACCATTAATTTTTATGGAATTACAGTGGTAAATGTTTATGGCCAGTCTTTGCTGGATTAATCTTTAATGAGGTTTTCACTAAACACAACTCCATGCTCTCTGACCAGAACCTTGCAGGAACCCAGGAGGCATTAAAATGAAAATTCACACCACTCCTGGCAGGAATTATCTTTCTGAGAACCACAAGCACTGGTCGAAATGGCAATCACCCAATCTGATAGTAACTTAACCCCCACTCCAGAGGGAACCTGCCCAGGATGGGACAAATTCATAATGAACTATTTTATGCAGAGAATTGTTCTCCTTCTTTCCAATTGTGATCATCTATTTAATGGGTAAAGAAATGAAAATGGGACTGTTTGAGTTTATTATCAAGTATCTCACAGGGTTTTATGTCACAGTGCCTGCTGAGATCTGCAATTAAAGTGAAAAAATAAGAGTTCATTTCACAACAGGAGTTTGAGGTTTCTTGATACAGTATGGTTTAGTGTTTAAGATTGTTTATTGCCTTCATTGTGCATGAGCTTCATTTGAGAGTTGCTGTTATGTTGAAGTTTGCTCTTTTATTTAAACCAATATTTGGGATGTGGAGGATGCTCCTAGAAGAGTTCTTGAGGAGCTGGCAAGGCCAGGATCCCTTTTCAGAGAAGAGTTTAGGGTCAGATGGTAAAAAGAAGTACTAGACCAAGAGCAAACTCGTATCTTCCTCCAGCTTTGTTGCACTGCTCAGACTTTTTGGGGTGGTTACAAACCACTGGAATATTAACACGGTGGTTCCAGTTAACTTTCCTGTCAGGTACCAGGCTCTGGAATACCATGCTATGGAATCCCATGCATATTGTCTGGAAATTAAATCACTTAGAGAGTTAGACTGAATTGTACACTCACAGCTGAATCCAATTCCCATTCCAGCCTCTCTGGTCCTAATGACCACACCCTACTGCAGCCCTCCTCACCCATCCTAAACAGTCCTTCTGGTTCCACTGTGTCTGTAGGATTTGCACACAAGTAACGTCCCATGGCCTTCCTTTTCTCTTTCAGACATTTCTTAGACACTCAGGTGCTAAAAATCACCATTGTTCAACAGACTGGAGTGGAAACATGCCAATTAAACATGTTTGAAGAACTGGCAAATTAAACTCCTTTAAATCTATTTCAATGTGCTGTTCCATTCTTACTTTTTAATTTTACCTTGATGAGTAATTTCTCATAAAAAAGACCAACAATATTTTAGACAAGGAATGCAGTGAATACAAATCTGTGAATTTTTAAATACAATAAAAACTGCTGGTAGACACCCTTTGATAATAAACACCCTAACGAATGACAAGAAATTGCTTTCTATGCTGTATGTGATTTGTGGGACAAATGCCAGACCTCATGGGCTGTTGATCTGCCAAAGTGGCAGGTTTAGGTTTGATACTGGAACAAAAATATTTATTGTGAGATTTCTGAGACATTGGAACATGCTGCCCAGAGAAGATCTGCATGTCCCAAATGTCCAGGGCCAGGCTGGATGAGGCTTGGAGCAACCTGGACTAGTGGAAGGTGTTCTTGCCCATGGCAGGGGTGGACTGAGATGATCTTTAAGATCATTTCCAACCCAAACAATTCCATGATTCTACAGTTTCACTTACATAGGAAGCAATTTCTAAATTTGCAAGTCTCATCCTTCAATAATGTTCAGAAATCTCTTGAGCTGAAGGAAGCAGCTGTTTGAAAGTACTCAGAGACAGTATATAACAGTAAAAAACCCCATCATCATGACAAATTTCTTAAGTCTCAAGTTACCCAGAAGTTATCCAGAATCTTCCAATCTGTTTTTTAAAAAGCCACAAGGAAAATTCTTAGTATAATATTCTACAATAGCTTTACTGCTTATGTAGAGTCTTTCATCTGGACTTCTCAGGATAAACAAAAGTTCTACCACATTTATTAGGGATGCACTTTTATTACTTGGACCATACTGAAGAAACCAAGCTGGACTATGTTACACTTACATAAAATCTGCATTTCTAGCTGTAACAGTGCTCAGAGCACTGGGCTGTGTGTATAGACAGGCAAAGGGTTCCAGCTGAAGCCCAATCAGGGCTGTGCCCCTTTTGGTGTTTGATGATTTGATGTTCCTGAGCTGTTCCATGCTTTGTTAGGAAGATCAACCCCCTCGTTGTTGCCTTTTATATTGCATTCTTCCAAATGTCTGCCTACAGCAGACATGTTTTTTCACCTAGTTTTCTTTTATCGAAAGGCAATATTGTGCATATGTTATTAACAATATATACAAAAATTTTAAAAATTATACTTTTAAATACATCTTTACTTTTTAAGGGTAAGTTTTGTGTTTTTACAGTACACATGTCTAACCTTGAGCTGCTTGTTTGCACTGCCTATACATGCAGTGGGGGGAAAGGGGCTTCTAGTTCATCAAATGTGTTTTAGTAAATAAACTTAGGGGGTCTGACTCCTACAGAGCAAAATCAGATGAAATTGCCCCGCATTTTTCCAGAAGTGTGAACTCTCTCCTCTCCTTGTTGCATTATTGGAGTCCACTCAGCCCCCTCACACACACACCTGTCAGAAATGCAGCACATTTCCACACAGATATGAATTCAGGGAGATGTGTCAGGGTGTAGGAGAGCAGGTGGGGGAAGGATGCAGCATAACTTGCTTGTTCAATCACAACTATTGGAAATGACATTTCGAAGGCAGCAACAGGCAGCACTTAACATTTACCAGGAACTGCCTCCTTGCACTCCTGGGGCATTAAGTGCTCATTGCTGTCCGCGTGGGAGGGGTGGTGTGTGCAAAGTGCAATTTGCAGCACATATTTACTGTTTCTAAAGGTTTTTTGAATGCCAAGAGATTCTTTTTACTTTGTTCCTGGAGAGGGCTTTTCACTTGCTGAGAGAAAAATTAGCAAAATATATGTGGAGTGAAATGTGGAGCTGGAGAATCCTTTATCCAGAATTATGACGCTGTTTTAATGTGGTTTACCAGAAATCACATCAACTCTGTTGGAGTCTGATGTTTTCTTGTTGAAAACATTTTGTACTGAAAACTGCCCTGTTTGGCAGTTGTCTGCACATAAGATTTAATTCCTTCACCTTCTATCTGCCACCAAGACTGAAGTCCTACACAGAGCTTTGCTGTTCCATGTGAAAAAAGACAGCAGAACATGAGGTTGTAGATTTAGTTTCTTGTAGATATTCTAGAGGTATTCTCTTCATGTTCCAAACCTGATCTTGGGAACAAATGGAGGAGAGAAAGCTGAACCCTCGGACTCTTAGGGTTTCATGGTGGGATATAATTGGGACTCAGCTTAATGGAGCAGATGTGCAGCCTGCGTAGCATGAAACTGTGCCTCACAATGTAAATGTGGTATTGTTACTATAAATTTCTACATCCTGGACTTCTGTGTCCTTTCAATTACAACCTCTGCATTAGGCCACCAGTCACAACCTCTGCATTTCCCTTGGTTTTTGTCAGTGCTGGAATGCTCATAAATGCTGAGGAGCACTGCAAGAACATGTGGGTGAGCAGAAAATCCCCCTTGTTGTCTCCTGTGTATCTGCTCCTGGCCAAATTCCCTGAGGAATCAGACACTTGAAGCTGCAGAAGCTGGAGATAAGCATGAAAAAATGCTCTGTGAGTGCCTTCATTTATATCAGCCCAACACAGGGTGAGCAATTATGAGTAAATGTAGTCAGGGAGAGTGGAAGCCTTAGACAAAGTTCATTAAAGAAGCCCTGCTGCTGACTCTGAAGGTCAGGGAGAATTCTTTTTGTATTTAAACTACTTCACAGAAAGGGGTTTAAATAAAGGTAAATCCTTCCTTGCCTCAGATTTTTGGGAACAGTTTGAATATAAGGAATCACTTTGATTCGCAAATGCTAATGATGACAAATCAGATCTATTTAAAATAATGAATGATTTATTAAAGAGAGAAGAGGTAACAGATGAAAGATCTTAATCAGAGTTACCTACTGCAAAGTCTAAAACTAGAAAAAATATTAATAGATTACAGCATAACATAAAACAGTGCACTATATCGAGGCATCTATAGTAAACCTAGAAAAAGAAATAGTGTTGATAAGGAGTCAAATGTAACTTACAACAAAATGACAATAATGTACAGATTCCTCCACTCCACCCCTGGGAGTAACCATGAAGCAGCGCCCTCACTCATGGGAGAAACTCCACGCTTTTCCAGGGAAATGTGCAGAAGATTTCTGTGTTGTGAGTTTGGTGTGACTTTTATAGTTATAAACCGAGTGTCTGTAAGTCAGAAATCCAGCTTATCTTGTCAAATCTCACTTCAACACGAAGATGTTTATTTTCAGCTGGGACATGCCAGACCAGTGATAACCCCATGGCACCAAAGCAACTCCCTACAAGACAGCTTGTCCTGCTTGAGTTATCTGACTGGATAACAAACAACAGGTAAACTCTTGTGGGTGGTTAGATGCCGTGCTACAAATGTCAAAGCTGTTCTGAAAAAATAAAGTCAAGAGATGCTTTTTAAGCTCTTTCTCCAAAGGGGCAGCACACTCTGGCCCATTCTTAGACAAGCAATGAAAATCATACTCATGTGCAGAGTCACAGAATCATGGAATGGTGTTTGAATGGACACCAGAGATCATTTTGTTCTATCCATCTTCCATGGGCAGGGACACCTTCCACTATCCCAGGGTGCTCAGAGCCCCATCCAACGTGGCCTTGAACACTTCCAGGGATAGAGCAGCCACAGCTTCTCTGGGCATCCTGTGCCAGGGCCTCCCCACCCTGATTAAAAAGTACTTGCTAAATTATATTCTCTTTTCATTTCTGCCTTGTCAATTGGTATTTGAATGATTCTTCAACCTGCACATCTAACCTTCCATTATCAGATGCACGCTAACAAATGACCTAATTGCTGGAAAATATAGGCAGCAACAATTTGCTTTATTTCTCTGGAAAATGAAAACCCAGCTCAAGTTACCAGTGTCACTGAACTTGCTGCCTCAAACAGCTCTTGAACAGAAAACACCCACCTCCTGATTGAGCCTACTGCATTGTTTGGTTTATTATTTACTGTCTGTGTAACACTTCAGGCTCTGCAGGTGTGGAGTGCTATAGTTATTCAGGAGAGTTCAGTAAAAAATAGAAACAATTCCATGGGAGAATATCAGAGAGCATTTTCTTATTTTTGTTGAAGTTTCAAATTTTCCAAGAGCCTCCACTTACCAGAGATCCCCGGTTTTGATTTGTGCATATGACAAAGGAATAGCTGAATTGGTTCACACATTTGTTTTGTGTCATTAAAGTTTTTTAATAAACTAAATGTGTCCTGACCTGACCTAAACATCAGTGAGGCCCTAGCACAGGTTTCCCAGAGAAGCTGTGGCTGTCCCATCCCTGGAAGTGCTCAAGGCAAAGTTGGATGGGGTTTGGGGACAACCTGGTCTAGGGGAAAGTGATCCTGTCCATGGCAGGGGGTTTGGAGCTGGGTGATCTCTAACATCCCTTCCAACCCCAACCATTCTGGTATTCTGTGATTATATGGTCAACAGATAGAAAAACATGTTTGGCAGCTCCCTGTGATCTCCCTGTCTGTCATGCAAGAGCACAAACCCTGTGTCCAAAGCCAGACCAGATGCTCAAGTTTGAACCCTTCATCCTACCACAGTTGGCTTGTAGGTATTCACAAGTGTGTCTCAAAGATGAAGTCTTCCATGGATTTCTTCCACCCTCTTTCATGACTAACTTGGTAACTTGCATGCCAGAAGAACATGTTTGCTGTTTTCATTCCCCATCTCCTTCCATTAGGACACTCAAGGCATTTCAGAGCAGAAAAACGAGGGCATTTTGTTTCTGTCTGAATGATATTTCTATTGTAAGCCAGGAAATAATCAACTGTGTGAGCTGTACTTCAAATTAAAACCCCTATGCTAGAGAAGGGGACAGTTATTTCTTTCTCACTCTGTTTGGTTTATCTGTGGAGAGGTTTAACATTTTTTACTCTACCAAAAAAAAATCACTTTCTGTGATGGGATTCTTTTTTTATTCCCTTTACAGGCCGGGCATGTTGAAAAAAAAATAGAAGGGCAATCAATGCCAGCTGAAAGATGTATACTTCCTCTATTGGGTAAACAAAGTTACTGTGTATTGGCAAAAGGTCCCTGCATTGGAATCTTCATTGGACTCGAGTTGCCAGCTCCAATAAATCAGTATGCTGGACTTCCACTTAGTCAATGTTTCTAGACAGCAAAGAGAGACCATCGTATGTTAAAGTGTAATGAATCGTATCAGTGAGTAACTCTACTCCCAGCCCCTGTTAGAATCTATCAATATAACAAAGTGGCTGTCACTCTGATGTATGGACAGACTGGTCGTCTGACTGATGGGTGCATCCCTCCCTCCCTGAAAATACCCTGAGCTGGCTGAAAAGGAAAGTATCCCTCATTTTTTTTTGCCATGTGGGCTTGTGTTTGAATCATATACATCAAGAGGAAAGGTTTTGAGGAAGAGAAATAGGGGGCTTGGATAATGAAACAGTTTAAAACACCTAAACAAGAGGTTTTAACCACCTAAATCTCTGGGGTTTGGAAATCCTCTTTCCACACTCACAGACCAGCATCTGTTTTTATCAATTACTATTCCTTATTGTAATTTGGATCAGAGGGATGCCTGAATACTTCAGATAGAGTTGACATTTAGCCCACTCTGGGGGATTTTTGGGGAATTTATATATTAATACATTTAGAATAAAATATGTGAATTACATTTGGTGAGGTCCAATGAATAGAAAGAGAAAAATGTATAAAATAGCCATGTTTCTTGTAGGCTACTGTTTTAAGCAGGATGCACATGAAGAGCCCTCCAAGTCCAGAAGACTTTGTAGAAAGAAAGCAAATATTTGGAGGGGGAAGAGCAGCAAAGAGGAGGTCACCAGGCAAATTCAGTGGTAAACATAAGCCAGAGTCAAATACAGAACTGCACACTGATGGACTGGGCCTTTGCCTGGCCATGCTGCTTTTCCATCAGCATTGGAGAACAGGGCAGAGACTCTCTCTTTCCTCCCCAAAATGCTTTGAACAATTAGTGTTTTAAACCACCTAGATGAAGATGGTGAACATAAATTGCAAGTCAAATCCGAATGAGATTATAGAAACTTGTGTGGGTAATTTTAGGTGCGTGTATCCTGGAAACGGGGAATTGGATGGAGATGAGTATTTATTTTTGCTTTCACAATCAAATTTGATGACTTCTTAGTATAACTGTCAAAACCCCCCAGTCTGTTCTAGTGCATATTCCCTTGAGACTTATCAATAACAGTAAAACTCTGCAGTTTTTTGTTGTAGGATCAGTTTATGTCATGCTTAAGCAAATTGTACTCTTTTGTCCTCAGGCTTCGTGCAGGGAGCAGATGGAGCTTTTGTATTTTGCCACAAAAAATGTTTGGCCTTACCATAAGGAGGCACTTGGCAAGACACATAGTGAAGGCCGGATTTGATGATCTTGGAGTTCCTTTCCAAACCTTATGATTCTATGATTCTAGAAAGTGCTGCTGCAGATGTCCCAGTTGAGTGTTACCACAGGAGATGCTCAAATACTGTTTGTGGCAGGCATTTTCTCAAGACTTTGTTGGCATAACCAGCAGGTACCATGCTGGCTGCAGGCTGAGCTTTTTTTGAGAATAACTTTTTCCTCATGAGTAAAATTGGCTCCTTTCTCAAGACACCCTCTGCAATCTCTTCTTTACACAGAAAATGGTGGCCACATGAGGAAGAACAGGAAGGAGATGACTTGAAGACGGAACAGTGTTCCTGTGCATGAAGCAAAACAGGCTGAGGTGCTGATTTTCCTTTTGCTTAAGAAACTGGAGGTACAAAACTGTCTAGGGGACTCCCTTCATGACTTCTGGGCTCATTACTCTGTTTTGCAAAACTCACGTTCCCACTCGGTTAGGAAATATTAGGAAAGCACATAAAACTCTCAAAACCTGCACAGGGTTTTTGAATGGAAGTAACTTTTGAATAAAGAATTTTAAGGGTGCTTTGTAGAGAGTGCCAAATGCACTCTTAGGGAGTGCCAAAAGACTTAATCTCCTCTAAAAGACTGCCCCAAAGCTGATTCTGTTGACTAAGGATGCTCTATGCTCAGCCCTATGCTCAGTGATTCATTTTGCCCCAGAGGGTCACAGCTGCTGCATGAATTCTGTGCAGAATTTGATTTCCAATACACCTCCAGGATATGCATCATCAAATAATTTGAAAATCAGAGTGCAGACCTTGCACTGGCACCAGAAGCCGGCAAAAAGCCAACTGCAAGACACAGCACAGGCCGAGCCATGGAACGTTGCACTGTTCAACAGGTCCCAGATGGAGTCTTTGCATCAGATTCACTTAAACTTCAGATAATACAAGCCCAGGTGTTCCATCCTGAGGCCTAGAAACACGTGGTTCACTATGGCCAAATCTTTGTCTTGTTGGATGGGAAAAAATTTTTTGAAAGCTAAAAACAGAAGAGATTTGGAAAGCTGACATTAAGGAACTGTTTTAGCCCTTAGCGGTTGAACAAAAGCTTTCATCTTCCCTGTAGCCTGATGAGGGAGGGCTGAATTCCTCAGAAGAAGGCAAAGATGTCATTCTGTCAATTCTTAAAAGCTTTTGTATTTTCTGTCAAGTGTCATCTTCATTCTGCCTGAAAACACAAATCAGAGGACCCAGCCCATGAGCACAATTCTCACTGACCTTCAGATCTGAATATCCTGAGTTGAAAGGGACCTGCAAGGATCACTGAAGTCCAGCTCCTGACATCTCGTTGCAGTGGCATCAGTGAACTGCATCAGCTGATGTCTCAGGCAGCTGTGCTCCCTGGTGATAATGTTGATAAACCAATCCCTGTCCCTTGCTTCTATTTCACAGATTTTTCCCAGATGGTCTCAGTGGAAACTTCCTGACACCTATCTGCTAAATTTGGTGGTTATGCTGCCAAGCTGGTGTTGTGAGAAGCTTTGTTCTGTACGAAAAATAAGATTTGACATGTGCAGCTCCGACTCTCAGGGGAAATGCCCTTTCCACAAGATTTCAATGGGTTGGTTGTTCTACTCTGCGGTGCACAAAGGTGGTTCTGCCAACTTCAAAAGCTGTTCCTTGTATCTGTCATCTGACACAGAATAAACAGTTTGTTTTGTTCCATGTATTTAATTAATTTCGCCTTTTATGTCTGCTCAAAAAGGCACTTCGATTTTTTTTTTTAATCTGTTTCCAGAAAAGTTCTGTGAATATTTCATGCCAACAGATTTCATGCACGTCTGCCCCTGGACAGTCATCACCTCTGCATGACAGAGCAACAGACCAAAGGGAGTTTTTTTAATTTTCTGACTGGACATATAAAACTTGATTAAAGAGTTTTGAAAGCTGATATGAATAATTTGAATACTTTATTCTGAATTAGGCTGAAAATACAAGGAAACATACTTTTTTGAGTCTTTCTCACAAAATCATGGACAGATTTTGAAAAAGGTGGAGTAAAGGAAGACCAAGAGCACTCTTATCCTCCTCGGGAGATCTGCTCCTGAGGCTGAGAAGAAGAATAAAACAATGGGAAGAGAGAACATAGAATTACAAAATCATAGACTGGCTCAGGCTGAAAGGGACCTTAAAGATTGTCTAATTCTAAACTCTTTGTGGGCAATGACATCTTTCACTAGGCCTGGTTGTTCTAAGCCTTATCCAGCCTGGCCTTGAGCACTTCCACAACTTCTTTGTGAAACCTATGCCAAGGCCTCACCACCAGGTTTTGGTGTGAGCTGACAAGTGTTAGGGAAGAAAGAGAATATAAATGCCAAAGGAAACCATGTGAAGGCATGAGGTCATGAGTGATTTCCTTCTGCTCTTCACAGAGTCCTTTGTCTAAACATGAGACTTTGATGCCTTCTAATATTTCCAAGGATTCTCTCCAGCTGCTGTTTGAGCAAGACTCAGCTTGTTGCATCCTCTTTACCACATCAGACTGGCACAACAACTGGAGGTATCTCAGATACCTTAGGATGTCTGAATTAGCACAAAACAGCCTCTTTTGAGGCAACTGGACAGTGTCCCAGGGCCACGATTCAGTCTAAGATAAATGTGTGTGTTGATGAAGATGTAGTCAATGCACAGAGTGAATTTTTGGGATGATTTGTCTCACCATGAAGCACGAGTGGCTTCTGGAACAGGAAACAGCAAAACCCAACAAGTCAGGGAGTAGAGGAGAAACCAGGCATAAGCTTTATGAAACCCAGATTTCCTATGCTACCTTTTCTTATTGGATTTTACCCTGGAAAGAGCTCAAAGGGTGGGATTCAGCTACTTAACTTTAGTTATCTTCTGTGAAGATGTTTAGATATGATCTAATTGACCAGAATAATTTTATACCAGCTGGCAAGAAAGCGCTTGAGGGCCAGATGTATCTGATGGATTTTAAATATCTGAATAGACTAGATGAATCAGGTCCCAAAAGCAAGTGTGCTGCTAATTAACACATCCTTTTGGCCAGGCGTAAAATTCCACAAAATTGTAACTTTGAAGAATTTACATCTCTGTCAAATGTGGCTTAAGCTGCCTTAGGCTTTGCTTCTGCAGGACTGATGGGGCAAAACAAGGGAGGAGGACAGCATGGGCTGAAAGATGGAAGGGCCACTAAACATAATTACCTACAAAACTCTATGAAAAATGCTGCAAGTGAAGCAACCATAAATACATTAAGGAGACAAAGCCAATACACATTAAAGATTCATGTCGTGCTATTCATTTGTGCTCTCTTTTTTGGGTCTGGATAGGCAGATATATACATTTAACACCAGGTAAAGTCCTTTTAATGACAGACAAAGACTCATAAATCCCAGGAACACCTCCATAGCTCACAAGAGCAGTGTCTTTTGCCCCACCATTTGTTTTCCCACAGAGTTAGGAAAGCATATGTATCATACTCTAAACCTACCTTCTGACTTATGTAATTTAATGTGATGTTTAGTGAGCTCATTTCCTGTCACCAAAGGGACAAATACCATTTATTTTAAAATAAATGCCATTTCTATGGGAGTTGTTTTGGCAAGTGATTCCCAACCTCCAAATATTTACAGGTTCACAGACAAAAATTGGCAAGATTGGGAAAAATAAAGAGGCCACCTGGTCTCTCCTCCGGCATTTGGGAAATAGATACAAAAGAGGACATGAGGACATAAAATGAGGAGGTAAAAAGTGGAAACCTCCACCCTACAAATAGCAACAATGAAACAAAACACACACAAAAATGACTTGAGAAACCAAGAATTTCAAAGTGATTATGTCAGTTCACTGAGGACTGTTGAGGTGTTGATCTGTAAGTAGGGGATCAAGAAGGAAAGAAAAAAACAAACCACCACCCAAGCTATCTAAAGTGATGAATAATTAACAGATTATTACAAATTTCTTCAACACACTGAGGTTTTATGAAGCAGAAGAGACTTTTGAGCACTAAATTGCCTTGTGAAAGATCACACAAAACAAAGGTGAAAAAGAAAGAACATTCTACTCTAAAGCCCAGAGAAAAGACAGCCTCATAAACTAAAAACAACTTTTTCCATGCTTCAAGAAGGAGATCATCTGCTATGAGAACCCTTTCTTCTGTATCCTTTTTTCCTATGTGCTTTCAAATACTAATTCTTATTTTACTATCAAGCTGTTCCCTTTCTACAGTTTCTACTTATCAGAGTGCATTGATAGAAATAAGTTAATTGCCTGAAGGCATATGAAGAGCCTGAAGATGCATTTCTTATTGTAAATATGACAAAGTTTTAGGTGTTTTCCAGGAAACCAAAGCTTCCTGTTCAAGCAGATCTTTTCTTCTAGACCTGAAGTTTGTATCTTCAACCCTATTCTGCCTAATGGACATGTAGAGAAGGAGAAGTCAATCACTTAATTAAAACCAGGATGTGTATTTGCCCTATGATACTTTGAAAATCAGTAAAGACAAGGACATTCCTGCCTAAGGTGATTTAGATGTTTAGTTGTTTTAGAGATGGTAAGAAATTCTAAATGTAGACAAGAACTTTCAAACAGACAGGGATATTCTGTCAGACCTTCTGTAGGGGAAGGAGTAGGTCTGTCCAGCCACAAATGGCAGAATGAAGATGCTGATTAAATATTTTGCAAGTCCGTGCATGTTTTCTGCTTCAAAGTGAACAGACCTCTGTAAATTATTATGTGCTTTCCAACACTGAATAGCAGATGATACAATAAAGGAGTTCTCAAACCAGCAATTAAACACTCTGATCCCTTTGATGAATGTTAGATAACAACAGAACTATCTCATTTTGCTGCTGCTTTCTCTTAGTGTCTAAATGACATTTCATTTTTGTCTCTCTTTAGGGAACATGCTGCTTCTGACAACCAGCTCTGTGCTCTGTATTCAAACAGCCCCTCTGGTTATGCAAACCGTTGGCATGGAAATACAGCAGTGAATGGGATGTAACACCATGACCTCAAAAACTGACAGCCTGGAGAGAGAGAAAGAGAGAAGGTGCTGAATTTTAGCACCCTGCTCTCATTGTCCATATCTCTTCTATCAAAAAGTGATTATTGGGTAAAACCTAAAAGCCTAGAGCATGTGGTTTCTCCAGAAGCAATGATTCAAAGTAGAATAAAAGTAGGTTTATAGAGGGAAAGCATGCCAGGTGCTTGCAACCTAAGAGACATTTGAGAATTTCAGGAATTGAGATCTTTTCAGTTCAGGAAATAGTGTTGCTTGGTGCTGGTGAGACACCTTTGAATATTCACACACTATGGTAGTTACGTAATTTTTCTGCTTTCTCATTTTCTGCTGCTCCTAGAATACTTGGAGAAAGGTTCAGCGGAGCAAGGAGAACCCAGAGTATTTATTCCTTGAACCCAAAAGCTGCTGGTACCTCTAATTTCTTTTGCCTTTGGCCTCTGCATGAACAAATGAGATGTGATTAATGCTGATGAAAGCATTAAGGCGATGATTTCCTCTCGTCCCACCAAAATTATTGACTGGAATACAGTCTGAAGAAATCCAATTAAAACCATATAATATGTCTGTATTTCCTTTACCATTTATTTAAAGGATGGATGAGGGGCATCTGCTATTCCCTTTCTCTCTATTATTTAGGTTGTAAAGTAGGTAGTAAAAACTGTTCTTGAGTATCAGTTCTGTTACATTTCACACATTTATCTCATTTTTAACAGGTGTGGGTAAATAACTTTTTCTGTTTAGCAACAAATAATAGGATTCAGTTGTACTGTGTGTGCTCTGGGTGACTTCACCAGGCTGTGTTACCTATTAAATTAAAACATGAGGACTGAGATTGAAGAGAGGTGGGTACAACTTGTAAATTAAAATATTTTCCCTCAATCATCTGGTCATGACCCTTTCTTTTCTGAAAACTCAACATCCTGCCCTGTTCTGTGGGTGGGATATATTTTAACAGGCAGTTCATAAATAAAAAATTAAGTTATTCTGGAGTTTAGATACTCATTTCCAATTGTCCACAGCAATAATTATTTAATCTGTAAAGGGCTGTAAATGTGGAACTTCTGTGCAACAGGAAATTTCCATAATACTAGGAATATTTTTTCATTTGTTTCTCCACTGAAAGAAAAAAAAAATTTGCATATAAAGACATCTGTTATTGATATGGATATGGCAATCTCCAAATAGCTCAGTATTAACGAAATGCTCAGTCCCGTGTCTTTCTTGCCTCAGGAATTTTTCTATCAACTTCTGAGGAGTAAGAGCAGGTCCATGCCACTTCACATCTGTGTCTGCCCAAACACAGCAAGTAAATTTTTTTTCTGACCAGATGTATCCCTATCAAAATAAATTCTTTAAAACATGCTGGATCAATTATATTTGCTATTTCCACTGGCTATGCTAGGCTCCTTGTGAGACTAGAAAAGCAGTCATTCTACAGGTCTGGCATTGTTTCAGGCCAAAGTTGCAGTGGTTTAGCTAAACTTCTTAGGTTCTGAATTTGACTGTATAAGTCTCCTCCTGAGTCTTGCAAGTCTCCAGTTTAGAAGTCATTTCTCAGTCAAGAGTTCCAAGAATTTCCAAGAATACATCCTACAGGAGATATTACAGTATAGGAAAAGGCATCCCATTTTTCACCTGACTTTTCTATCTTGAGTGAAGGGTTACAAAGTCATTAACTCCTTGGCAGGTGACCTCTTAAAGTGCCTTCTCCTTTTGCCTAAAATCAACTACCCAAAACTTGCAATAGTGTTCAAATAGTAAGATGAAAGGCAGGTCTTTGATGGAAGCTTCCTGGTACCTCCATGGCTATGGGCAGACCCAGCATTGGATTTCTACAATTTTCGTAAGTTTAACAAATTAACATATCTAACAAATATTGTCCAATTAGAAGAGCAGTGAGTTACTGTTGCAATGTACCCCTGGGTTCCTGCCCAGGTCCTTGCCATGTGACTCTGAGACGTTCCTTTGTTTAAAGTTCAAGTAGCCCAGACTTTGATCTGGTTGGTTGTTTATCCCA
>JACBWW010000003.1:64233859-64247146 GCA_020086605.1 Lanius collurio
AGAAAAAAATTCAGTACAAGCCTGTTATGTATTCTGGGATTTGGTCTTCAATATCTGAGCTCTTGAACTTTCCTAATGAAAATACTAATAACTTTTTAATTCTAAGCTTCAAGCCTCATTGCAGAAAATCATCAATGATATATTCAATTGTAAAATTCACAGAGGGCTTCACAGTTGTATAAATCATTCAATTAAAAAGAAAGTGCCTTACATGACTGAATCAACAAAATGGAGGTTGAGAGTGGATTCAGTTTTGCACTTATCTTTAAAAGTACTGTGTGCAGAGGTATTTGCTATTCATTTAAAAGCTGAAATGAAATTTCAGAAAATTGCTTTTTTTGTGCAATTTAAAAAGGAGTATAATAAGTAATTATTACATGTCTTTTCAATAAGGATTATCTCCATGTTTCTTAAATCAGCAACCGTCAGCAACCCAGAATGTGGGGGGTTTTCCCCTTGTGTTGCTAAACCTTTAGATTTATGCATTTGCAACTGTTTCTAAGTGAAGAACTAGCAGGGGAATTGGAACCTGATGATCTGGAAGGTCCCTTCCAAGCCAAGCCATTCTGTGATTCTATGAATTAGTGGTTCGTGTCTCATTTGGATGACAAAAATATCAGCATTACTTTGTCAGTGAGCAAACACATACTTTCTAGCTCAGAATATTGTGTGTAATCCATAACCTCTGCCAGTCTTCTGCCACTCATCTCCAGCCATCCTCATGTGCTGTTTTTGGGTATTTCTGGCTCATGCAGCACCTCTCAGAAATTTGTGATAGTGCTGTGGTTGTCCTTTACCTGTTCATGAGCCTCATCTGGGTTTTGTTGGAAGGCAGAAGCTTCAGAGTTTGTGCTGTCACACCTCAGAACGCCTGCAGTGCTCAAAAGGTCAAATGCTAATTGAGAGAAGCAAAGAAATAAATATATCTATGATTATGTGGGGTATGTGAGCAAGACGGATTGCTCAGTGTGTTACAGGACCCATGGAAAGATGGAAAGAAATATGGCCTTCATTGTAATGATTGTGCTTCTATAGCCCGAGGCATCAAAAACGTCATTGTGTTTATGTGCTAATAAAATCTTAGCAGTAATTCTCTCTCCATGCACAGAACCTTTGCTACAGTCTGTCCTCTGAATCACCTTTGAGGGAAAAAATTAGTAATTTCATTCCTCCTTAGGGAGGGATAAAGTTTGTGCTGCTCTGAGACTCTTAATGTTGGTGTAATGCATGGGTCATTGTGCCTGAGAGTTTCTGAAGTGCTTGGGAGCTGCCTATTTAAGGGTGTGTGGGAGGGTAAATGGATTAGATCAAAAGTTTCAAATCTAATGAGTACCTGTTAAAGTTGCATCCTTTTATCACTAGCTTAATAATATTTGAAACCAAAGTAAAATGCTTTCCTCTAATATCCACCTGAATATGTGGAGACTCACCTTTGATTTTTCTGGTAAACCCAGCCTGACTGGGACTCCTCTCTCATCTAACGGTAGAAATGAAATATTTAACTATTTCTTGTTATTAAAAAATAAATGTGATACTGAAATAAATAAATAAATAATCACAAAAAATCTCCTTGGTTCCATTCTTACAGGTGATTTGGCAGCTGGAAAAAGAAATGTTCAGGTGCCATCTGTAGTGAGCCTCTCAAATCCCTTTGGGAATTCAGAGTGGGTGGGATGGCTGGTCTGACATGAGAACTCTTCTGAATCCAGAGAGCAAAAGTCAGATCACCACATTTAGTATCCATCCATCTCCAGTGATGTGGAAAGCTGCAAGCGTGCAAACAGCACTGGTTTGCAAATACAGGGTAGAAAAGGGAGTTCAGGAGTACACCAGTACATTTCTTCTACTGAGAGTTGGGGTGTTCAGCCTGGAGAAGAGAAGGCTCCAGGGAGACCTTGGAGCACTTTCCAGAATCCAAAGGGGCTACAGGAAAGTTAGAAAGGAATATTTTACAAGGGCATGTAGTGGATAAGGGGGAATGGCTTCACAGTGCCAAAGGAGAAGTTTAGAGTAGAAAATAGGAAAAAAATCTTTCCTGGGAGGTGGGTGAGGCCCTGGCACAGGCTGCCCAGAGAAACTGTGGATCCCATCCTTGGAAGTGTTCAAGGTTGGATGGGGCTCTGAGCAACCTAGTCTGTTAGGTGTCCCTGCCCATGGCAGGGGGTTGGGACTGGATGGTCTGTAAGGTCCCTTCCAACAGAAACCACTTTATGATTTTTAGTTCTATGACCAGCACTTAACAAGGCTTCACAATATGGGGTTTGGGACATTAAGTGAAATTCTGAGCAGTCAAGAGCCAAGTCTTGCTATCAGTGATATTTGATCATCCAAAGTCCACTGAAGTCTCGTGTCAGAAGTGCTTGGCCTCCTCAGCTGATCCTGGATTTCCACTGTGAGACAAACCAGGAACAGTAAATATCAAGAAATGACAGATGCCACCAGAAAGGGAGGAAAGATCTCATTAGAAGTGAGGGGTGGAATCACTCAGGTTTGACATAAAGCATGGGCTTTGTTCTGATGTACAATACCTAAGTAGTCATGGACCTGTTCACTACAGACAGGGGAATATAGAGTTTGTCCCCTCACTGGCCTTGGTACATTTTAACTCTTTGTTTCCAGCCTTGGCCAAGCTTTTTGTGGCTTTGACTAAGGTGGAACAGCATCTTTGTGTTTAACACCGCCTACATTTTCTACTGCAGCTTAACCTGTGTGAGCATAAATTTCTATGGAACATGATATTCTCCTGGCAGTCATCTCATAAAGCAGGCCAGAGCCCATCCCTCAAAGCTCTACTTCAGGCCAAGAAAATCTTTCTGCATGCATCCTGTAGGACAGGGAAGAGGAAGCATCTGGGATCTACTCTATGCATCCATGTTCCCCCAGACATGTAATTGGCTCCTTCCTCTGTGCTGGGGTGGAGATGTAAATCAAAGCACAGTTATAAAGGTGAATGCTAATGCTGAGTGACACTCACACCCTGAAGGCTGTTAAGCAATAAATAAAGACTTATTTTTCACCTTATGCAATGTTGATATATAGGCTGATCCCAGGTCTGTAATTCTTCTCTCCAGCCTGTCTGTGCTTTTCTCTCTGGCTCCAGATGCTGGCATTTTGTTTATGAGGGTCTTGATGGGGTTTATTCTGCTCCTGGGAAGTCTCATCTGTAATTTACTGCAGCCAGATTTGTGAATCTGCTTAAGCAAAGTTATTCACATCCAGAACTTCTATTAAGCCTACGAAAAAGGATTTTAATTAGGCATAATGGGGTTCTGAAAGGTCTAATTTGAGACTGGTAGTTTATTACTTTGTAAGACCACCTTATCATGATAAAAAAATCAAATCTTCCTTTACCAACCACTGGATTTTTTTACTGTAATCAAAGTATCTTTTTAAATTATTTCTTCCCATAAGCCCCTTTTTTTCTTTTGTGGGGAGGGAAAGAACAAAATGCCAAAACCAAATAACCTGACAACATGAAAATGTTTCTGTTTAATAGGTTTTGAGGGGGTTTATTGTGATATTTATTTAAAAAAAACCAAAACCAAAACCAAAACAAAACAAAAAAATACCCCCCCCCAAAAAAAACCCCAACAAAAAAACAACAAAAAAAAAAACCTCAAAGCATTTTGGCCCAAGTTCAAAACATTTCAGAACAAGAAAAAGTTTCAATTGCTGCAATGCACTGTTCATGGCTGTAACTTTCAGCCAATATGATGTGTTTTTCAGATCAATATGATCTTTTTGCATGATTTCAAGCTTGGGTCATGAAGTTTGAGGTGCAGTGATTTAGTTTTCAGGTGAGTATCCCCTTGCTGCAACACTAGAGTTCCAACAACCTGAAGGAAACAAACAAAGGTTCATATAAAAGAGGTTTTTTTCATGCATCATGAAATATGGAAACTTTTGGAGGGTCATACATTTCCTTTTGTCTGTCACTACTTCAAAACACTTAAAAGTCTTTTTTTTTTTAGTAATCTATTCCTTAGAAAGAGTGTATAATTCACCTGATATCCTCTGCTCTTTTGGTTGAAATAGAATGTGAGTTGTGTGGTAGCACTTGTCTCAAATATATCACCCAATAATATAGTAGAAGTATCTAATTTATAAACTTTTATATAATATATAATAGATTATATAGCCATTTGTTATCTGTCATCCTTTTCTCTGTGTCTCATCCATAATTTGATATTATATCACAGGACACAGAATTTTTTGGGTTGAAAGGGACCTCCTGCAGTAGTGCAACAACTCTGCCATGGTCAGGGACACCTTCCACTATGCCAGGGTGCTCCAAGCCCTGTCCAACCTGGCCTGGAACACTTCCAATGATTGGGCAGCCACATCTGGGCAACCTCTGCCTGTGTCTCACCACCCTTATCTTTACAAATTTTCCTCCTCATAGTCAGTCTCCATTTACTCTCTTTCAGTTTAAAACTTGTTGTCGTTTATTCTACAGGCCTTGGTAAAACTCTCTCAATTTTTCTTATGTTCTCCACTTCCTCTTATAGACAGAAAGGCTTTTAAAGTTCTCCCTGCAATCCTCTCTTCTGCAGACTGAACAACCTCAATTCTCAGTGACACAGACTTGGCCTTGTTGAACTTCATAAGACTTATGAACTCACTCCTCCAGCTTGTCAAGATGCATCTGGATGGAATATTTTTCCTTGAGGTTATCTACTTTCAGTGTCAAAAATCCCACTCTCCATTTCACTGATGAAGATACTAAATAGTACAGGTCCAGTATGGACCCTGCAGGAACACTTCCTTTAGTGGGTTTCATTTGAAAATTGAGACGTGGACTATAATTTTTTGAATGTTACCTTACTTTGGATGTTCCTTACCCCTCTAACTGTTCATCCATCAAAAAACCCATGTCTCTTCAGTTTAGAGGTAAGAATGTTGTGGAGGATCAAATCAAAGGTCCCACAAATGACATCAGTAGTGCTTCCTTTGTCTGCTGATGGAATTCTTCTGTTTGGGAGCAGGTCTGCTGAGGAATTACACAGGCTGTGAAAATGAACTGAGGATAAACCAGGCCATAAAACTCTTAAATGTGTGACACAATAGTGGATTCAATCCATTTTAAATTATTAGAAACTGGTATTAACATGGTGGTCAGAAGAATACAGAGCAATACACACTTGTCCTATACCAATTGTGGTTGCTGTGAAATGTAAAAAGAACTCTGGTGTTGGACTCTGAACAATTTGAGAGATGTGAAGCATTAGAAAACACTCAAAAGGCTACAAACCACTTCAGAGATTCTTATGAGATGTGGGAAGCTGAGAGCCCCAGAAGATTGACTCATAACAGGCATTTAGGTCCTAAATGCTGATTGATATATTATTTTGCCTGAATGCATCAACGCCAGTAAGAAGGGCAAATCTGAAAATTATGTCATCACTCACTGGGAAGTAGTTACAGTGTGGCATGTCAACCCTCTTGATTGGACCTGCCGTCCAGCAAGCTGTGCATCAGGGTTTTTAATTTATTAAAATGGCTGTTTTATTTTTACCTTTGGAAAGGATTTTCTAAACAGCTCATTTGAAGGATGGTATCAAGTGTCTTTTGCTTCATTAGTTTCTTTCAGCATATACTATGTCTTAGAGCTAGACAGGGAATTATAAGGCTATTATAAGGATCATAACTATTGCTGTCAATAAAACACAAGGATGAATTCAGAAAATAACTCCCTCTGGGTTTAATTGGCAAATAAAATTGATATTTTTCATGACCTTTATGTCTTTTTCTACAGTGGAGATTAGGTTAGGATTACTCTAGACCCAGGTTTCTAAGAAGAGAGTCTCTTTTTCCATGCAGAGTTTTGTCATAGTAAGAAAAGGGAGAAGGAAGGTATTTTTCCAAGCTTTCTTGCCGTGTGGCCTCTTGATCAGAACCAAAACTAGGAAATATTCCAGATATCTAGAAAATAATAATCTGTATATATCAACCTGTGGTGATTCTGGCAAGTTCCGGATGTGTTGGCTTTTATGCACAAATCACTTACTGGACAAACCCTGGATTCCTCTGCTTCTAAATTTATAGTCCAAGAAATGGAAAGAAAAACAGGATCTTGCATGGCACACCTTTGGTCTATTCTGCTGTGGGACATTGTAGTGTCTTGGGTGTTTGGCCCTGGGATTACTCTAGAGGGGGAAATAACATCCTGTGTCATGTAAGAATGGAGTCAATTCACTTCACTGCTTTACTTAACCTGGTACCTGCAGTTGTAGATACATATTCTTCCTCCTAGTCCTATATTCCCAGAATTTTAGTGGGGTAATCTGTTATCCTGACCTTTTCATAAGGGAAATATTTGATTTTTTTTTCCCCTTTAGAAATATCTTTTACTTATTACTTTAGCATCCCTAGTTATCAAGTAATGTACTACAGTAGAAAATGAAGTTTTAGTTTTGTCAAGAAGTACCGAGCCTAATCCAGGTGGCATTGATTTTAACATTTACTCTCTTAAGATTTGCCTCAGGTTTGCCTTCCTATCCTTTGATGAACTTGGTGACCTGCCCTTGAAACCTCCCTGGTGTATAAAATGCAGGGTTAAAATACAGATTAACAGGTGAGGAGGGGCAGTAAGATCATTGTATGTTTCCAGAGAGGCACTGAGCTCTCTGTCCCTGCTGCCACTGTGGTGGGACGTGGCTCAACTCAAACCTAGAGTGACTGATCTGCAGCATGAAAACAATGAGTTATCAGCAAGAAGACTGTGAGGATGAAGACATGAGGGAAGCCATAAAAGGTCAAAAAGCTTCAAAAAAGTATTGATTTAATGGAGAGCTTTCACAACTCAGTTTCAGGGTGTGAAGGTCAGAAAGGTTGGGTGGGGGGTACTTCATCCTGTGATCAGTCAGCTGGATGGTGAAGCTGGATGGCAGCCAGTAACTGAGCCTTTGGATTCTGGCTCTTGTATTTTCTTCTTTTTACTTTTGAGAGTCACACATACAAAATTAGATTTTTATCATGAAATGAAAAATTGATGATAGGGAGAAAAACTGGTAGTATACAATCTCTCTTCTCCTCTAAAAAGAAAATATTTTAAGAGATTTATGTAAGTGTGAAAAAAACCCAGAACAAGCATCCCAAGCCTCTATATTCTTTCTGTAAAAATGAAGTGTGAAACATGAGGGATCCATTCTGCAGAGGTTGTCTTTCCATTCCTCTGCCATAGCACACCTTCCAAAAAATTACTATACACTGGTACAATAGAGTTCATATATGGGCTCAACTCAGATTTGGGTCTAAACATTTCGGGAGGGGTTACTATGTGTTGGGAATTTGTTTTCCTCCTGCTGTAAGCTGTGGTCCTCTGAGCTGAGCTCTTAGGGACAAAGCAAGGCTTTGTCGGTCTTCTGAAAGACTTCTGAGCCACATGATTTGGAAAAAATGAGTGAATCAAAGGAGATGTGAAACATGTTACTGCACTGAGTGGCCGAAAATGGAGACAGCTCCCTCCTTCCCAGCATTTGGCCCTTGATTCTATGCAAAGATTCCATACTGAGACCAATGTAAAAGTTTTAAAAACACAGATTCTAAGAGCTCAACCATTCTGCCTCTAAAACAATTTCCAAGGAGTTCAATGATGCCATGAAGATTTTTTGTCTTTTCTTTTATATTCCATTCATGCCTTTTTGCAGCTTCCGTTTCTGATGCTTTTGTTTACATTCCTGGACTTGTTTGTCAAACTAAGAGACTAAATATTTTAGAAGCTTTGTAAGTAGAGGTTAATGTGCCCCAGACCCCAAGGTCCTCTCCAGAACACATTCTGTAAACTAAGATAGAACCATCCAGGGGAAGGTTCCTTGGGGATGAGGGCTTACTAGAGCCTCTCATTGGAGTATTTTTGATAGATATGGTAATTAGTATGACCTATAACATTATACCAGATCTTTTGGGAGTGTGTGTTGCTGAGTGCATTTCAGTGCATTCAACCTGGACATAGTGCACCTAAAAATCCTTAAAATAAATACCAAGGTAAAATCCTTTTTTCCCCTTCTAACTGTGTTTGACTCTTGATTTTAACACCAAGAAAAGGCATCAACAGTCCCTCAGATGGGAAAAATTCCCTGAAAAAAAGTCTCACAGTTCTCCCCTCTTTATGATTGTGGGTACTGCCTCCTGATTTAAGCATGTTTGGCAGAGGTAATGCTGATGAATAATCTTTTTTAACTGCACAAGGCTTCAGTAAGGCTGCTGAACAATGCCAAAGGCAGAATTCATTGGGAGACATTAAATAGTAAAGTTTAATACATTGAAAATGAGTTTTAAATTGATTAAGGCTTATAAACAACACTAGCTTGGGTTTTCAATTCTTTTTCCAAGTTTGTTTTTACTTGTTCTTTATGAAAATTAATCTATTTTCTCACATGTAATTTTTTTTCAGTACTTTTTATAGGTTGGCTTGATTGCTGTCAATTCATTTCTTTAATGTAAGCAATTAAACGGTTGATCGTTTTGCTGGCTTTCAATTATCTTCCTGCCTGGCAATTGCTCCAGCTGTAAGTAATTTTCCTTCTTTATGTTCATAATCCCCACCACATCAGCTGTGTCTTGCAGACAATGGGAATGTCAGGTGTTAGGTGAGGTGAAGGAGAGGTGGTGGCTGGAGATTTGGCTTCTTGCTTTGTGTTCCTGGTCCTTTTAGCTGGTGTGAGCCGAGGCATGACCCCTTGGATTAAGGTGGAGTGTCTGAGATGGTGAGCAGGCTTCCTAGCTGGAGGAGGTGGCAGCTTGCTGGCAGTCAGTCAGAGCAGACCCCAATGCCTTGTTATATGTTTATAGGGAATTTGCTTGCCCAATATAAAGGATTATTTGGTTTATGATGGTATGGGTTTAGGGTCCACTGAAGTGTTTCTTGAGAAAACAGACCTACCTAAGAGCTTTGAGGGAACAGGGAAGAGTGGAAAAAACACAGAGTCCAGGGACTAGATTGACATCCCTCTTCACATTGGCATAGAATGGTTTGGGTTAGAAGGAACCATTAAAGACCATCTTGGCCAATCCTCCTCCTGTGGGCAGGGACATCTTCAACTAGACCAGGTTGCTCAGAGCTCCATCCAATCTTGAATGTTTTCAGGAATGGGGCGTCCAAAATTTCTTTGGGCAACCTCTTCCTTCTTTCCTATTAGTAAGAGATTTCCATTACAGCACTGGATCTTTCAATTTATTCTATTCATCCAGAGGTCAGAGATTGAGCCTTTGTTATTGAAAACTGCAGGAACAAAAAATCTTTCTGTTTTTCAGAAAATTTGACACTTTTCTCTTTTTCCCTTTTTTGTTTTATTTCTCTCTTTAGTATATTGCATGCTGCTGGAATATTTCAGACTACCCTGATATTACCAGGTGTTTGCTGTAGCTGTCAAAGCAGGAAAATGGCCCTTGCAATGAGGAGGTCTGAACCAAACATCCAGTGAAAACTGTGGAAATTGGACTTGTGCAAGCTTAATATTTTACCAAATTTTCAAACAGGTTGTACACCCTTTGGTAATTGGAGCTACCACGATCCCTTATGAATGGAATCGTAAGGGTCCCATTACTCTGGTAGTCCCTATTCCTGGCTTGATTATTTATTTCAGTTCTGTAGGGGTAAAAGATTATAGAAAGCACAGTAAAAATATTATCTGGATCTCAGATGATGAATCTGAACTGTTGTGGCAATCCAGTGACAAACCTGCTAATTCCAGAACACAGAGGCATCTGTCCCATCAGGAAAAATACTGTAACAAGGCTAATTAACTGCAGGACTAATTAGCCAAGGATGAGAATTAACACAGTTATCCAGCTTTCTGTGTCTCACCTGAATATTTTTACAGCATGGAGCTCTGCCCAGAGTTATATCAGCATGTTCAGCGCTAACTTGAGGCTCTCTAACCTGGCACTGCATCCCCTGATGGAGCCTCACTTTCCTCCCTGATCTTCCTCCTGCCATTCTCACCCAGGTGCCACTGCCTGCTGCAATTACTTGAACACCTCCAGCAGTATTTTACAGGATAAAGCTTAAAAAATGGCTGCTCATGGCAGGAAGCTCTCAATGCTGGAAACACTGCTCACGTGTTTGCAAAGTTCATGTACAGGAAACAAGTTCTGTTGAATCTGGTTAAAAAAATTCAAAGGACATTTTGCTGGGCAGGGTTTCATTATGGACAAACTTTCCTGTTCCTTCTGTTTTGGCAATGTTTGTGGAATTGTAAATACTTAAATATTGAGCATCAGTATCATGATAACTGAAGTCAGCAGCACTACACAGTGTCCTGCAAGTGAAGAGGTTGACAAACTGGGGCTCACACTTCTGAGTTCAGATCAACTGAGAATTAGTTTCACATTAATATCACAACAGCTTTGCTTTTTCTACCTTTGCAAGGCACTGATTATTCTTTCAGTGCTTGCTGAAGACACCTGTGCAGCAGATAACTCTGCCTCAAGGGCTGAAGCAAGTTATAGATCAATTTGTGCTTGAGAGCAATGTGCTGTCAAGGAATCCTACTGTCAGTTCCCCATGCAGAAGCCCTTTTTCATGAAACTCAGAAAAACAGTTTAACTCTAAAAGTGTTTGTGAAAGCTCACTAAGTAAAGGGCTTTCACAGCTGAACATGCACACCTCTCATCCCAATATAAGGAACCCTATAAAACAATGGGAGCAAAAAGTAAACAATTCAAATTGGACCAAGGGGGTTACCAGAGGCAATTTGTGAGAGTGTTTCAAGCCAGAAGTGTCATTAACACACCTTTCACTATAGCACAGGCCATGGGAAAGATTTCCTAGCAGCGGGGGTAATATCCGTACAAAATGAAGAAAAACTTTTTTTCTGCAGTTTTCAGAAAAATATGGAGGTTATTAATGTAACATATGACATAAGTTTTACTAGGTCAGGCAAATCAGTGAGCAATGTAGTGGAGACAGTCTCGTAATCTCCAGTACACTAAGACATGTCAAGTGAACACTTTGTATGAGATTTATATAAAGAAGGAAGAAATAGAAAGAGGTAACAGAGCAAAAGCAGAAAGCAGCTGTTTCCAAAGAGGTATCTGTCTGATAGAGCTATCTGTCTGCAAATCGAAGGAGGATCTGACTCCCATCTGTTAATGTGTTCAGTGAAATATTCTATGGTAGTGGAATATTTCATTCATACAACACATATCTCTAAGAGGTAGCAGAGGAAGTTTGGCCTCCTCTTGCATTTTGGCAATAGTCAGGGAACTTGCTGTGCCATGAAGTGAATGGGGAAACCTGGGTTGCTTTTCTGCTCAGGGTTTTTGCATAACAAATTTTGTCAGTGCCACTGAGGACGCTACATTTACTGAAGATTACAAAAAAATAAATATCTGCCTATATGGCAATTATAGAATCATAGAGTATTTTAGGTTGGAAAATATCTTTGCGGTCAACCCAATACTGCCAAGTCCACCACTAACTCATGTCCCTGAGTGCCACATCTTCGTGCCTTTTAAATATCTCCAGGTATGGCGGCTGCTTCCCTTGGCAGACTGTCCTTGACCCTTTCACTAAACCAGCAGAAGCTCAGTACCAGCCCTACGGAGCTCCTCTAATTTCTATCTGTCCTCTGAAGACCCACAAAGAAGCTGAGTGACAAAGTGAGATGCCCAGGAGCTTGGAACACCAATCATGCTATTAACACATGAACAGTGGGTGGCTTTCTCAAGACTCATTAAAAAGGAACAAAGTTGTGGGTACAAGGAGCATTGTACCTTTCCCATCACACATAATTTGAGTGTGACTCAGCTGTCTTCCACAAAGAGGACAAAGTGAGTTTTTTTTTAACTCTCACAGCTGAGTATCCTGGCTGCAAGGCTGTGATCTCCTCTTGAGCTGGAGGGATTCTGAAGTCAGTGACATTTTTACCAGTGGCAGACTTTTGGTAATTGACCAATACCGTGTATAACCTTGCAGTTTGGCACCTTTGACTTGTGCCTTGGCCGTTTAGAATCAATATTCCAATGTCTGTGTCTATCAGTTACAGAGTGACTCTTGCCCTCAAACTTTGTTAAGTCACACTTTTGCAAACTTGTAGTAAAAGCACTTTTGCTAATAGCTTTGACTGTGGTTCTTTATATGATCTAAACCACCCATTTACAACAGATTGGTGTAGTTGGCAGGATGGTGAGGAGTATCCCTGATTGCTTATGGCAGCATGGAATAAGTCTGAGTCCCAAATTCTCAGAAGATGGGCTCACCACCACTGGCATGACTGGAGTGCGACAGAAAAATTCAGTAAGCAAGAGGAAATACCCATGATGGTAGAATAAAAAGGAACTATTTGGAGGATGTTAGGCAGCTGCCTAGAAGCCACCTGTGAGAATAGGAAAAAACATAATATAGAGAGACAAGATCTGAGAGAGGGAATAGAAGGCAGGGAGGCAGCTGAGTTACTACTGTACATGCAAATTGAACAGTGACAGAAGCCATTCCAGGAAGAAAAGGAGAAAACACAAAAGTTGGAAGAAAAGATCTAGATGAGGCTTGTGTGAGCCCCACACTCCCCAAACCCCATGCAAATTAGGAAACTAAGGGTGTCCCCAGAAGACTGGAATGGTGATACTTGGGATGATACTGATGGTTGTGATGAGGGAAATGAGGACCAGTTGTTTCCCTCAGATTCCTCTGAATATCAGACTATACCCCTCATTAAAGTAGAATGAATCTGATTCCAGCTGGTCCTTAACAATATCAGATGAAATTTCTAATAGGATTGGGAACACAAATTTCAGCCATAGCACCATAGGATGCCAAGAACCATATGTGATGTGGGTAGTGGAGAGTTAAAAATCACCAAAGGAAATAGAGCAAGTGCTATCCACCAAACCATGAAAGGTCATTTATGGCACTGTCTCAGTTTGAAAGACAGGTATCTGCTACGGAAAGCAGGAGCCTCCTTTGGAAAGGAAGATGCAACCCCCCTTCCCTCAGAATTATTATAATTTTGAAATCAAGGGGCTTTCAGGCAAAGATATGGGAAATAGCAACAACAGTTCTTTACTAATATAAATATATATATATATATAAAACAAGGCAGGAAAAAAAAAAAAGAACAAAACTGATTTAAACTAACAGAGTCAGATATTACCTGACCCTGTTAGTCAGGGTAGCCGTAGCAGTTTGATAAAGTTTCATTGCCTGTCCCTGCTGGAGTGAACCTGGCATTGGTAAGAAAACTGTTGCAATATCTGAGTCCATTGATGAAATGAATTCAGCCCAACAGACAAAGAAGCCAGATTACCACCCATCATCATATAGAGGAGATACACCATGTCCCAGAA
>JACBWW010000003.1:64262008-64297252 GCA_020086605.1 Lanius collurio
TTTAAATAGGTAAAGCTGCTTTGGTCAAACTCTATTTATCAGTTCCCTGTTCCTACTGTTTCCTTGGAAGCCAAAAATGAGATTGAAAAGGAGTGCAAAGACAAACTTTTGCTGGTAAGTCTTCATGTTTTCTGAGTTTCTGTTATTTCAGTTTAATTCTGGTTTTCACTTGGGGAGACGTAAGAACTCCAGGTATTAATGTGTTACTTGCCAACTCCTCTGGACTGGAGAAAGTGATTATTAGATGTACAAACAGAGAAAGCTGGGTGGAAGATTTAAAATGTGTTGCTGTGCTTCTGTCAGCTAGAATTATCTGTGCTACCTGCCAGCTTAAGTTGTTACGTGGAAAGAAAAGCAGAACAAAAACAAATTGAAAGAAAGGGGAAATTCAGGGACATATTTGCTGCCTTCATGCAGTGGGGATGACCTGTCCTGTGGCTGTATGACCCCCTTACCCTGCCAGTCCTGTTTTTGTGATCAGATTGGAGCAGAACAAATTTAACTCCTCTGCTTTTGAAATTTGTTTCTCAGCATTCAGTGGTAGGTGTAGAGATGAGCAGTGGTGGATTGGGATGAAAGGGAAACAAATGGGGGAGCAAGGCTAATGCCTCTGGCTTTCCTCAGGAAGTGGACTCATTATCAGGAGGCAAGGTCCAGTGTGAGTCTCCCTCAATCCAAATCACATTTATATATTTTTGTAGACATTTCTAGCATTGCAGCGTCTGGAGGAACCTTAACACAATTACCTCCTTGTCGCATCATTCCCCTGATCAATGGGAAACCTGGGTGTGAATCCTTGAGGGAAATCATGGCAAGTGGGTCTGTACACAGCTCTTCTCTGCCTGCCCTTCACCAGCATGAAGAGCTCGAGTTGATCAGAGGAGGTCGTGAAGATGATCAGGAGGTGGAGCCCCTCCCATATGAGGACAGGCTGAGAAACTTGGTTTTGTTTGGCTTAGAGAAGAGAAGGCTCCAAGGAGATCTTAGAACACCTCCCAGTATTTAATGGGGTTTACAGGAAAGATGGGGAAGGACTTTTTCTCAGGAAATGTAGTGACAGGACAAGAGGTAATGGCTTCAAGCTGAGAGTAGGTTTATACTAGGAAGAAGTTCTTCCCTGTGAGGGTGGTGAGGCCCTGGCACAGGCTGCCCAGAGAAGCTGTGGATGCCCCATCCCTGAAAGTGTTGAAGGCTGGGTTGGATGGGGCTTGGAGCAACCTGGGATAGTGGAAGGTGTCCCTGCCCATGGCAGGAGGGTTGGAAGGGATGATATTTAAGATCTCTTTAACCCAAACCATTCCATGATTCTATGTATGTGATTATTTTCACTGAAACATCTATGGAACAGGAAATTACGCAAAAAAAGAGGAAAATAAAATCACATTATCTAGTCTATGATTCCAATATTTATAAGTAGATTTTGATTGTGAATAGGAGGGCAGGAGGCATGTGCCAAGAGACATTATGTAGTCAAGTAGCGCAGGAAACTGAACTCTCAGTTAAATACTTCTCCTGGGAATCTCCATACTCCAAAGAAGGGTCAGATCAGGAAAATTGTTCAGAGAATTCATTGTCTATTTTAGTCAATATAGTGCCCTATATCAAGAATAAAATCTGCTTTTATTTTTTCATTTTTAACTGTTTTCAGTCTTTGCCCAATTTCATTTTTTTCTCTCCTCCCACCAGCCCACATTGTTGGAGGCGAAGGTTGCTGAGAGAGTCCTGTAGGAAATGATACCTCAACACTCCAGTAATGGGATACTTCACACAAAGAAGGATTAATTTGCATAAAACACAACTAATTTCAGTCTCTCAAACTCACAAGCACTAAGAGGTTTTTCTTTTAAACAGCCTGCCCATCATTCAGGTATTAAGGGACCTGTTTCCAGGGAGTCTGTCCAGGGTTGTTTGCAGTGAGTGGAGGACAATGAAATCAACTTCTGAGACTCTCACCACATTTCATGGCTTCTTAAGTGTGTGCTATCAGTTTGGCATGTCTCCTTATGCCAATGAGAAGCTGACAGCAATTAATCTCTTCATCCTGACCCACCTCTGGGAGTCATTGGGATTTAGTCACTGTCTCTGCTCCAGAGCTGCTTGTCAGGAGAAACTGCAGGAAGTTTTGTGCTGGGATGTCGATGACCTGCTGCCGTAAGGTGTTAGCAGCAAACGCAGTTTGGGACCTCTTCTTCTTCTGGTGTTTTGTTCCTGTGCCTTCACATTCAGCCTTGATTCATATCAGTATAAACATATTCTTTTCTACAATTTGTCACAGCCGTAGAACTTCCCTGGGCCTCTGTTTTCTAATACATCATAGGCATGTTGGTACATGCTGACAAGAAGAGGTGATAGCTACCTCTTATAATGCATAATTTTTCACCTCCCAAATCTCACAAGCTCTTTGTATTGCCCCAGGTATTTCAGCAATATATTACAGTACACTTTCCTCCTTCCTAGCTTGGGATTACAAAGGAATATTGCAGTTTACTTCCTTCCACATAATGATTTTTCCTAGAAATTTTAATCTGGTCCAATCCACATATTTTCTCTATTTTATTGGATTCTGGTGAAGGTTATGATGTGTCTTGTTATTTTCCCATCCTTCTTTATTCAATTTATATAATTCTTGTTTATCCAAGACAAACCAAAAAAGTTTTGAAAGGAAAGGAAAAAGGCCAGACAAAAAGAAATCTTTTGAATAATGGAAAAAACAAGTACTGAGTTCACTTTAGAGTATTATTCTAGGTACTCTATTTGCATATTCCAATGTGTCCATTCCCCCCATTTTGGTGCCTGATAGACCTAATTAACTTCCCCATCCCAAACACCTTGGGGCTTATTGAGAAGCCTTCTGAAGTCAGGGACCCCAAACCTCCATTTCACTCTTTTTATTTTCCATTTCCTTTAACATTAAATTAGCTATTTCTGTATTTCTTGCTAGAGAATATTTTAGTCATTACTTACATACCCTTAAATGTCTATATATATACCCAGTTTATATATATTCATAGTGTATATTTACACATTGTATATACACATATAAATATATGTATGTAAAGTGAATCTATGTGTAATATCACACATATTTGTACTCCCTATATTTATATATAGAAAGAGAAATCTGCGTATCTTGAAATATGTACCTAATTTTATCTATGAACACTCCTGGGTCCAAAGGAAATGGGAAGCCAAACAGCTCTTAGATCATGTGGGCTGTCCTTAAATGACTAATATTGAAAAAAAGGAGGAAATTTAGGAGGGACTATTGTGACTGTAAGCACAACCCTTGACAGTAAAGCATATGTTTCTGCCAGAGATCTCAAAGGTATGAATACAAATTGCAAAAGTTCAATTAGAGGTTACTAAAAAACTGCAACTGTGACACCTCGATAGAGGAATTTTAGGGTTTACATGAATTTTTACAGAATAACAACCACTCATGATGGATAGCAAGGACATCTGTAAATTGTATACAAGAGCCTAAGAACATTAACTTGTTGAACAGGCTCCTCTCTTCAAATATCTGCTGAATTGGTCTCTTTGGAGTCCTTTACTGCTACAAATGCAAGCAGTTCTCTCAGATTATGAGAAGAAATTATACCCAGAGGAAGGAGTGGATGAACACATGGAATGCCTGTGGGATGCAGGGACACATTGGGGGCCAGAGCATAATTCATCCCACCTTGGCCTATGCACAGTGATTTCATGCAGATGGAAACCAGAACCTGTTTGTGGATGGGGACACAGAGCAACACAAGCTCCTACAAATGCAAAAGAGTCTGTCTGTCTGAGGAGTTTTTGTTATAACCACAAATTTCCAGAATCTTTTCCAGAAGTGAGGTGGGATCTGTCATCTGGCCTGTAGTAGGTATCAAAGTCTCTGTACACTTCTTTCTACACAGCTTCAATGGAGCTCAGGAAATGTCAGGCACGAGATTGAAATTGTCTACAGGATTTAGCATCTTCTTTTTTTGAATGTGATTTTTTTTTTTTTAAGCAGGGTTAGTAGGAAAAAAAATAGAGGAATGAGGCCAATGGAAAAGAACAAAAGGAAATTTACAAGGAGGGTAATGCGTCCAATTATAATTTGAATCCTAAGCAGTGTGCGATTAAGTGTAACTGCAGTCTGGCACCACTTTTAATTCATTTTGTTGGACCTTTCAAGGAAAGCAGGCTAAAGCATACAATCTATTTTTTCACTTGGCATTTCTGTACCCATCAAACCATTTCAAGTAGCTTGAGAGTAATTTCACATTATGACCATTTCCCTTTAAGTTAGGCCAACTCAAGTGGGGAAAATTAAAATTAATTATTCAATGACAACAAAGACTGAAATGTGATCAGATTTGGCTGGTTCATTGGTTTGTTTGTTTTTCTCCTCTCCAGGCACTTCAATTCCCCAGGCTCTGTCCTCCTCTTGTGTATGGCATTTTGAAAGGCAATGACAGATTGTAAATTCAACCCAAGGTTACTGAACCGTTCAGTAGAGTCAAGGGAGGCCTGATGAATTCCTTTTATGTGTCCTGCATAAGTGTGTATTATACACTCGTTAACAATGTGGTGGCCTGAAGTTTGTTGCAGTTTTGGTACTATAAATCATTGTTCCTCTGTTGATTTGGAAAATCTCTGTGCCTCCTATGAGCTGCTAAAATGCCACTGTGCGTAATTGAGTATCCTTGAGGTGAAGCAAATCTTGACTGTATGTTTGTGGTGCTGACAACAAACTTCACCTTCAGCAATGTGGGATGTGAATAAGGGTGTCCAGAGCTGCTTGAGATGCTGTGGGGTGTCCAGGACAGCCATGTGTGGAAGTGAGATGTGCCCTGGGCTTGTAATACATCAAGGCCAGTGATGTGGCCACTGCAGGTTGTTTCATCCTGTGACAGATCTTTTATTATCCCTGGCACTCTGGCATTTTCTTAAAACAGTTGGTTTAAAGCATCAGAAATTGGAATACTAAAACTACAGATAACCTCTACAGAGATGCTGAGGAGTGCAAAGTTTTTTTCTGAATTTGGGACCTGTAGTTCTGGCAAAAAGGTGAGCTCCTGTCTCTTTTCCTAGTGGGATTATACCAAGTGAGTGTGCACAGAAACCTCTAGACCTTAAGTTTAACACCTGCTTTCTTTCAGGAAGCTTGTCCTTGTCCTTTTAGTGTGTTTTCACTGAAAAAGAAAAAAAGAGACCCAGTTAAATCTGATCTCCATATGTTTGTCTAGAACAAGGAGAGTTTTAGGAAGACAACTGGCTACTTGGAACTTTACCAGAAGTTGTGTTTCAATGTTTAAATTTCTTCCTTAGACTGGAGAAATGAGGGCTTCAGGGAGAACACACAGCACCTTCCAGTGCCTAAAGAGGACTTACTAGAAAGGCTGGGGACGAGACTTCTCACAAAAATGTGGAGAGATAGGACAAGGGGAAAGGATTTAAACAGATAGAGGGCAGGTTTAGATCAGATATTAGGAAGAAATTCTTCACTGTGAGGGTGGTGAGGCTCAGGAACCATTGCCCTGTCCCTGGAATTGTCCAAGGCCAGGTTGGACAGGGCTTGGAGCAGCCTGGGATCGTGGAAGGTGTCTCTGCCCATGGCAGGGGTTTGGAACTGGATGATCTTTTAAGGAGTCAAATCATTCTGTGATTTTCAGAGGACTGAAATTTTCAGAGGTGAATTGGCTGTTCCAGAGGTCAAAGCACTGAAATAACACATGGACATGCCCCTGAAGAGCACATAGATGTGGGAGAGTTGGTCCCTTGAGTCACCAAGGGCACCAGGATGGGACAGGAAACATACATGCACCAGTGAGTTAAACATTGCCAGGACACATTTTTAGTCTGTTTGCCAAGTTTACAAGGGTACAGGAATCCAGCTGGGTCTAGAACAACTCTGTCTTTTGCACATTGCTGAAGTTTGGGGAAACTGAGGCACAAACACAACAGGCCTGAGCAGATGGCAAAACTGTGGTTGTCAGGGTGTTTTTTGATTGGTATTTGCAAGGAGACACAGCTGGAGTAGTTGGTGAATTTTTCTGAAGGGGTCTGTGGTTTAAATGCCAGCTAAGGAGGAATGCAAAACACTGCAAATATCTGCAAATAGTTAAGTCAGGGAAGGAACAAGTCAAGGGACCATCATAAATAACCATTAGGAGTAAAGCAGAGGACAATGTAGGCTCTGTATCAGAAGGTTTCTGTGGGAAGTGTTGGACTTCTTCTGATGGGAATATTTAATGATTGGACAGCTTATGCTGTGGAGACTGAAGAGTAGTACTGGAAGAAATACTTCATTACTAGCTATGCCTGACATGACATGCTAGTGGGGAGGATTATTATTCCAAGTAGGTTTTTCTTTTATTTTCTTTTTTGTTTTCTTCTTTTTAACTTACCTCTTGTGCATGTTCTTTATTTGCTAAAAGGCAGAATGATTTTGGAATCATTCAGACTATCTGAAAGCTTCCTACAGAGATTAAACATCTCCTGGGTGGAGTTTGCCTTGTCCACACCACCAGAACGTCAATCTTCCTTTACCTGGAACCACAGTGGAGTATTTTAACTGGATGTCTTTATCAGATCTGTGCTGACAGGCTGTCAAAGTCTTCCTGGGGAATGACTCATTTGCAAATAGTTTCCCTACCTTTCCCTTCTCCCTTCACTCCCTGTCTCCTTAAATTGCATGCTATAAATAGCACTTGAAGAAGCAGAGTTTGAGAAACAGTGCATTTCATATAAATCAAGGGCAGCATGTTGCCAGGGCTGGAATTTCCTTCAGAAAAAGGTGGATCCAAGCTGATTTTTGTACAGTTCTGAGCATGGCTCTCATAGTCCATCAAATCAGTGACCTGTCCTGGCTGGTGCCACATTTATGGTGCTGGTCAGTTTTCTCCCTGATCTTTTCCATGTCATTCCTAGGAGGAAATTTTCTTTCCAATACAGAATATTCCTCGTTAATCCATTTAGCAGCTGCAGTACACGAAGATTGATCTTATGAATTTTTATCTTACATAGTGTGGGAATCACACTGTTAATCAGTACTAGGAAACCTATTTGTTGCTGGCTGTTAATAATGCCCTGATATGACTTCTGAGATCATGACAGGTTGAAGATTAAATTTCCACATCAAGAAAAAGTCTCCTAAACTTTCTTTGCATTTTGATGTTTCTGGTTTCAAGTTTAAAGACTGTGAAGAATCGGTTTCTGTTGAAATTTCCCCTTTGCATCAGAGATCAAGAACAAGCCAGTTTGAATTAAACACATTTCCAGAGGATGTGAATTCTGTGTCAGTGGAGAAGGAGGGATATCCAGCAAAGGGCTTCCCCTATTCCCTCTGGCTTCTTTTGTGTTCCTCTCTAACCTTTGGCTCATCTCCTTGCACCACCTTGGAGGAACCCTAATACACAGGTATTTCAAAACTGAGACAAAACATCCCCCAACACGAGGCTCTCTCAGATCTTTCGGGCTACTAATGGTGCAAAATTGGATTAATCTTTTCTCTCTCACACATCTACACTCTGTAAGTTGAGTTCAAATGATTTGGAGGTGCATAAACCAGTCTGGCATTGCTCTCAAGAATATCTGATCAACCTAAAACACTTTGAACCCAGGGACTTTGCAGAAGCAGAGACTTGCTTTTAGTGTTTTTGAATTTGCTATATTGAAGTTATCAGAAAGAACAATGCAAAGAATCAAGGAATAACCAGTATCTGTTGTCTCCATACAGCAGCAAGAATTCTGCCAGTGATGGAACTTCCTGTATAAACAGGCTATGAGAGCAGCTAATTGAGGTGGCCAGAGATGAATTAAAAATATATTAACTTATCCATATCATGGCTTTTTTGCTTTATAACCAGTTTTACTTGGCAAAGGTTAGCTTTGGCCTTAGGAGGTGAGTTTTCCTCGGTAGTCCATGGAGGAGGAAAGGGCAATTTGGAACAAAAGGCTGACAGAGGTGATGATAAATCAGCCTGAAGCTGTTTAAAAAGAAAGAGGGGATGAAAGCTGATAAACATAGAACCAACACATGGTTTGGCTTTATAAAAATGTCATGCCTCTAGTGAGAATTTAAGCCTTTTCAGGGCAGGGAGATTTTTTTTCTGTTCTGCCTCTGTGCTCAGCATCTACTGCCAGAACTGTGTCCCAGAAAATGGTAGAAGTGGCATTAAAGGATTGCAGGACCACAGTAAGCTTTGCTCATTCCACTGCCCAAAAATGTGTTAAAGTTATGTCTGCTTATGTTCTGTGATCAGACAACTGAGCACAGCAAGAGGATGTGCTGTTAGCAAGGATGATTTCATGTTCTCTGTTACCTGGTTGTAATTCTGGTGCCTTAATATAGATATCACTGCCCTTGGAGATGCTGTGCAGTAACCCAGCAGGGTTCTATGCCGGAGAAGCTGTGGATGCCCCACCCCTGGAAGTGTTCCAGGCCAGGCTGGATGGGGCTTGGAGCAACCTGGGATAGTAAAAGGTGTCCTTGCCTGTGGCAGGGAGGATTGGAATGAGATGGCTTTTAAAATCCCTTCCAACCAAAACCATTCTGATTCTATGAAAAAATGAGGAAACACTTTTAGTCATATGAGTGAATTTTCTAGAGTTCAATGAAGGCATTCCTTACCTCTCCCCCTTTACAAACTTCTTGCTTGAAAATATAATTTCCAGTTGTGGCTTCTGTCTGGAAACCAGCTCATCACAAAAGCTGAAGCAGAAGCAGCCACTGTAATTTTTCTTCATCTTTACTGGAAGAAGGATGAACTGCTTTCATGTTGAACAAAATTTAAGTTCCATTTGTGCCTTGGGTTTTAACTTCTATATTTTTCAAATCCTGTACTGCCTAGTGTGTAACTCTGAAGTTTCTTGTAGCCTGTTAACTTCTGCTCTCTTGTGCTAGGCAGACATAAAACCTCTCTGGGCCTGATCTTCAAGGATACACAGACTGTCCTAGGGCCAAAAAGTATAAACCAAAAGGCCTCTAAAAGGAGGGCAAGCAGAAGGGAATTACATCATTAAACTGAAGGATTAATTGGAGAATTAACCCTGATATGCAAATGAACTGAACTTATTAAAGTGTGAAGAACTTGTGACCTGTTGTTGATCTAGGGGTCCATTTTTGGCAGTAGCCTCTGGGATCCCCAGGGTGTAACTTTGAAGGCCTTTCAAATAAATACCTGCCTTTATTCCCTTATTCCTGTCTAGTCTTTCTTTCTAGGAGGCCTTTCAAGGCATCACCATCACTGTTTGGGAGCAGGGGCATTTTCAGATTCAAGTATGTAGACATGGTGAGAATCTCAAAAATCCATCCTGACAAAGGAGAGGTTCTGGCCTTTGCACAGGCACAGTTTCAGCAGAGGCAATACTGCTGCTGCTGCCCATAAATAAAGACCAGCATGGAGGCAGGACTTTTACTGAAAAAAACCCCAACAATTAATAAAATCTGTAAAGGTAAAGAGTGGGAACACTGGTTTGCTTACTAGTAGGGAAAGCAGATTGAAAATGAATGGTAAATTTTAGAAACTGCTGAGAGCAAATCTGCAGGCACAAACAGCTCTTAAAACTTAGTGAGGGCTCCTTTGAGCAAACATAGTCACAAATGAAAGGAGGTGAAAGTGTTCAAAAGAGGCTGTATTTCACTAAGTGCTTATGCAGCCACAAATTAAGATAAATGTGAATGAGATATTGTTGAAAGGATATCGTTGCTTAACAAGTGGTGGAAGGAAGAGATTTTTAATATGAATTTTTAGAAGTCTGAAGAGACACAAGGATGATGTTATATGCAGCCATTTACATTGTAGGTAGAGAATGTAAACAGTCTCATAAATGACTTGGAGATAATTTCAAGAAATTCTTCCCTGTGAGGGTGGTGAGGCCCTGGCACAGGTTGCCCAGAGAAGCTGTGAATGCCCCATCCCTGGAAGTGTTCAAGGCCGGGTTGGACACGGTTTGGAGCAACCTGGGATAGAGGAAGGTGTCACTGCCCATGGCAGGGGTTTGGAACTCAATGATGTGAAAGGTCTGTGTCAACCCAAAATGTCCTATGGTTCTGTGATTATCTGTTTGATTTAACAAGGATTTAATTCTTTGGAGAGTTTTGCAGGCTGGAGTGCAGTTCATTCATTTCTGTGGTGTCCACATTATTTTTGTTATACAGAAAAGGACAATTCACCAGCCAGAGTAACTGAAGTGTTCCTGGTAGGATTCAGCACATCTCTGACTCTGCACATCATTGGAGAATGCATTTGACTTCATCTGTCACCAACAGAGATAAGAGAGAGCAGCACTTGCAGGTAGCAGGGATATCAGGGACAGCAGAGGTGGCTGTTCCTTCTGCCCTGCCAAGACTTTCCTCTGTATTCTTCTTATTCCCCTGAGAGATGTATAATTCTGCTGACACTTCCTATAAGGAAATCCTTTTCTTTGTGCTTTTTGCTGACAGCATCGTGTCAAGGCAAATCAGAACAGATCCTGCTCTGTGGCAGAAAGATAAAAAGAGAAAAAGCTTTAATTAATGTTAAGATATTTCAGGGAAAAGAAAAAGTGAGACTGTATTTGAAAACTCAGTATGTCACTCGTGTGGTTTATGCCTTGGTTCCACAATCCTTCTCTGATTTGGGATTTTGAGTCCGTTAGGAGGTCACAGATTTCTCTGATGAGGATGATTTTTTTAATTGTCACCCTGGATCAGATTGAGAATCTAGTAAGAGCATTGTTTGTTGCCATTGTTTGTTCAACCTGACTGCAAAGGAGGTGTACAAACCCATGTTGGATGTTGATAAAAGATTTCTGTGGTCAGGCACAGAGTTTTCTCTCAGAAGCTAGAGTCTAGTTTAAGACTTGAAGCCTGAAGGCTTTTATTTAGGCTAAAGTTTTTTTTCAGAATTTTGGTTTTCATCTCAAAACTTTGGCTATTTTCCTTGTCCATGAAAAATTAATTTCAGTGGGGTTTGCATTGGGATAATTCTTACTTTAGTGGTGCCTTGTGACAGTCTGTTCCACTGTGGCAAGTGGTTCATTGTCTGAGAAAGCTTTTATTTCTTCTTACATTTTATCTTCCTCTTGCCTACATCAGATTTCCTTTTACTTTATTTTGTAATGCAAAGGTCAACAGAAGAACTCCCCATCACCTTCATATCCCAGCTGGTTTTAACTAGGAATACTTCAGTGCTAAATTGTGGAGAAACAGAGAGCTCAACCCCTTCTACAGCCAACCCTGAACATTCTTTCAAGCTAAACTATATGCTGTGCTTCTTGAAAATCATCCTGCTTTCTGCTAATTGTGTCTAGTTCCCTCCAGCTGGGATGGAAGCTCAATAATTTTGTTTTCTACAGTTTCCCCACCATCTGCTGCATTTGTACCATGCATTTACTGGTCTGATTGAAAAAAACTTTGGGAAATTTGTTCCACACTGCACTTACCTTGAATAAGCTCAATTTAAGCAAATTTTAATATGTTTACAGGTAAGTGCAGCTTCCTCTCCTTGTCAACCTGAAAGCTTTGCACATCAAAGCAAGAGACTGTGCTGTTTTGAGCTATTAGCATGTCTTCAAGGGCATATATCTTCAAAAAGCTACATAGTCATACACTTACAGCTACTTCTGAAGTTCCCAGAGATTCACTTCACATTTTCACCCCAGAAAGATTCTGGAATCAAAACTAACCATAAAACTCGATGTCACTTGATTCAAAACTCACAGAATCACTGATTTCTGCAGTTGTGAGAGATTCATTTTAGATGGAAAACCTCAGAAAGAAAAGATTTTGGGATCACATCTCCTCTGTTTGCTCTGTGCTGTCTGCTCACCCAGGTAACTTCTGTGTCTATATCACAGTTGATGGAATGACTGAGGTCTCAAAGATATTAATCTCTTGTTATTTTTATTAAAATAGGTAGAAGAATAGAGATATTATTGAGCTTTCAGATGGAGCAAAGAGATTCCATGACTATCCCTCCTAAAGTGGAGTCTATCAGAAGAGCCCAGCCCTCAAAACACACAGCAGGACCTGCATAAGCAACACTCTGCTGGTTCCTCTGCATACACAACTCACCATAAACTTCTGGTTTAGAAAGTTGCTCACAAGCAGCCCCAACCCTTAATATGTGAAAATTTCAGAAATGAGATGGTAAACAAGAACCAACCCCCAGAAATCCAGAGTGGGGATTACCATTCATTTAAAGTCTCATGTTATTTAACCAAACCTGTGATAGGAGCTGGATTCTGATGATCCTTGTGGGTTCCTTCCAACTCAGGATATTTTAGGATTCTCTAATTTTGTGAGGAGGATGGGAAAAACTGATGGCTGGATGTTGAATTCTGGGAATCTGTGTCACCAACTTGCTCTAATGTAACATCAAAATGCAAAGCTACGTTACTGGCTGAGGCAGCCTAAAAATAGGATGTGTTGAGGAGAACAGGGAAGCTGACAAACATGGAAGACATCTCTGAAAGAGGGAAAAAAAAAATGTTATTCTCCCAGGGCTATCCAGGGGCTCTTCAAATTCATCTGACAAACAATCCTACATAAGGACAAGACATGATTGCCATGCTGTGTAACATAAAGTCTCAGTCTCTTGCTAAGATTTGCACAATTCACTGCCTGATCCTGGCAAAATGCTCTCCTGTGTGCCAGGAAATCAACATGCCTTTAGCAGTGACTACCAACAATATCTGATTTGGAATTTTTATATATTTTTTCTTTCCCCAGCAGCACAATTAGAGGTTCATTATATTCTTTCCACTCCTCTAATGAAGCAAGGAGTTTGATCTCGTTACAAAAGGGCACTCATATAAGAAGATAAGTTAGGCAAAGTCCAATTCAGACTAAATTCCCAATTTATTTATTTGAATTCAGAGCTCCCCCATGAGACATTTTCATGCCAGGAGTTCATCTCTTGGTATGACAGATGTTAGCCCATGCTGGTTTTTATATCCCTAGGATTTTGGTCAGTAAACTTGTGTTTTCATGGAAGTTAAACATTTGAAGAGAATGCTGTGGGGAGTAGGTTTTGGCTATTCTTCCACATCTACCCTATGGAGGTGGGGAAATATTTGCAAGGTTAACTTCAGTAAGGATTGGGAAGCATTCAGATGGTGCAGGGATGGGAAATAGATAAATAAACTGTATAGAGAGATGCACAAATTGCATTTAACAGCTGAGCCAATGAATCAGCGTTGTTAGAATGCATTTGATTTTCTGTGTGCACAGCAATTAAAGGAAATAGCTTGCAGGTGAATATAGAGGGGATAGATTCAGGTCTCTGCACAACAATGATGGCTGATATAATGAAGATCTAATGAGAACAAAATTGAGATTCAGAGTTACAGATGGTGTTTCTTTCCATCACTATCTGGGACATTATTTTCTTCAAGGATCTGTGGTATCATTTTTCTGTGGTGCTTTAGAGCAGACCCAGCTGTCAGCAGGACTAGATATATAAAATGGCTGGGGAGTGTGTTAGGTGATTATACCATCCAATTTTAGCTGCCTAAAAGCTAAGAGCCTTCTCTGAGTCAGCTGTCTGGTGTCCCTATAGATTTGATGGAAATAAAGACACCTCGAGAAGACAACTAATTTCATCTACTCTTACCACCCAATTCAAAGTTTTGGGTCCTGAATACCCTGTAGAATTTCTGCTTAACTTTGGGGACTTTAAATTATCAAGCCATCTCAGATTTTTTTTTCCGTTTCATTTCTGCAATTGGGCTTGTGGATAATTTCTACTGCACATCTAGAAGAGGGACAGGACAAGAGGAAATGGCCTCAAGTTGCACCAGAGGAGATTTAGGTTGGATACAATGAAAAATTTCTTCCCAGAAAGGGTTATCAAGCACTGGAACAGGCTGCCCAGGGAAACAGGGGAGTCACCATTCCTGGAAGTGTTAAAAAAAAAGTGGATGGGGCACCTGAGGACATAAGGGGATATGTGGGGTGCTGGGTTGGCACTTGGACTTGATGATGATCTCAGAGGTATTCTCCAACCTTAAAAATTCTATGAATTGTTCATGAAGATGAAGGTGAGGATTCTTTTAGCTATCCTCTCTGTGGTCATTTATCTCAGAACATACCTAAGAAAGGCTGGGTGACCACAAGGTTTGAATAATTATTTTCTAACTCTGGGCAATGGTTAGAGTATTTCCATGAGATCTCAGAGACAGGTTAAAAAATTATATTTTAATAAAAATGTTGTTATCCTGTTATTATTTCCAGAGATCACACACCTTGTACCACTCTCATCAACAACAGACCTAAGCAAACATGAACTTTACATGGCTGCCTGTGTGTTTGCTACAAAGCTAAATTCCTCCTTGGCCAAGTACCTCTTCTCCACAGAAGGTCTCCTTCTAGTCTGGTGTTGAGAAAGAACCAGCTTTCACTTTTAGGAACAACTGCTGCTGTCTGAAAACCTGTGGAGATGCTGAACTCCACAGCTGTTTTGTGGCAGCTGTCTTCACCTTCTTGTGGCTGCTGCTCTCTGCTTTTCCTTGGGCCTTTTGGGCTCTAACAGGCTGCTAAAGAGCTCAGAGCTGCAAAGAGCAGAGTCTTCAGCATCTCTGTGCTCTTCAATTAGCAGCTGGAGCTTCACTTTGGCTCCTTCTGCCCAATGGGAGGCTCTGGGTCTCAACCACGTGCTGTGCACCATCTGAATGGTGTCTCTGTATCAGCTCTTGTTGGCTCAGCTGGTGGGGAGACCTGTTTGGATCAGGCTGAAAAGCTGCTGTTGTTTCCTTTCTGGGATTGCAGAAAGTTTCTGACAATTTTTAATTCCTTACAGTGATGTCTCAGCGGATGCCAAAGAAAGCACTGCCACATCTGCAGCCTTTTCTGCCTCTCTCCTCATCTGTGTAGGTTCTCACTGTGGTGTTTTGGGTTCCTCCCAGAGCTCTGTCTCCCCCTTCTTCCCTTTAGAGCTGTGAAAACATATTTGCAGCTCAAGCCATAGCAGCAGATGGTTCTTTCCTTTCATCATCATTGTTGCAGTGTGGTCTCTTTCCCAGATTCTGAGACTGCCAATTTCACACATCTTGTCCTCAGCATCTGTTAGGATGCAAAACCAGTGGCAGGTCTGAAAACTGTTTATGTCCTACTCATGTAGAGTTCAGTGCCAAGCTCACTGCAAACCCTGGTAGGGGACTACTCCTGAATTTTCATGTGTGCTCCAAAAATATCTCCAAAACATGTGAGGTTCAACCTTTTAATCAGTGTTTGGGAAAATGATGCAGACTCCAATTGTATTTTCTTTTTTACATGATCATCTCATAGCACAGGGATAGCAATACTTATTTTTTTCTGTTTTTTATTTCTTTCTGCTCTGCCTCCAGCCTGACCTTGTGCACAGCCACTGATGCTTCAAGGTCTCCTTGATGGAGCATGGACTTAGCCTGGGGCCTCAAACTCTTCAGATAGACACCTGCAGCACAGACATAGCCACAACCACATCGAGGTTTACCAGTCTGGCTGGACTGATTCATGGCCACTGACATTTCAGGGTGTTCTGCTCCCACGTGGACTCACCCACGTCACTGCCCCTTCTACTCAAGTTCTTGCTGGAGTTCCAGAATGTCCAGTAAAGCAGCACAGAGACAGCAGTGACTCCCTGGCCATCTGCCAGGGCAGGTACATCCCTGAGGGTGTTATCAGAACATTCCCAGCACAGTCAGATGAGGAGCAGAGCAGCACCACAGTGAGCAGTGGAAGAAGAGCAGCCACTAACAAACACTGGGCTCGAACAGTCAGGAAAACGAGCCCCATGACGAGCACATGAGCTGTCAATTAACAGCTAAACAGCAATAACAGCTCGATCCAGTGCATGCCAATCAAGTCTGTTGCTCTCTGGAGCCCTCCAAGCCCGGTTCTGGGTGCCAAAAAGGGCTGCTTTAGATTAACCCTAGTCAGCAACACAGCCTCACACAGCCACTCGCTCATTCCCTGCTGGAGGATTGGGGAAAAGAATTGGATGAATAAAAATAAGAAAACACATGGGTTGACACAAAGTCTAAGAGGTAAAACAAATGCAAGCAAAGAAAAGCAAGGAATTAATTCACTGCTTCCTGTGGGCAGGCAAGCAGGTATTCAGCCATCCCCAGACGGACTCCATCACATGTAATAGTGACTTTGTAAGACAAGTGCTGTCATTCCAAACTTGACTCCCTTCCTGCCTCTCTCCCAGATTTATAGTCAAGCATGGTGCAGTGTGGTGTGGAATAAGCCTTGGGTCAGTCAGGGTCAACTGTCCTGGCTGTGTCCCCTCCCAACTCCTTGTGCACCCCCAGTCCCCCCTCACTGGTGGGGTGAGGAGCAGAAGAGGCCTTGGCTCTGTAAGCTCTGCTCAATAATAGAAACACCTCTGTCTTATCAGCACTGTCTGCATTAAAAATCCATAACACAGCTCTGTGCTATCTACTGTGAAAAAAGTTAACCCCATCCTGGTCCAAACCAGCACAGCTGTCCAGGGTTTGATCTTCCCACAGCAGAACTGTCCTTCCTGAGGAGCTGGGCACTGAGCAGGCAGGAGACAAACTCAGCTGCACTCCACTAATTGCAGGATGATTAATGGTCTATGAACATGAGCTATACAGAGATTTAACAACCTGTTAAAAGCTTGTATAGCTCAGGGGACCCACCTCAAGGGCTTAAGACGCTGCCATAACATTTCTTTCCCAGGGAGGGATTTTTACTCTCCCTTGTCCCATTCAGTGATCCTTTATTTCTGGTTCTGGGCTCCAGCCCATTACATGAAGGGGTTTGGCATCACCTGAATCTTCCCCCTGGAAAGGTTTTCCCCTCTGCAGTTCCTTAATACCAATTATAGCTGCATCAAGGCTGATTTAGCTTTCAGCCTCGCTGTTTGGCTTCTTTTGGGACAATGAGCTTTGCAATCTGAAAGCAAATAGCTGCCGTATGGAGAAGTATCATTTATTTAGAATAAAGACCTTTCAGATAAAGCAGATGCTTAAGAGCCCCAGTGAAGTGAACTGTTAAGCAAAGCTACCTTCCTTGGCAGGTTTATCAATCCCTGGTGATGAGAAAACCCACCTCCATTAGATTGACCCACATTGTTGCTTTTTCCCTTTAACATCCTCTTCTTTAAAATAGCTTTTCAGCTCTATATGTGACTTTTTAATTCCTTTGCTTGCTGCTAATTTCAGGTGCTCAGGAGGGGTAACGACCAGGAATTCAATTTCTCATATAATTTTAAAAATTATTTTTCATAGTGCACTGTTTCTTCCTGGTGCTGTAGGGATCATGGTCTTATTTCAGTACTTTCAGTTTTAAAATACATCCAGAATTTAGATTTAGAAAACACTCAGGCCAAAATCACTCAGATTTTTCTAGAATGCATATGTGCTTTTTAAGGGGGGGGGGGGGCAGAACTAAATCCAACCCTCTTAAAGATGAATTTTTTACCTGTCTTAAACACCAGCTTGTTCCTCATTGACCTGTGTGAAGAGAGAGGGTTTGCTTTTTGTCTGCTGTTTTCTGTAGCTGCAGAGTCTGGTAATAATGTTATCCTGAAAAAACAAATTTACTCCTGATTTGCACCAAGGTAACAGAGACTAGAATCAAGGTCCAAGTCTCCAGTGCTGGGAATAAAAAAGCTGAAAAATGAGCTTTGCATGTGAAAAGAAATGTTTAAGGGTTTAACCCACAAGCTCAGCAAAAAGCAGGGTGTGGAAGTGTTGAATGTGGTGAGCTCCCTGCAGACCATTTCTAACACTGGGAGACCCTCTGGAGGAGGAACAAGCTGTCATGAAATTATTTACTCTGCTATTTATAAAACAAACCACACACATTTTCCTGCCAGAGCAACTGGTGCAGCCCTTGGTGTTTGCAATGCGTACCCAAATTCTATGAATCATCATTAAAATAATCATCTTGTGACCACTGGACTCTAGCAAGTGACTCATTAAGAGAAACACTGGAAAATAATTAGGACACCAGCTTGTTTATATGACTGTGTCTCCACAGAGGTCTCGTTCTTGTTGAGGTTTGCTTTAACTCCAAGGGAATTTTGCTTTCAGTGTAAAAACACTTGTTTCAATCAAGGTAATTACCTGAGCAGTACAGTTTTGTGTGCAGTGTTTCCATTAAGCCATCCTATTTATCATGGGAGTAAGTGAAACAGTTAGACTTGAGTTTAGAGCAGCTCTTGGCAGTGGTCCAGACCAGGTTTTTTTTTTGTTTTGTTTTGTTTTTTTTTTTTTTTAAATGTCTATGTTGTTTTCGGCTTGAGCATCTAAAATTGTATCTCTGTAGAAACCTCATCACCAAATGCTTCAAATGTAGAACTTGCTGCCTCAGGTGCTCAGCAGGTTCTTTGAGAACATAGCCATCTGTGACTTACTATGGAATTCTTTTGGAAAAGAGCCCCTGACTGTTCCTGTGTCTTGGTGCAGCTGACATACATGGGAATGGATCAAAGTGCTGCTTGTTTGTGTGTACAATTGCCAGTTTGGCAAATGTTGGGTTTTTTTTGCCATATTTCAAATATTTTCTTTTTCTGGATCCACTGGTAACATCTGAGCCTGGTGTTTTCCAGCATTTGCTTAAGAAATATTTGTTGTTTCTAGCAGAGATTTATTTTGAGGAATTGGAAAATTCTTTGTGTCTTCTGTGCAATGTAAAATCAAAGCCAGAAGCAGGATTCAATTGTTGAAATATAAGTGTTTAGTGCTGTTTGGGCTTTTGCAGGGTACTCTCCAGAGAAGTCTGACTTGCCCTTTGTCCAATGTTTTGTCTGCCAGCCCCAAATCGATGTGGTGTCCCTTGTCCATGTGTAACTGGGGCAGCTCCAGATCTCCACCAACTAAAAAGAGAGTTCAGATGGCAAATGTAGGACTCGGTTACTCCCGTGGGCATCTAGCGCCAGGTGAGCTGCCTTTATTATCTCCTTTTTGGCCACTGGATGCTCCAGGAGGGCTTCTGTCTCTTGTGTGGCCTGTGAGATGTGTGCCAGTGTAAAATCAGTGTTTTGACTACTTTATTACACCTCAAATAGAATCACACTCACAGAATGGTTTGAATTAAAAGGAACTTTCAAGATTATCTCATTCCAACCCCCTGACATGGGCAGGGACACCTTGCACTAGACCAGGTTGCTCCAAGCGCTGTCCAACCTGGCCTTGAACACTTCCAGGAGTGGGAAGTCCACAGCTTCTCTGGGCAGCCTGTGCCAGGGTCTCACCCTGCTTATAGTAAAGTTTTTTTTCTATTATCTAATCTAAATCTACCCTTTGTCAGCTTAAGGTCATTCCCCCTTGTCCCATCAGCACTTACCCTTAGAAAAAGTCTGTCTTCAGCTCTCTTGTAGGCACTGTAAGGGGCTCTAAGCACTACCTGGAGCCTTCTCCAGGCTGAACAAGCCCAACTCTCCCAGTCTCTGTCTGTACCAGAGGTGCTCCAGAGCATCTTCATAACTTCCTCTGGACTTGTTCCCACAGGGCCATGTCCTTCTTGTGTTGGGAGCCCAGAGCTGCACACAGAGGTCCAGGTGGGACATGATGGCTCCAGATTCCTGCATTTAAGCAGCTGGATCACAACCATACAGGTACCTTCCCTTAGACACCTGAAGTTAGGTCTGGCGGCTGACTAGCTTGTACACTGCTTAATTTCTGTGGTGAGCTTGCCTCTTTATGTCTTGGAATATCTTAAACCATTTACAAACAGACAAAATATTCCTCGACTGCGCAGCCCCACTTTAAGCCAGTTTTGCTGACAGCTACTCACCAGAAGCAAAAGTTGAGAAGAGAAATACAGCTCAAACCTCTTATGATGTTAAGTCATTTATTTCCTCTGTCCCAGGGGGGACAGAACACCGACCTTGGGCGAGGGTCGGTCAGGGTCAGAGATGGAGGCTTTGTGTCCCCTTGGTTTTGTCACAGAGTGGGGGGAAAGGGGATCCCAGGGGCGGAGCTGGGATAAACAACCAACCAGATCAGAGCCCGGGCTGCTGGAACATTGGACAAACTGACTATCTCAGAGTCACAGGGCAGGGACCCGGCCGGGGGGGGCCCAGGAGGGTCCACCACAACAATTCCTGTTTTTCTTCTTTAAGCTGAGTGTGACTCTGAGCAGCAGAGTGCAAACAATAATAACAGTGCAAAACAGAATTGAAACTCATTGTCCCTACAACTCAACATTACCCAGGATTTCCCTTTTCAATCTCCTAATAGAAAATCTAGGAGGTTACTCAGGGCATTTAGGGCAGGGAGTATCAGGACAAGAGTTAACAAAACAAAGTACAGAACTAGAGTGCAATAACAGCATAACATAACTTAAATACAGAACATGAGTGCAAAACAGCATAATATAACTTAAATACAGCACAGAACAGAACTGAAAAAACAGCATAACAAAATCTTGACTTAGGGGACATTAACACTGATATGGGGGATATTAAAACCTTGTGCAATAGGTTTTTTTAATGTACACTAAGATTCCTCTTTTCGTTGCCTCTTCTAGGAGGCGGTTTTGACTTCTTTGGGTTCTGGAGGGGTAACGTATGGTTTCACCCACTTGCCAGGGATGCACCTCAGTCCTTGGGGGGTGGAAACACTGGCATACCCACGTCCCCAAGTCATAAGTCTGTAAGGTCCTTGGATTTTTTGAGTGTCTGGGTCCCGGACTAGGACTTCTGGATTCTCCTTCAGCTTCTGCCTGCTGGTATTCAGGAAGTGACGAAGGATTGGAGGCTTTGGGTCTTCAAAAGTGCCGTTCAGGAGGTTTATGGTGATAATGCTTTGCTGAGCCTTAAGATGGGTGGGTTGGTTTTGATAGTCCCTGATTGCTGTAGCAACATCTGTTTGAGGGTCTGGTGGGCACGTCCAACAATGCCCTGTCCAGTAGGGGAGTGAGGAATACCAGTAACATGTTTAAATCCCCACTGCTGACAGAAGTTTTTGAACTCCTTAGAGGTGTAAGCTGGCTCATTATCAGTTTTTATTTCTCCAGGCACACCGAGCACAGTGAAAGCTTGGATTAGATGTTTTTCTACATCCTTAGCACTTTCACCAGCGTGTGCTGAGGCATACATGGCACCAGAGCAGGTATCAATGCAGACATGAATATATTTTAATCTCCCAAATTTGGGGAAATGTGTAACATCCATCTGCCACACCTCACCACTATTAATACCTCTGGGGTTTATTCCCATGCCTAGAGATGGAAGCTGTAGCTTCTGGCAGTTGGGACACGTAGCCACAATAGCTTTTGCTTGTGCTCGTGATAGATGGAACATGCGAATGAGGGCAGGAATATTTTGATGGTACATGGCATGGCTTAACTTTGCCTGTTCAAAAACCTAGGGAAGCTGGGGCAGTTCTGCTGATAACACTAAGTTTTCTGGCATAGCCAAGGAATCTGCTCTGCGATTGCCTTCGTCTAGGAATCCTGGCAGGTTGGTATGTGACCTTATATGCATGACAAAATAAGGATGCTTTTGGTGAGAGACTAGATAAATCAGCCTTGAGAGCAAATCATGGATTTTCTTATTTGAAACTTGTTTTAGGAGAGTGTGTTCAGCTCTCACAGTTACTGCTGCTACATAGGCCGAATCGGTGACAATGTTAAGGGGTTCTTTGAACCTCTCAAATGCTCTGACCCCAGCAGCTAACTCAGCTACTTGTGGTGACCCCTGAACTATTTCAATGTCCTCTTCCCATTTCTGTGCCTTGGGGTTAATCCATGTGACTACAGACGTCATTGATTTTCCATATCCATCTGTGAAAACAGTCAGGGCATCGAGGGGTTTCTTGCTTTGAATCTCTCTAGGGATGAAAGAGACTTCTGAATTAAACAAATCACATTTTGGGTAATGGTTTGATATTTGGCCCGAGTAACTGTCTAGTGCAAATTGTAAATTTATATTATTTTGAAGTAGATGTTCTAATGCTTCTGATGTTACAGGTAGGAAGATGCATGTAAAGTCACATCCCGCCAGGGTGCAGAGCCTTGCTCTACCCTTCATGATAATTTTGGCCATCAGTTCTTGGGGTTTTGTGATGCTTTTGGATGGTTGGAGTGGGAGGAACACCCATTCAATTATTATGAGGGGTTCCTTCAGCTCTTTGTCCCACTGAAAAATGAGGGCATGGAAGCGTGGTGCTTTCCCTAGAATGGCAAGATGAAAAGGCAGGGAGGGCTCATATCTGTGTGCTTGCCTGGTGGAAATTGCCTCTTGCAGCCCTTTGAGGGACTGCTTTGCCTCATCTGTCAGGGACCTGGGAGAAGCTGGACTGCTTTCTCCTGCTGGCAGATTGGTGAGAGGGGCTACATCCTCTGAGGTGAACCCTAACCAAGATTTTAGATACTTTATTGACCCGCAGAGTTGCTGCACTTCCACTGATGTTTTTGGGTTACTATTAATGGTGATGGGTGTGGGTGTGATGGAGGTTTCTGTGATTCAGGGACCCAACTGGGGAGGCCCAAGTGGGTCCACCACAACAGTTAGGTGCCTCCTTCCCTCCTGTGGGGCTTCTCCCTGGCTCTCTCTGTTACTGGACTGAGTGTTCCATTTGTCATTTCATGCAATTTTCATGGTACAATGCTGAGTTCTTCAAGGATGAATATCTTCTGTGTGTTGAGGAGCAGTTCCTGTTGTGCAGCATGAACAGCCCACCTTCAAATTGTTTCTGGGGAGCAAAATCAGATGCTTTGTGATCTGCGCACAAAATTCCTGTCATTTAAGATAAAAAAATATGCCTGTTATCTGCAATGAATTTATGCAGACTCAAAATGATCCAGTTGCACTCATTGTATTTGATACTGGTCAAAGAAGTGACATGAATGCCTGGAAAATAGAAATTTTTGTATCAGCTGTACTTCTAGAATACTAGGGAGCTGCAGAAAGACACTTGTAAGATGCTAATTATTAAACTAATGAGCTAGATGGTCTCATCCTTTTGAAATGCTCATGGGACACCCACTTGTGAAGGGATTTACCGACTGGGAGATGTCCAACTGTTCTACTTAAATATCTGTTCCATGAACTGACCACATTTGTTGGTAATGGCTGGAACTGAGTGTGCTGATGAAATAATGAATCAGTTAAGTACTTAAGGCAGACATGATGTAAGATAATAACCCAAGGAAGAGCAAATGATGAACAAATGATCAATTTTTCTCAGATTTAAGCTGCCATTAATTAAAACCCATTAATTTGGATCTCAAATTGCTCCATTCAGGCATCTCTGCACAGTGGTACTACTCTAATCTACTAAACTGCCTTGAAAGAATTTTCTGACTGATAAATCTGTCATTCAATCAAGCCACTCAAGTGGTTGAAGGAGTTCTCTCTTGGGGAAAGATCTGGAATAACTGTATAAAAATATGTATTCCAGAAATTTTAAAAATAACTCCATAAAAAAGCAGTTGATATTAACAAGAGACCAGGTCCATCCAGTGCACCAGTAGTGGGCTGAGGTTCTCCTAGTGCTGAGATTTCTTGTGGTGACCACTGGAAGAATGGGAAGGGAAGAGCAGATTTTTGGACAATTATTTATTTTTTTCATTATGCACAATAAAAAAATGTTCATGATCATCCAAAATGTTGTTACCATGATCATGGTTGTTACCATGTTTTTTGTTCTTGCCCCGTCTAATGATGTCTTAAGTCCTGGGAAAGTTGATCAAGTTGTGTTTCCAGACAAAAACTGAAATGTTTTATTTTTTGTAATTTTCCATTTATTGCCACTTCTGTAAATTACCTTACTGCTAAACTTATCCTTTTGGGCCATCCTAGAAGTGCATTTATTGGCAGATAATATTTTCAACCAGAAGCATTCCCTCATTCTGATTACAGCATTAGAACTCAAGGAGAAGAGTAATCTCACAAATGGACATTAAATAGTGGTATCCATCACTACAGAAATCAAACTTTGTGTTTTATGAAATACAGACCTATTACAGTGATGCAGGAGATAACCTGAGATATAATAATGTGAGTGATGTCAGTACTAGAATAGGCTGAAAGACTGTCTAAAAACATAAACTTTCAGGAGCTATGTTTTTCCCAAATCATGTCCTGAAGGAGACACCGGATTTTATGTCTCAGAATATGTTCAAACTGAACAATTCTGTGCAGGAGAGATAAAAACATAGTTTCTCAATACAGGAAACTTATCCCTGAGGAGTCCAAAACTAACACAAGTGTTGGTAACTGGTTGTTTCTATGCTGCACCTTATTGTGGAGGATGCAAATAAATATTTGTGGTAGCACTTTTATTTGGAAGAGGTGATAAAATTTACTATTTACTGCAGTTGCAAATTGTGTTAACCAGCAGCCTGAGACTGAAAAAAACCAAACTTCAGTTATGGGTTTAGATTTCAAATGGTCAGCAGATATTGGAATGGTGCTGCACAAGAAGTCAGTGGCCAAATATTACGTTTCTGTTTGTAAGAAAGAGATAAATCAAACTAGTGAGCTTGGTATGTCAAAATTGAAACTCAGTAGTAGATTACTACATTCAATAGTGAAAGATTGTGTTGACCTTAAAGAGTGAAAGATTGTGTTGACCTTAAAATTAGTAATTTCTTTTTGTTAACCCAACATCAGTTCCAAGACAAGCATTTTTAGTCACAAATATTCATCCCACATAACCATAACTTGAACCAAATGTAATTCATTCTGGGGTCAGGGGATCCAGTTGGTTTACAGGCAGCCAGGTTCTGTTCCTGGAAAATTGTATTTAGAAAAAAAAGAAAATAAGTTAGAGCTTCAATTCACCTTTTTATTCTGTTTTCTACACTTGTCATTTCTGCTGCACCGACTGTTTAAAGCATAAGCTGAGTAAAACCCACAACTTATTTCAAGCAGCAAAGCACCAACATTTTGTTTCATAATGTTTATGTTCTGATTTATGCTGGTGCCATAAAGTTACACTCAGTTGCATATCCAATTCCACTCTTTATATTGCTTCTATGATTTACAATGTTGGCAACTGAAGATGTAAATATTGGACTCCTGCTCATCTATCCTGCGGTAGATTCTGCTCATGATGAAGCTTCTGCCTCTATATGGAAAAATATTTGGAGATTTTCATCAAAGCCATGAATGAAATGATATGAGATTACCAGCTGGAAGCTGTTGATGGAGAACTAAACAGCTATAAGGAAGAAAATATTGCTTTTGGAACAGCAGAATCATTTATTAGATCAGTGTCCTCATTAGTATTTTGTGCTCTTATTTGAAGAAGCCAAAATCATAGAATCACAGAAGAGTTTGTGTTGGAAGGGACATTAAAGATCCTCTACTTCCAAATATGAACATCAAAACCATGAACACCTATATTCAGATTTATACCTGCTATAATTTAGCTCTGAAGAAACTGGGAGTTTCTAAATCTAAGTTCTTTGTCTGTGATCTCATTTTGGTCAACAAAATGAGACAAAAATGAAATGTGCTTCTACAGCCAGACCCATCCATGTGCATTAGGCACACGAGGGAAGGATTCTTTCCCCAGATTAAATAACTGCAGTTTAGGTTTCCAAGTGTAAGTGGTAACAAAGTGTCTGAATTCTCAGTATAAACAATGGGCATAGTGTTAATGCAGTTAATGAAATAGGAAAAGCTGTTCTCCTGACCAGGAAATTGGTGAATTATTCAGTTCCCTAAACATGGACATCTGGTGCCATTCAGGTGACCTGTGGTGACACAAGGGCTGGCAAACACGACACCATCAGAGGAGATCACACCCTTCTGAGGGCTGTATGAGATGTCCTGTATTGCCTAGAACACTAGTAAGTTCCCATGGTTGGGGAAATAAATGTGTCACAGATCTCTCTAGTGAGAAATCAGAGGTTTGTAACCCAATGCACATGAAAACGTCTCAATTTAGGCCGTTTCCCCCAGAGTGGATTCTCATCCTGGTTTACCATTGCCTGAATTGTGCTCTGAAGATGCTCCATTCCTTGCATCAGCAAAGACATAGACGACTATCTTAGATTACATGCCAAATTTTTAGATAGCTGAAATTAGGTGACATAAATTTCTCCTTCCCTTTAGGGCTTAAGGGAAAAACTGTACTTTCAATGTAGAAAAGACTGTGGAACTATTACATTTTATGAGCCAGGTACTAAGAAAGGAAATGTGATGTACCCTTAATAGCAGTTTATATTTGTGTCTTTAAAAGCCTGAAAAGCCTGGTTGTAGTTTCACAACTTTTTGTGTGACCAGTGCACAAACAGGCAGAGGAATGAAATAATATTATGTGATTTTCATGCTCAGGGAAGGAGACAGCAGTTCAGTATGTCTTGAAATAAAGTGGTTTTGTGAAACGTGACTTGGGTAGCAATTGTGACATTCATAATACACAGAGTGATAGAAAGGTTAGAGCTGATCCTGCTGAAATTTCAACTCCAGCTTCATCCCTGTGCTGAAGACCTTCTCTGTATTCATAGAATCACAGAATAATTTGGGTTGGATGGGATCTTAAAGATCATCCAGTTCCAACCTCCTGCCATGGGCAGGGACACCTTCCACTAGACCAGGTGGCTTCAAGCTCCATCCAGCTTAGTCTTGAACACTTCCAGGGATGGGGAGTCCACAACCTCTCTGGGCAACCTGTGCCAGCACCTCACCATCCTCTCAGTAAAGATATTTTTCATAATATCTGATCTTATGGTAGAAAATAAAAAGGCACCCTGGACAAGGCAGTTCGGGTGATTTCTACAGTTCAAGGCAGCACCTGAAATGTGCAGTTTATTTGCAAGGGTCGTGGGTGCAGGAGCTCTGCTTAAGCTGCCACAGCTCAGAGCATCCCCAGAGAGAGAGAGAGAGAGAGAGAGAGAGAGCAGGAGGTAGAGGGGTATAGAGAGAGATCGAGAGAGCTGAAGTCAAGAGAGTGAGAGGGAGCAGAGAGAGCTGAAAGTCTGGTTCCATGATATTCTATCTCTTCTTATACTGAATGTGGTAATAGTACAACATCCAATCAATAGAAGACAGAAATCCTTATAGAATTCACACACAACCTATCAAAACTACTACATTACCATACTGTGTTACATTTTAACTCCTAAAAACTACTTTCTAAAACTACCTTTGTCTTCCCTGCCACGCTGGCAGGGTTTCTCTGATCCTTGGACTTCTCTGTTTGCTGAAGCATCCTCTTCTCTGCTAAAGACATTGTTCAATGCAGAGGGATTCTCCTTCAGCTGGCCAGCCCATTGTTTTTTGGTTGTACAGTAACTAACAGCTCGGTATCTTATATCTCAAAGCCAGCTTTCATTTCTATTTCACTTACAGGTTTCATATTTTCAGAATCTTTTGCCAAGCAGTCATATTTATAAGGTTTCCCTATTTCATCCTCCCCAACACTTATCATGCTGAAGGCTCAGATCCTTTCTAGATCTGCTGGTTACTTCAACCCATCTATGCCCTGCAATAGCTTTATTTTGCCTTGGTGATTATATCTTTAATTCAAAATTCACTTAAGTCTTTCCATCAAACACACAGGATCATGGAGTAAGTGCAGAGTGCTCAGTCTCATCATACAGGCTACTTTGGTGTTCTTTTCATGGCTTCTGGTATTTTTTTCCAAGTTAAAAGTCTTCCAAGAATTACCTTAGTAAGTGAAAATGATGGTACTAGAGACCCTCAAGGTCCTTCAGGCATTTTCATTAAGGGTGGGAATATCCATTTGCATAACTGAAGGCATCAAGCTCCATCTGACTTTGGGAGCAATGGAGCTGTCTGTGATTGGGCCACAGAGATTTACATTAAATTTCTTATGGTTCCTCATCTGGCTCAGTATCCAACTGCAGCCCCCTGTAAATGTGCTTGTTTGTTCTTTTTATTGCAGCCATCTCCTGCAGACATGAAAATGGCTGTTATCAAACGCCCCATTGTATTCTTGCTGGCCAGATGGCTAAGGGGGCATTACTGCTCTCTCCCCATAAACTGTATGCTTTGCTGCAGGCATTAACAAGGCAATATATTTTTTAGGAACCATTAAATACTTGAGATTTAGGTAGTAGCAGGTATTGCAGTTGTGGGCTTAAAGACGCTTTTAAAGTCCTCCGCTTTGTCCTTAAAACCCAGCCCAAATGAGGCTAGAATTTGTCCCAGGAGACAAATTAAAATAAAAATAACCCTCCAAACACAAAGTTTGGTGGTGCTCCTGAGATTAGCTCCTGTTAGGCATGGAATCGTGGAAGCTGTGAAATGCCTTTGAGCTTTCCTTGTGAGATGCAGAACCAGATTTCCACGGGCACAGAAATGATGGCTCCTTTGAAATTGTTATCCCACTTCCTCTACCCCTGTGTCTGTTCCTGACGCCTCAGAAAGGAACACTCCGAGCCCAGAAAATCCAATTATTGAATCAAAGCAAACATGACCCTGTCATATTTCTTGTGAGAGAGGCCAGGCTGCCAAATCTTAAGTGAACGTTTACTCCATCACATACTCAGGGCTGGGTAATAACAGAAGAGGACTCTGTGCTTGTAAAACTAAACTGTTCTGTAGTTAGAAAGCCATTTATAGCTGTACCTTCCAGCCCTTTTCACTTGTACTATCAGCTCCAAAATCTTTTCCCCTTTCCCTCCTCCACTATTTGCATTTGTCCTTCCAAGTGGTGCTGTGTTTCTCCAGAAGTTTTTCTGTTAATTTTTAAGGTCACCACCTTCCAGTGTCTTCCCACAAAAAGACTACCTGATTTAATATGTGTAGGAGACTAGATTTCCAAGCAAAATCCTGCAAAATATGAAGACTTCATAGAATAATGAAATCATTAATTTTAGAAAGGCCTCCAAGATCATTGAGTCCAACCTTCCACTGAACATCACCATGCCCACTAGTCCATGTCACAAAGTCCCATGTCTCCTCATATTTTGAACACTTCCAGGAATGGTGACTCCACCACTTCCCTGAGGAGCCTGTTCCAATGCTTCTCTTTAGGAGAAGGATTTTTTCCTAATAGCCATCTTCTGGTTGGTAAAGTCTCTTTCCCACTCACAGCATCTCTCTGAGGAAAATAACATTATCCCCATAGGATCAGCGAGACACTGGAGCAATTAAATAATTACCTCTACGATATCTAGTGCTTTCTAGTGCCTGTGAATGAGCCTTGGGTTTATTTCCAAAACCTGTAAGGACTTTTCCAAACCCCTCACGTCTCAGTGCTATTGGGAAACTTCTTTCCTTCCATCCATGTGGTCAGTGCTGCTTGTACTGACTTGTTTTTAGGTTCCTTGAAGGCAGCTTTATATCTTTTCCCAAATGTCTCACCCTTGGAAAGAGCTACCTTGCTCTTCATTTCTAATCCCTTTTCATTCCCAATTGGATGACTGCAGTTAGGCTACTGAGGAGTAAATTTGGACAAGTCAGGAATGCTCCCTCCTCACCTCCACAGGTATTAGGAAAAAATTCTTCCCTGTGAGGGTGGGGAGACACTGGAGGAGGTTGCCAGAGAAGCCCCATCCCTGGAAGTGTTCAAGGCCGGGTTGGATGGGGCTTTGAGCTGCCTGGTTTAGTGGGAGGTGTCCCTGGCCATGGCAGGAGGTTGGAATGAGATTATGTTGGAGGCCCTTTCCAACCCAAACCACTGCATGATTCTGTGGTCCTGCTGCACCCACCTTCTTGTGGCTTGGGGAAGGGCTTGCACATTTCCTTGGTCTGGGTTTCCACAGCTGGTGAGTCTGCAGGAATAGGGACCATGATTAGTGATGAGGTTCTGACACGGGAGAGTAATAAAAATATCAGTCACAATGAATTTCTAATGCTGTGACTCCATCATATCCCCCCTGCTCAGCTACCCTTTGCAGACCATTGGTCATTCAGGCCTGAGTGGAGATGACATCTGGTATTTTCCAACAGGACAAGAATAAAGAGAGTCCAGGTCTCAGTTCACTAACAGACTTCTTGAGCACTCCTTGCACACCTCACCTCCTGCAGGCTCTGTTGGGATGTTTGCACTGCCTTGCATCAGAGTAATGAGGGGAAGGAGTAAAGATTTCAGAGAACATTAATCAGAAAGGCAGAAACTGCTTTTACCCTCTTTCAGTGCCTGTTGCCTCCTTTGTGCTACTGACATGCCCAGTCCATAATCTGCTGTCCCCTGATTATGGTTTTCCTACATTCCTTGCCTAATTTTCAACAGTTTCTGTGCTGTTTCTTTGCTCATATGAAGGAGTTATCAGAAAGCAACTAAAAAAACCCTGAACTGTTCTTCACATCCTCCTTAAGATATTCTTTTTCACCCAGACCTACAGAAAATGTCCAGCACTCAGACACCTTATTGGGGTCCTTCTTGTTATGTTTGTGACTTCATTTTCACTCTTCTTGTATTTGGAGTAGGCACTAAGGCAGATTTTTGTTCTTCTGCAGCCTGGACAGCACACCAAGCAGAGAGAAGTCTCCATATTTACTTTTTGATATAATAAATCAATCGCAGGAATTATATTACATAAAGGCATCAATACCTGCTCTGCCTACCCTGGCCCATCTCACATTTTGTGACTTGTCTATATAGACAGGAAATATTTGCAATGCAAACTTGGAAGCTTCATGGTCATCATAAGTACTGCCACAGAATGTGTCTTGACCAAATGCACAATGAAATCAGTAAATTTACAAACTTCAAAGCCATTTCTGGTTTCTGAGAAGTCTGCCAGAAACTATGAGTCCATGTTTGGATCACATCATTTTGAGTCACAAAGAAATTTGAAAAAATCAAAAGCTGTTAAATGCAGTTGGCACATATGAAGACATTAAATCCTTTTAATAAATTACCCAAGAAATAGTTTGCTTGGCCTTTTACCACAATTGTAACAATAAGAACAGGAAAATTTGCATGCAAATTTAATCAATTTCTCTAAGCAATACTCATTCTGCTTCAAGATTATGCAAATTCAAAATTATTTTTGTTTTCTAAACCAAATTAGTTTCTTGAATTTTGATAGTTTCTGTTGTCTTTGCTTCTCAGCATGCCATTGATTTCACCTTATTTCATTGATATGAATATTTTCTGTTCACTCAGGCAACTCAATCTAAATTTGGATTTTGGTCTTGGACCTCCTTTGAGCCTGACAACAGCAAGAAGGCCAGGTCAGGGCATCAGGGCATTAGAGAAAAGTGATAATAATTGTCTGTAATGTTAAGAGTTCATTTTTATCCAGAGGATTTGTTTTCACACTGCTTAATGATTTCTCAATTCCATTATCTATTTCATCTACTGTTTGTTGTTATAGTGCTGATATTGCTTTTGGCTGATGATGTTTTAATATCATTTTTTCTTTCAAACTGTTGCTAATTTCCAGACTTATGCATCTCTTTAGTCCAAACCTTTATGAGTCAATATATTCATACTCCTACAAATTTGTCTGTCTGCTCTCATAAATGTTTTAGTCTGAAAAACTAACATTGACTGAAGGTTGCTTTGAGCCTCATGCACAAGAAAACATTTTTGTGAATTTTGATGCCACGAGCCTTCATCCCTCATGGGAATACCTTGTTCATCCTCTTTCTTGGAGGCAGTTACTCTGAGTGGTTCAGCTTCACCCCTTGGTTTTTCCTGACCAGCAGAAATGGCTCTGAGGCTTTGGCTGCACTGCTGATGTAATTCTGGGCTTTGTCTGTCCTAAATTATCTTTAGAGAAAAAGTAGCTTTCATAATGCAAAAAAACCCCCTTTGTTTTGTCATCTCACTCCATTGGAAGTTTTTCTAGGGGAGAATGGAAATGGAACAGTGAAAAAGAAGGCTTGGAGAAATGCTTTAACTTGGCCATGGACCTGAGCATCCACCTCTAGTCCTGATCTCCCTGAGCCAGCTCAGTCCCTGCTAACTGAGTGGAGCTGCACTGAATGAGAGAGATAAACCTTCTCTGATCTCCCTCACAGATGTACTTTAGTCCTTAAAACACTCACTTCAGCTCTGTTGGCAATAGTGCAATTATATTTCAATCTAAGACTTTCCCCTGAAGACCCTGTGCTTAGCCAGACTTCACTGTGAACATTGCAGCCAGATATCATTTCTTTATCAATCTGCATCCAGAAATTTGCATCAAAAGTAATTGTGATGTGAGAAGAAGAGAGTAATTTCAAGCACGGCTGAAAAACTGATGTTTTCTGATTGTTTTTTGTCGAATCAGTTTGTTTTTCAAAGGTGGCAGGTCTAGGAGGATGTAATAAACTTTCAACACAGGAAAATGCTGTGAACTCACAAAATACAGTTAATCCTTGAAAACAGGTATTCCCTATTAAAACAGAGGATTTTTTTCCAGCTAAATGAATTTGACTTGCCTTCTTCTGTGCTATAGTGACAGCAGAGTTCAGGCAGAGAGCAATACTAGAAAAGGTGTTCATAATTAATTTCAAATTTCGTCTCCATATTAAGAAACCTCACTGGAATTGACACTTTCCTTAATTCTCCGATATTTTTGAAATAAATGAAGCCATTCTACATGAAAAAATCACAGAATCATAGAATGACTTCAGTTGGAAGGGACCTTAAAGATCATCCAGTTCCACCCTGCTGCCATGGGCAAGGACAACTTCCCCCAGAGTTAGGGTCAAAGACTTGCCTTGAACACCTTTGACTATGATGACCAGATCTCCTTGAGTTATAAAAGCACCACACAGAGGTCTCCTGAAATTTCCACACTGTGGACAGCACTGGATGCAACCAAAGTAAGCCTTGGTGTGGGATTTACAATTGAAACAACCCAACAGAGGACACTCCACATCCCTCTCTGTGATACTCCTCTCCTTGCCACAGCTGAATCAGTTTAAAATCAGCCTGACTGCCAGAGGTGTGAGATCCACATCCAAACTACACCTTGCAGGATGACTCTGTAGAAGAATAGGCCAATATTTTTCTCTCTGTTCCCAGAGAAATTTTTAAATGGCTGCTGGAGCAATATCTGAAACCTAATATTCCATAAATACTTTTAGTGACAGGGACTCATGATTTACCATTCAGTTTAACAGGAGAAAGTTGCAAATAGGTCCAGGTCAAATCAAATAAGTTAGAAGTATTTTGTTTCATTGTAATGAATAAAAACCTGAGCAAAATGTTTATACCTGAGCGTGGAGATTTTTCTTATTAAAAAAAAAGAATAATCAGAAGAGAAATTATGAATTTCACTTTTTCATTATTTCAGTTTTCAAACAAATATTTCTTGTGTTCTAAGTCCCACACTGAGGCAGGAAAAACCATAAAAAATGTTCAGTACTGCAGAAATTTCTTTTTGTAAATCCCTTCTAGTTATAAATCTTACTATCCACAGATAGTTTCATAGTATATAAACATTTTTCTCACTCTTGGACTACTTGCCTGTCTTCAGTGCATTATTTACTTGCAGTCAAGTTGAGTAACTCTCACTCAGTAAAAAAAAAAAAAAAAGTTAGAAAATAATGGGTAAAACCTTAATTTTTTTTCCACGTGTGGTTGCCAACAGCTTTGTCAAAAGATAACATTTTTTGTTGTGAGGTGCCTGGAATGACGCATGAGGTGGCCATTAGAGGTAATTATAACCTGGCATCTGTTTAGTGAGCTGTTCTTTTTCTAATCTTCCACGGAAGCTCCTTCACTCAAGGTCAAATTCCTTCAGTGTTTTCATCTTCAAGGAGCATGGACAATGTGCCTCCTCTCCCCCCTGACAATTGATATTGTCACTTTTCTGTGCAACCTCCTGCAATGTGTGCGTGAGGTGGAAGGAAACAACCACAAAGAAAAGAACTGTAACGTTCAGAGGAGAACAACATGTCAAAATTCCTTAAACCATGATAAATGTACCAAAATCATCCAGGTCTTTCCAAAGAGTGGTGAGTGATGGTGATTTATGACTGTGGAGATTTTTCTTAAGCTGGTAGTTTTTGCAGAAGAAAGAAAGGTCACTGTGAGATAGGGTGTGCATAGTTTATCTTGTTCTCTGCAGTCTGCTGTTCCCTTTGAAGGAGGCTGTGCCAGATTAGAGTCCTGCTCTGGGGGAGCACCATTAATAATCTTCATTATTGTCCTAACCTAAAGAAAAGGGACACCTACGCACGCACAAATCTTAACAAGCTCTGTGTTTGCAAACCTTTTGACACTACCACATAAATAATGCCAGTAATTCATAGATGAGGAAAGCAAATCCTAACAGGAGAAGGAATAGCTGATCCCTAAGTTGAGCAAGAAAAGAAACAAATCCAAGAAGCTGAATGGAAAAAAAAATCAGGGATTTGCATTGTGTCAAAGAAACTGGGCAAATTTTTATGGGTAACAGCAGTGCAAGCCCCCTCCCCCAAAAAAAGAAAAAAAAAAGATGATGGAAACTATTGTATGAGTAGGAAAATGGGAAAAATTGTTATCCAGCAATTACTGTCACTTTGCTATAGGAAATAGCACAGGAAGCTTTGCTTTTCCACTGCTCACCTTAGAGAATTCTTATCTGCACCAAGCAGTGGGGAAAAACCTTGGGTAAGGTCTGTGACTGAGACTTTGTTCCACAAAGAACACCAGTAGAGCACACCACAGAAAGCCTTACCACCCTCAAATGGTGCAGAAATTAAATACAAAGACAAGCAAAGTACCATGGGTCTGTCCAGCCCCCTGTTCTGCCTTTCATAGGTCAGTTACAGGAATAGTTAAATGACCAGAAAATTGGTTTTCCTGAGAAAGCTCACATTCCAGTAATTTCCAATTTCCTAAGCAAGAGGTAATCTCATATGGAGACTTCAATGAGAATTTAGTGCAATTTCCTTTGCTGCCATCCTACTGACAAATGGAAGGAGAGTCCTGGCTCAAAGAGAGGTAGAAGGAGAGCATGGCCAAGGAGAGATTTAACAGAAGCCTTTATGGAGGCTGGGAGGGGTGAGTAGTAGAGGTCTATAAACCTCTGGCTAAGACCTGAGTACATGAATCTTGTTAGCTTTAAAGGTGAGTAAATGGCCAGAGCTTTGAGGTTGTTCAGAGAAAAAAATCCCTGCATGAACTTGAAGTCATACAAACAAGCAAATAACTACCAAGAAATTATAAATACTTTCTAGATTCAGAATTAAATCAACTGAAAACACTTAGTACATTATCTGTTGGCCCAAGCTTTGTTACTGCCTTTTAGCTCACATACAAACTTAATTAAGATATTGCACAGAGTGAGCCCAAAGCTTACTTAAGGATTTTGGGTATAAATTAAGTTTCTTTGCCTGAGGATGTGTGTCTTGTGGAAGATTGGCTTTGGCTTTAAGCAAGATTTAAACTATGACTGAAGATTTTCTTGTGCTTGGGGCACCTGTAAAAGGCTCTGTCCCATGTGGATTTTCCCGCCTATGCCAAGATTTATGCTTGTTT
>JACBWW010000003.1:64297599-64322015 GCA_020086605.1 Lanius collurio
AGGAAGGAAGGAAGGAAGGAAGGAAGGAAGGAAGGAAGGAAGGAAGGAAGGAAGGAAGGAAGGAAGGAAGGAAGGAAGGAAGGAAGGAAGGAAGGAAGGAAGGAAAAAGAAGAAAGAAAGGAGGAAGAAGAGGAAGAAAGGAAAGAGAAAGAACCATGGAAATCTCCAGTTCCAATACACTGGAGAATCTAACGTAAAGAAACAACTTTCCCCCATCTTTTCTCTGCTAGAAACAATTCTCACCAAATCAGATTTACAGAAGCATAAACAAAGCCACAGACATCTCTCCAAACTCACTCAGCTTTTGTACACTTTGTTTATGAGAATTCTAGCCACACAAATATAAATAAACTTATAATTTGGGATATGAACTCCTAAAACTCATGAGGAGAGAGCAATGCATATAGGATCAGAGAATGTTTGGTGTGGAAGGAACCTTAAAGATCCTCTAGTTCCAACCCTCTGCCATGGGCAGGGACACCTTCCACTGTCCCAGGTTGCTCCAAGCCCCATCCAAGCTGGCCTTGAACACTTCCAGGATGGGACATCCACAGCTACTTTGGACAACTAGCACCAGGGCCTCCCCACCCTCACAGGGAAGAATCTCCTCCTAATATCCAATCTAAACCTACTCTCATTTTGAAGCCATTTCCCCCATTGTATCCAGACACAATTGAGACTACGAAAAGAATTTCCTCACCTCCATGAATTCATGCTCTTAATCAGCCTCGTGGAGGAATAGGATCAATTAAAGCACAGTCCATTCCTAGAAGTGTTTTTGATAGAAAAGAATGGGATAAAGTCAGTATTATTTCAAGACTGTGATTTTCTGAGCAGTCTGCAGATGCTATGAATGCAGAGGAATCAGTCAGTCTGCCTTTAAATAGCAATTACAGATATTAATGTCTACTTAGCTGCATTAGGAAAATAAATGTAATGGCTTTCCCTGCCAGGAGGATGCTTCACATGATGGATCACTTTGTTGATGTGACTCAATACCTTTCTGATATTGACTGACAAAGAGAAGGAGAAAAAACATAAGAGAACTCTTGTGGCTGCTATAAAACATCTGGAGAGGGAGTTCAGGGATGTGACAACATAGAATTTGTACCTTCAGAACTGACACAAAGAGCACTTCTGAAATGGCCAAGCCTTGTCAGGAAGAGCTGACAGGCAAACAAAAGGGGTTGCTTCTTTAACTTGCTGGTGTCTGCAGGTCCACCTGTCCTTCTGGGACAGACAGGTGATTCTTGGCATGTTGAGGCCAAGGAGAGACCTGCCTTAATATTTGGGTCTTGAGTGTGTGCAGCAGCTGCTCCTCACCTGGACACTTTTGCTAGGAAGTGCTGCAGTCTACATTCACAGAGGAGGAGGCTGCAGCCTGGTTACTTTTGCTCACACACCACACCTGCATCCCAGGTAAATCCCAGGTAAATCTGCCCTCGGATCTGCTTGCTGATCTGTTGGCAGGTGGGATGCAGGAGTGGGATGAATTTGGTTACATTGGTTTCTGCAATGTAGTGGATTTTCAGATGTGTTTCCTCTTACTCTGAAATAGAGGGGGACATCTTTTCATTCTAAGATCCTCAACTTTATTAACTTGGTCTTAATTACTTCCAAGGAAGACCAGGGTGATTTACTGAGAAGTTTATCCTAAAGTCATCTAAAGCTGGATAAGGTGACTCCTATCATAGACTTCAAATGCATTTAGTGTTTCAGCACAGGTTTATTATCCTTGGTCATTCACTGGCCATGGACTGAAAGTGCAAAATTGATTTTCAGGAGAACCAGAGTGGGAGTCCCTAGGCCACTGCTGTTGGGTTTTTTGTTTTGTGGGGGTTTATTAACCACATGACACTGTTTCTGGTCCTGATTATATCATGGCTTGACAACATACTCTCTTGCTGGTTTCTTGACATCTTTATACTCCAGACTCCCTTCTCCACCATCTTTACACTATTTGCACTGTAAACCTGCCAAGCTAAGACTATTTTGTCTTCACTTGTCTTCTGATACTTTAATAACAAGCTTATTTTATATCTCTTTATTGCTTCCTTCTGGTGAGTGGCTCTGGAGGTGATTTTATTTTTTGTGACTAATTGTGATGCCCTTAGAGTAAATTGTGCCCTGGATGGTGGAATCAAGGAAGCCCTGATTTGATTATCTGCTGGGGGTGGGAGCTCCTGTTCTTGCATTCTCAGATGTTAAACATGAAGTTACAACTTCTGAAGCTTTAGGAACATTTATAATCTCTCTTTCTTGTGGAGGTTCCATGTGTCTGAGAGGTGATGAGCTCATCTCACAGATCCTGGTTTCCATTAAGTTTTGACAACTTGATATCTTTGAGGCCTCTCCCTTTGTATCAAATTGGATGGATTCTGTCCATCAAGGGGAAGGATCAGCAGACACACACACAGAGCATGGCAACATAAACTTTGCTTCTTAAAGAAAACACGCAAAAACTGTCAGTCCTTTTCAGTGACACTTTTGGCCAGTGCCCACCCCAGTAATTTTCTCTTTTGTACTTTTTCTGGTTTAAAACAGCAAATCCTTATGAAATTACACTGGAGAGGTCTGGAAAACTCTGCTACCCCGGGCAAAAGAAGTTGCTGTAATTTATAATCCTCTCAGGATCATAATTCCAGTCTTTTAGATGCACAGAAGAAGGTGCTTTGCCTCTCAGGTGGAGAATACATTAACTGTTATCATCCCTCTGGCTTTAGAACAGGCAGACTTCAATTAAATCCAGCACAGGATATAGAAATTAGCATTTCCTTTTTAGCTTGTTTTAGCTTCTATCAGGCAAAGCTCTTGGATGCTGTGAGAATATTTGCCAAGATGTCTCTTGGGGACCAATTTGCAAATCAATGGGGATACTGGTGGCACACACCTGTGTGCTTCTATTATCCAGCCCCTACAGCACAGGTCTGCTTGGCAGAATGTAATTTGAGTGCCACAGGTCTGCTATGAATCAACAGGATAAAATGAATTGTTATGCACTAATTCTTCAGGTGCCAATTATCTGACCCTAGTGCTCTGAAAAAATAGAGAGAAAAAGAAGACTGAGACAGAGACATGCAAGGAGATGTAGGGGGAATAAATGAATATGCACAAAAGTGTGGTTTTATATAAGGCCAGAGTATGAAATGAGGTGGTTGTAGTGGTGGGATTTGGAAGGTGAGAGCTCTGTTACCATTAAGAGGATGATGATAACGTGTCTTTCATCCACATAATGATTCAGTCAGCTGCCCAACTTCTGAGATCCTGATTTCAAGATTCAATTTTTATTTTATCCTATAGAAGATCTAGGGAAAAGGTTGGCTAAAAATTACATGGAAGTCAAATCTTAAATTCTCCTATTCTCTGTGAATAGTAAGGAAGCTTTGCTTCCCCACCTGCCCTAGTATCCCTAAATTTTTCTATTACCTGTGAAAACACATATTCAGATAGAATAAACATGACCAAAGTTTTACTGAGATAGCTGAACAGTAGAGATGTCACACAAGATTAGTTTTGATATTGTCCTTTTTCACACAGGTTCACTATCCTGTCTCACTGAACACCTTTTTAAAATGTTGTTAGATTACAACCAAATTTTAATCAAGTATAGAGATTTTGAGATAATTAAATTCCTACATGATTCCTAAGATCCCATTAGAGATGCCCAAGTGGAAGTTTTCCCTGGAAGTCTGGTAGAATTCAGTGGTGCATCATGTCCAGCCAGGATAAATGATCAGCACTTATGTCAAGAAGACAGAATTCTTTGTTTTCCCTTCTCTCCTCACAGGTTGCTCACGCTGGTGGTGGCAGAGCTGCACAGTGGCCTCACCCTGCACATGTTGTGGAGCAGTCAGGAAGGTGCAGTCAATGTGGGTAATTAAGGTATTTGTTTCTCACAAAAAAACCCATACATGGAACCCAGCTGACCTTCTTTTCACCACAACAATCACTGTTCATAGTGTTTTTATGGATGTGCTTCAATTTGGGACCCAACTATTCTGGGCAATGTTTCAACACAAAACTCAGACAGACTCCAACCTCCTGACCTCAGTGGCTCTGCCCATATCCTTCAAAGCTGATAAGCACCCTCTTGACATTCTTCCAAGATTGTGTTTCTTATCCCTTTTGCAAAGATAATGGTTCAGTGACCATGGTTTGCTTAGGAGGATTAAAGAAAATTTTATATATACACCTGAAACTCTCTCTTCTGACATATCTGCTTATCACCACTCAGAGCCCAGCCATCCACAAAGATAGTTTTGGAGCGACTGAGAAATATTTTAGCTTTATAAAGAATAGCTGATTTTTGTTGCTTACTTTATATTTCTTTCCATCATAAAATGTCTGTGGCCAGAATTTGTTAAAATATTCAGAAGTATGCATTCACAGACATCAAGCCTATTATTCATACTTTTAAGTCTCTGAATTATCTTTCCATGAAGTGTAGATACAGAGTCTAAGGGTTTTTTTGTTTCCATTCAAACACTGGAACCACTGTGGTTCTAGGGAGATTTTAATTCCTTTTATGTTCTCGGATGAATAATCCACTCTAAATCAATGTGTTTGCTCTAAACCAGAAACCAGTGAAAGAAAGTCTCTTTCTGTGAGACAACCTCAGCTGTGCAGGGTGGCAGCCAAATGCCATTAGACATGCTCTGTGCACCCTCTCCCATTAAACAGAAGCCAACAGAATGGGAATTATCTCCTCAGCTAATGGTTAAAACCTACTGTTGGGTGAAGATACCAGTGACTCAAGAGCTCTTGAACACTTTTTTCCCCCGGCCTTTCCAGAGGAATGTAATGATACCTCAGCCACAAGGCTATGGAAGTGGAGGATATGGATGTACAGACAGGAGAGCAATTAACAGCCTAAATTCAGGATTCTGTTATAACTTGAGGCCCTTCAGAGGATCCACTCTAATCTTAAACTCTCTGTATTACATAAACTCAGCTATTTAAGACAGGCCTGACAGATATGCCACAGGACATGAGAGATGTGTTTTTCTGGAGTGGCAAGTGGAAAGAGGAATGAATCCCTTATGGCATTTACAATGATACCACACATCTGTGTAAGGCCACTGAATTGCATCCATTGGATTTGGACAGGTCACGCTGGATCTGGATTCAAAGCCAAACTCCTCCAATGTGTGGCAGCTGTTTAAGGTCAACTTTGCTGAAGATTTTCACCAGTCTGTGGTTTGAAGACTTCAGCAGGTAAAATGTGTCTCCCTGCCTTCTGTGGGCAAGGATGCCAGGAAAGTCTCACCCGACCCTGGCACAAATTTTTAACTCCCTAAGCTCCTTTAAGATGATATTGATTAACTTCAAAGGTTACAAAGATTTCTATTTTCTTTACAGACTCATCTCTAATGGATGATTTAATAACAATATTGTGGACAGACCTGATCTTATGAACACAGACCATTACAAGATATTGGGGTGGGCACTGGCCAAATGTGTTACTGAACAGACATTAAAGAGCACTGATAGAAGCCCACCTTGTGCTTAGAAAAGCGGATTGAGACTAAAAAGTTTGCCTAGAAAAATTGTGTAGAATGCAAGTGAAATCTCAGTGTGTCAGGAATTCAGATACCAGTGTGATAAGCACAGCCTAAAAATGGAACCAGAGAACAACAAAGTGTAGTTTTGCATAAATCAGTGAAGTCTCCTATTAGACTTGTAAGCAAAACATATATTAAACTGCATTGCAAAACTATCATTTGCAATAAAAAGTACCAGATGAATTTGGCTGTTAGCTGTAGACACACTATATTGAACCCCTTTCCCTTATTTTTTGAAAATAAAGAACCTTTGACTCTCCTGGCATTTTAATTTTGTATCCTGCCAGATGTTTTATTTATTCTTTCATTTTTACCCCCCACCATCAACACCAACACATGACCGTGACCTACTCAGATGAGAGTTATGTATTTTTCTTGTTTTCCTTCCATGAAGTTTGTAGTTATAGCTTAGTCCTTTCATGCTAGTGCTGGCACTTCTAATGTGTGTCCCCTGAATTTATGTGGATCTAAATGAACAACTGCACTGAATCATCTCCTAAGCTTCTATATTTTCATTTTAGATTTACTACTGGTAATTACATGCTGTGCGTATAACAGAGGGTCTAAAATCAATTGTGCGCTTTACATTTTACTGGGTACTTATTAATTTCAATATCTATCTCAATTTAATCAACATTTCCTGCATAAATAAATGCAGCTTTTTTTCCAGGATGCAGCAATAATTAGTGACATTTATGAATATTTTTTAAATAACTGGTGATGCCATGAAGTGAAAAAAGTATGGAAATATGGGGTGATTGATGAGGCACTCATTGCCTTTGAGAACTGACCTGTCCTCTAAATTTCTTACTTCCACTATTTTTGCACTGTGAGTCCCAGAACAACATATTCTCGAAATACAGAAATGATGTTATTAGGCTTGGTAGTCCCCTCCTTTACATTCCTTTTGCCATGTCTGAAGAGTTTTGATTGATGCTACAATGGAATTGCTGAAGGTCCTGATAAATCAGGAAGAGGATGATGTACTTCACCACATTACCAGGTGCTCTCTGGGGCAGTGCAAGGGACATCTGGGGAGGTCACACCCTGCTGACCACTGTCCTGCCCTGGACACCCCAGCAATCCCACCATGTGCCTGAGTATTGTAAGGTGTTTTGGATCATGATACTGTACCCCAGCCAAACCAGCTGCAGTTATGCCTGTTGGAGCCCTCAGAGTGAGACCAGGCTGGAATTACCCTTGCCAGCTTCACCTGGCCATTCACCTTCAGGTGTAGCAGGTCTGCTCCTGGAGGGTTCTTAAGCCCAGACAGAAGGTTCAGTCAGGAGAGAAGGAGAGAGGTGGGCTTGGCTCCTTGTCCTTTGCTGTCTGGTTGTTTGGATTTCCTGGACTAATTTGGCTGCTTATTACTGGATGGGTTTTGTTGCTGCCATCATCTTGATTCTGCTTGCCTGGAGTTGGAGCATCAAGGAATGATAGGTAAACTGTGCTAAACTGGGAAAGAAGAAGTTGAAAAACTAAATATCAAGACAGCAAGGAATAGATGAAAAAGGACTGTGCTGCACTGGATTAAAACCAACCTTATTTTCTAAAAAGTGCATGTGGAGCTCTTGAACAAAGTAGAGGGGCTAATCAAGCAAGGTGTAATCTCATGCTCTGCAGTTGCAAAATGTATATGTACTGAATTATGGGTAAGTTGTAAAATGTATAAGTACTGTGTTAGGTAGAAGTGCTGTGTTAAGTAAGCGAAAGGTTTAAGTAAGTAAAATGTGTAGGTACTGTGTTAGGTAAAAATACAATAAAGTGTATAAGTAGAGTAACATGTATAAGATAAGTAAGTAAGATGTTTAAGTAGTGAGTTATGTATAAGTAAGCAAAATCTACAAGAAAGGTATAAAGTAAAAATTGGAAGATATGTGAGTTCCTGAGTGATGCCCAAAGAGGTGATGCATATTTTAGAGAATTATAAAACTTCTGCATAGTCATAATGATCCATTGTACAGAAGTGCTGCGTTCCCACACCTGAGAGCATTGTCCAAACACTTCTTGAGCTCTGCCAGGCTTAGTGCTGTGACCACTTCCCTGGGAAACTGTTCCATTGCCCACCCACTCTCTGGGGAAAAACCTTTTCCGAATATCCAATCTAAACCTCCCCAACACAACTTCAGGCCATTCCTGAGGGTTCTGTCACTGGTTACTGCAGAGAAGGGATCAGTGCCTGCCCCTCCTCTTTCCCTCACGAGGAAGTTGTAACTACGACAAGGTCTCCCCTCAGTCTCTTCCAGGCTGAACAAACCAAGTTATTTCAGCTGCTCCTTGTCTGGCATTCTCTCTAAACCCATCTCTGAGTCTGCTCAAAGTTTAACACAGTGCCAATATCAGCTGCCAGCAGTAGATGGGAGTGACATTCTTCATTTCATTGTTGAGGTATGTGCGTGTCTTAGGGTGACTTGATGTAGTATTCCCTTATCAGTGCCTGTTTGCTGTCTTGGGGGGATGGATGGATCTATTTGACAATAGGTTTGGATTTGTGTTTAATTGACATTGAAGACATAAACACGTGATTCTTGAAGCCCCAATTAAAAGAGAAGCATTACAATGTTGTAATGGGGAATGCTTACAGCATGCATAAGACAGTGATGAACATTGGAAGGAAATATGAAGTGACATTTTTATAGATGTTCAGAGATATTTTATTCCTCCAGCTGCATGGCTGGAGTTCCCAGACTCTCTCAGTTACAGGACCCCACTCTCTTACCCAGCCCATGCACACAAACCAACCAATCAGGAACAGATATAGGGCACACACATGACATGGGAGAAGGGGCAGAGACAACCTGTACATGCAGGCCCCCCCCTCACCAGGACTTTGGGTGAGGTATCCCAACATTACACTGAAGTAGGAATTATAAATCATTAACAACAACACACTCCAAGCACCCCCGAGGGCAGTTTGCATTTCTTCCTGGGCACATTTTTTTTTCACAGCTTCATACAATCACCGAATGGTTTGGGTTCAAAGGAACCTTCAAGATTATCCTGTTCCACCCCCCCCCCCCCTGATGGGTAGAGAAACCTTCTACTAGACCAGGTTCCTCAGATCCCTGTCCAGCCTGTCCTTATACACTTCCAAGGATGTAGAGTCTGCAGCCTCTCTTTGCAATCTCTTCCAGTGTCTCACCATGCTCACAGTAAAGATTTTTTTCCCCTAATATCTAATCTAAATCTCTCAGCTGTTAGTTTAAAACCATTCCCCCTTGTTCTATTACTATCTGCCCATGTAAAAAAAAATGCTCATATTTGTCCTAGGAATTCTTCATCTATGACCAAGGGTTGCTATTACTCTTCTTGCCAAAGTCTTCCTCCACGTCCTTTCTGTTTTTCACAGACCACCACACCAAGGAACCACAGGCAATGTCCAGCCATGTGGCACCTGAGAGAGTTGTGCCTCACAGGAAACCATGGTGGGCTTGTCACACTGGATGACCAATTGTCCCTTCTCCTCAAGTGAGCACTTATAGGACCAGGGGACTTGGTTCATGTGCTTTAACATGGATAGAGAGTGAAAATGGGTGTCTTCTCCCTTCCTAATCACTGGTGAGGAAAAGACTCTCCAAGGTACTATTCACCTGGTCCATTTTAGACATCTGCTTCTGATAAAAAGCTGAGTGATACTGTTGACACATCTGAAGGACAAGATGCCATCCAGAGGGACCTGGACAAACTGAAGAAAGGGTCCCATGGGAATCTCATGAGGTTTAAAGAGGACCAAATGCTGGTGCTGTACCTGGGTTGGGGCAACCCCTGGTGTCAATCCAGACTGGGGGATGAACAGACCAAGAGCAGCTCTGACAAGAAAGGAATGTGGGGTGCTGGTGGATGAGAGGTTGCACAACTCAACAATTGTAAACTTGCAGTCCAGAAAGCCAAACCTCTCCTGGGCTGGATCCAAAGCAGGGTGGGCAGCAGGTGAGGGGGGATTCTGCTGCTCTGCTCTGGTGAGACCTCATCTCTAGAACTGCACCCAGTTCTGGGGTCCCAGCACTGGAAGGACATGGAGTTGTTGGAGCGAGCCCAGAGGAGGCACCAAATTGATCAGAGGGATGGATTCCATGAAAAAGCTCACACTGCTCCCCTGATTCTTGTCTGCAAAGAGAGTCAGTGCAGGTAAGGCAGGTGTAGATATCTACATTTAGCAGATATATCTTGGTCTAAATGATGTAAGCAGGGACACCCCTAAATCGTACCAGAGTTGGAAATTGAAAAAATTTGTTTCAATCTCTAGATCTGGAAAATTACAAAAATAACTAGTTTATGTTTTATTCCCATGCCAGTAATTAAGAGATACATCAAATATGTGAATAATACCAGCATTTCTAGTCAAGCTGTCACAGGTGACCTTAACTCCAGTCTCTGCTCTTACACAAGCTCAGTGATATGAACTTTACTCTTTTCCAAAATTATAGCTGCTCAGACCTTCACCTGCTGTCACCAGGAGCAAGGGATAGAACCTGTGAATTTTGTGGTGGATGAAAATTCAAGACCTTGGATTCTGCAGAGGTAATTCTCAGCCAGTTATAACTTAGGGCTCTTATTTCTTGTTTTTGTATTTTCATTTTTTGAACCTTTGAACTCAGTTGCTCAAATGGCTGTGGAACACTTGCCACATGTATTCTGAGGTCTGGTCTCCCAAAAGAAAATTGAGAAATGGCTGGCAGTCCAAGCAAGTTCAGATGAGGAATTATTAAGTTACATCTCAATTAGTCATTCATTAACAAGCTGTCCTTGCCTCTCACTTAGCAGAATTAACTGAAGTCATTAGTTTCTTTCAGCTGTGACCATATTTCCCAACATATGTGGATGATATGCAGTTGGTTTGAAAGGGAACTCGGCAATATTGAAGTCAAGAGAAGGACAGTATTTCCTGCAAAATGAGGCAGCATCACACACCTGACACATTTCCACTGATAGCAGAGAAGAGACTGAGAGAAACATGAAACCTGTGGGTGTCAAGCCTTGTCTACAAATTCCCCCTTCCCCTGTCCTGTTTGACCTCTCTTCCCAGGCAAAGTTTGGGAAATCTTCACTCTGGAGGCTGAGAGGTGGAGAGCAGTAGCATTTCAAACAGGAGGGATGAAGCCAGTGCCTCTCTCAGCTGCTGCCACTGATTGGTGGGGGTACCCCTGCATGGGGCAGAGGGGTGGCAGGATGTGTGAGCCTCAAGGCCAGGTACAGGTAGCAGGTTACTGCCACATCTGCTTCCCAGAATGGGGAAAAACCACAGGGAATGCTGCATCCTGAAAATCATCACTGCCTGGGCCACATGGAATGCACATGAGAGAATCTCAGGCACTTCAGCAATTTGTCTGTGCAGAGTTCAGGAACCCAACTTGGAGCTCAATATGGACAATGAAGGGCAGATGTTTGAGGTCCCCTAGACAAAGCTTCAAATGTTTGTTTTTGGAGAGGAGGAATAAGCTCTCAAATCTGTATGATGCTTTAGACAGCTTTTAAAAAGTGCTCCAACATCACCTTCTCTGTCTGTCTGTTGGCCTCCCAGGCCTTAATTTCAGCTGAAACAGCTCAATATTATGGGCAAAGAATCCATAATCAAGAATGTTTCCCTCCAAACCAAGATGTCAAAGCCTGATCATTCATAGGTAGTGTCCAGATGGTACCAGTGAACTTCTTGGATTATGAAAAATAACACTGTGACACCAGGAGCTGAGATCTCATTTATTTCAATTTACTGCCTGGCTCCCAAAGACTGTTTGACTCTCTTCACTTTGTCAGACAGCTTCTCTACTTGACACAGTCCAGTGGGTCTACCATAGGTTATCCAAAAGGCACCCTCTGAGGCTTTCATTTTAATCTTCATTTAGACAGAGGGACAGAGGATTTTCTGTGACCCACTTTGCTGACTGAAGAGAGCTGGAGTTACCCTTCACTGTGAAGGGAAGTGCAAAGGGAATTGGAGACAGATAGGGAATGGTTTCAAATTGAAACAAAGCAGGGTTAGATTAGGTATTAGGAGGAAGTTCTTTCCTGTGAGAGTGGTGAGACCCTGGCACAGGTTGCTCAGAGAAGCTGTGGCTGCCCCTCCCTGGAAGTATTCCAAGGCTTAATAGGGCTTGGAGAATCCTGGTCTTGTAAGAGGTGTCCCTGCCCATGACAGGGGAGTGAAATAAGATGATCCTGAAGGTGCCTTCCAACCCAAACCATTCTGTGATATAGATCTACACACAGATTATCTTGATGTATAACTCTACCCATGTATTGCTCTGCTGCAGGCCTGAATAGTGAATGACACTGGTTTCAAGTTGTGACTCTGAGATGTCACTGATCAAGAAATTGTTTTCCACTCAGAGAGAGCAGAGTGATTTTTTATTGGAAAAACAGAGCACCAAAATGAGACCTTTCCCTGTGTACAATGAGTTTTGTGTCTATAAAGCAGATTGCCATTTCTGTCCTCCTGCTAGATCTGGAAGCCAACAGTATTGCCAGGCATTGGAGTCAGTGATCCTTGCGTGTCCCTTCCAACTCTGGATATCCTGTTCTCTGATTAAATGATCTCTTTTGGGGGGCTGACAAATGGAACATCACAAAAATGGGAGCAAAGATACACAGCCAAAGGTCAGAGACTAGAATGCAAGATATTTGCTGGTCTCTGCTCTCTGGAAGCACAACACAGAGAAAACCATCCCAAGTCATTGAGGGAGGGACTTTGTCATGGCTTGAGAGGTTGAACTGGGAAGTTTTTCCATTTCAGGCTGCTGGAGCTGTGCAAGAGCATGTCACAATTGCCAATGGACATAAAATTTACAAAAAGAGTTAGAAATCACAGTGGAACTTGCCCTGGTACCATTTCTGTTGGTGGGCACCCCATATTTGACCTTTTAGGACTTGCCACCAGTTTTCATCTTTTTATTTCCCTCCAGGGGCACAACTCCAAACCTTGGCTGTCACCAGATCCAGTTTTGTTTGTGCTGCTGAGGAACTTTGATCTGTGTCTGCTGCCTACTGTGAATAGTTCCTTTTGGGGAGAAACCAAGCACAGCTGTGGTGCCAGGCAGCCAAATGTCAGTCAAAGGAACATGGCAGGTAGTGGTGAAAGATCCCAGGAGCTGGACAGTGGAGGGAAGGCTGTGGAGGGAAGCAGTGGCTCTGAGCAGGTCAACACTGCAGGACTAACAAATCTTTGGGAATATGCTGACTTACAGGCTTGTGGTCTTACAATGTCTTTTGGTTCCTCTCATCAGTCTCACTTCCAAGAGATTAATGGATTTGTTCCCACAAGCTTTCAGTGAAGGAAGTGGTGTGTGCTACTACCCCTGTTCAGCAGGTGCAACAAGAGAGGCATTTCATTGTGGAAAGATTTAACTGAGGTCACAAAATTCATTGAAGCCAAGCCCCGAGACAGAAGCTGACCTTTTCACATCCCTTTGAAATGGTTCCTTACAGCTGACCCTGTAGCATCATATCTCAAGGTTGTAAGATTACGTATTTAAGCCTTGTATTGAAATGTTCCTTTAAAAAGAACCAGTAGCTGAAGCATTTTTCACATCAAGACATGCATGGCTGAAGACATGAAGGAAATGCAAACATCAGGTGCCCAGATTTTTTACAAATATAGGTACTACTTTAATAAACAGTCTGAAAAATATGTTCTCGTTATGAACCTAGGACACCAATTTTAAAGTTCAAGAATACAAAAGATTTCTGTTTTGGCCAAACTGAAGAAATATTATGGACAAAAAGCCCCTCCAGTTTTCAAGGTAGAAACTGGTACAGTTTTGAGCAGGATAAAATGGCCTGATGGCAGACTCAGTGGGCAAGGAGAACATTTCCATTTGAAAAGATTCCTGTTTCTGTGCATGCTTCCTACTGTTTCAGTAATTTGCAGAAAAATTAGGAGGGGTACCTGCCCATTGGCACCCCAGTTCCATTCTTAAAGATTAAAAAACAAAGAACCCTGTTTAAAAAATGTATTGTGAAAAATAGATATTCACTTCTGTCTACTTTTCATCCATCTAATTTAGAAACTGGTGGAAATTTCAAAGGAAAAAAACAGTTGTATGTGAATTATGTGAATCCTATCCTAAAAATAAAAAAAAATAAAGAAAAAGTGGGGAATAGTGCACTTGTTTCGTTAGAATTTTTTTTTAAAAAAATTGATGCTTTTGTTTTTTGGTATCAACTTGAAGATGAGTATAAGGACGGCCGACTCTCACAGTCCTCCCCAGAAGGGGAGGATGTTTTGAAGTCCTTGAAAGGAATAAAAGAGGGGCAGAACTTCTTGCTTTCACAGTCTTCATGTCATTGTTTATTAAGTATTATCAGCAAAAAGGTACAGAGCACTGGTGTGAACCAGCCACACACCAGAGAAAGGAGAAGCAAATGCCACTTTATCAAGGTGTTAGAGCCTTTTTATAGCAAAATTATCCAATAATGAATGAAACAAAACATATTTTCCTTTACTAACAAATAGGTGTCAATTTGCTTAATCACCCTGGCCGGAACTGCGGCATTTTGTCTCCAATCATCTTCTTTTAGTTTTGCTGCAGAAAATGGAGGTGTAGAAGAAGGAGGAAGGAGGTAGAAAAAGACAACTTTCCTCCATCTTGGTGTTTTCTACTTTATTTGATTATTGTGTTAAAACCTCAAAAACTCTAAGACTTCCTTACCATAACAATCTACATAACATTCTATCATCTTATTCACACTTCTGTAGTTTCCAGCTGCTCCCAGAGCTTAGGCAGCTTTCTCCATGGGTGAAGGTCAAAACCAGCGTTGTACAGGGGGTGTACAGGGGGGTACTTTGCCTTAAATCAGGCAGAGAAATATTCTCTGTGTTCTGGACATCCACAATGAGAAATGGATACATTTTTCTTCTTTTTTTCTGTTGGGTGGTATGGAAAACCCAACTCAGCAAGACTGAGCATAGCTCTCAGCTTTGTTCATCTTTTGGCTTATCCCTTAGCACTTCCAGGTGCCTTTTCCCCATCTACAGATTTTTAAAAAAATCCACCACCCTCCTCTCCTGTATTTTACCTGTAAGCTCCTCTGGGCAGGAATTTTTCTTACTTCTGTTGTTTTGTAAGTAGGAAATGGATGGAGTGGATTCCCCAGACATTTATAACCAAGAGATTTTACTTTATTCCCTTATATAATTATATGGTGATATAATTCAAATGTAACTCAATGGGAAGAAAAGTTGTGGTGGGTGAACCAAGTTGTAGGCAAAATTTGTGGATACATTTGCCAGTCTGTCCCAATAGGGCAGCACCAGATTTCTCCCAGTCCAAGATGCCAGGCAGGAAATGGGCATTAACGATTGAAGATGAAAAGCAGACAAAACAAACCAACCACAAATGTGGAACAAATATGAAGCAGCCTGGTTACACTCTGGACTGAAACAAGATTTCATCTGCTTTTCAATGAATTACAGAGTCAAGCCACTCCACTTTGTCGGGAGTGACAAAGAGAGAGCATCTCATATTTGTCCAGAAATATTGCATTTTATGGCAACATTTTCCTAATACAAAAAGAATGTTTTTCCATAGTGCTGATGGGACCCAGCCATCCTCCAGAGGTGCTGGGGTACACAAAAGGTTCTGGCCCATTTCCTGCTGACACAACGTTTGCCTCTTGGCACTCAGTGACTTATGCAGGGACTTGCACTCATCAGTCCTGGTTCATTTCGCATCCATTTCTGGATGGGAGAGGGAGGGATTCCTCTGACAGGCTGGTTTTGAATTGCTTCCACAGCCTGGGCTGACACCCGGTTTCTGAGGTGATTTATACAGTAGCTCGGTGGAAGCTGGTTTATAATGCAATGTGGTTTAAAATGATTTTGCTTGCATCTTGAAGTGAGAATCCATCCATCAACACACTCAGAGTCACTCTGCTGGCCCCTGAAAGTGCTTCTGGCAGGTGGCTTTGCTATGAGGCTTCTCTGTCCTCTTCACACACATTTTTAAAACTATTGAATTAGAATTAGTTAGAATGCCAAGTTTTCAGCTGAAAAAGCTCATTACAAAGGGCCTGAATCCTTCTGGATTTGCATGTCATCTGCTGAAAATCTCTGGAATTATATTTTTGGAAGTGTTTTAGGGTATCAAGGTGCCTCATCTTTGTACTAGTTTCTCAGATGTGCTCACATGGAGAGACAGGCACACAGAGTGATAGTGAGCATGGACCTGGCTCTCAGAAGTGTTAGAACTTCTGCAAAGCCCCACGAATGTTAAACATTTGAGTCTGTATTACAACTGAGTGCATTTTTACAGTCTTTCTTCTCTTTTTCTTCTTTCAAAGAAAGATAAAAATGAAATCAATACATCTGAGCATGAGGATTGTAAGGTTACTTAAAAATCAACCAATTTAGAGTGTGGTTGATTACTGCCTGATGGAGTTCTTGTTTGCCATTGCTTTCAAATAATTTGTGAGCATTTTCAAACCGAGTGATTTCTAGGAAGGCATTGTCATGACAGAACATTGTTCTTGAGCTGAATGACTTGGAGTTTAAAAAATAGTGAGGAAAGGAGATGGATAAAAATAAATATTCTCACTGTAGGACCGTCCCATTGGAGCAAGTCCTGAGAAAACCATGAAGATGATTAGAGGGATGGAACATGTCTCCCATGAAGAGAAAGAGTTGGTGTTGTTCAGCCTGGAGAAGAGAAGGCTTTGGGGAAACCTTAGAGCCCCTTCCAGTGCCCAAAGGGGCTCCAGGAGAGCTGGAGAGAGACTTTGGACAACGGATGAAGTGACAAGACAGAATGGCTTTAAACTGACAGGACAGTTTTGGAATAAATATTAGGAAGGAATTCTTCCTTGTGAGCATGGTGAAGCCCTGGCATAGGGTGCCCAGAGACAGCTGTGTGTGCCCCATCCCTGGAAGTGTCCAAGGCTGGGTTGGACAGGGCTCTGAGCAACCTGGTCCAGTGGAAAATGTTGCTGCCCATGGCAGGGTGGTGGAGCTGGATGATCTTGAAGGTCCCTTCCAACCCAAACCATTCAGTGATTTCCATGGGACACCTGCCCTGCAAATGCTCATCTCAGATGGGATGGGATGCAATGGAATCTCTCTTTCTATCACCAGGATCTCTGCATGGCTCCAAGCACAAATATCACAAACTCCTGTAATCCTCATTGGGTTTCTCGTGCCCACAGAAGACTCTCCTGATTCTTTGGGATCAAAATGCTGCTTCAGACTTAGCACTGAGCACACTGAAACTCCACTCTTTAACTTACTCCTTCAGTTAAAAATGAGATGGTGAAAATGAGAGAGGGAGCCTGGATAGTGTGAGATGAGTAGGAATAAAATGTTCAGTATCTCAGTTTACCAAGAATTGTGGATAGGAGAAAATATGGATTAAAGCAATTTTTTTTTTGCCCTGGCACTTGTGAAATGTTGAAGCCCTGTGTTGAGGCAGGAACTAATTTGCTGTGACAGGCTCTAGTTAGGGCAGAATTACATCCTCTGACTGTGTGGAGAAGAAAGTCACTTTTTATGCTCATGCATCAAGGGTTTCAGACTTCTGTGAGTAAGCGCAGGAGCTTTACTTCTCTCAGAGAGCTCATTTTGCACACAGAGCTCCCCGGCTGGTACCCTGTACCTCCCTCCATTTTTACCTCAATAGGAAAAATCAGGGAAATATCCTCGTTCAGCTTTGTAGAGACTTTCACCAGATTGTAGGAAAACCCTTCTCAGACCCCTTCTGAGCATTGTGGCTGTTCAGAGGGTTGATGATTCTTCCTGAGAGATGCTGCTCAGTTTGTTTTGAAGATGAGGGGCATTTTTTATTTTCTTTTTTAGAGTATTAGGACGAACAAGTTGCCCATTCACTCTTAGCAGTTTAATCAGCTGTTATTGGCTGTGTAGGTAAAGCTAACCAGGGTGTCTGGATGTCTTCCCACAAATAAACTCAGATTCAGTGGAGGATGTAGCACAGTCACATTTTTCTCACTTCAATGTTTCTGAATATAAGGTCACTAACCCCTTGAATTCATCTGTATTCTCCAAGGTGGGTAACCCCAGGGAGCTGTTTTTACTTCCCACAGACTGAACAAAGAACTGGAAATAGAAAATACAGAAAAAAAGGAAAAAAGCATCTCCCCACCAACACAGTGAGTCAGGAAAAGTCAGGAACTCAAATTCATGTGGCTAAAGCTCAGAGTCAGGACCATGTATGGGAACACAAAAAATACTCAACTGCCTTGAGAAAACACTGCCAGAATTGCAGTGAAAATTAAATCTCTCCCCTTTTCTCCCTTGTGGGTGTCTGAAAGGACCATTTCTCCAGCAGATGTCTTTTCAGGCTCTATAACTCATCCTGTCCCTGGTCCCTGTGTGGACACAGCTGGCAGGAAGCTGAGCTCAGTCCAGTTCCAGGGTAGAAAGGGCAGTTGTCACAGGGGATGATGCCTGCAATTATCTCTACCTCCATAGTTCTGCTCAGTCATGAAGAATTTGCTTGAAAAATAATTTGTAATTATTCTTCTCCTGGCTGCTTGTGCTGTAATTATTAATCAATCTTCATTTTTATGTGATCTGTACTTGCTTCCTGGTTAATATTTTAAATTGATATTGCGTTGTTTTTGTAATTATTAATAACGATATTGTTATTTGAGCATGATGATTGTGATTAGAGGTAAATGCAATTTCCCAATGGAATATTATTAAGCTAAAAATACCAGCTTCATCAATTTCTTTAATTTATGGTGGCATCTTTGCAATTAATTCAGAAAACAATACTTCAGATTAAAATACAGGATTTATGTTCCAGCATTTTGCCAAGCGCAAACCTCCCATTATATTTATAAAATCTGGAGGAATGGTTAAATGCACTGTTTTAAGATCAGTTTATTGGTCATACTTTGGATCACTATTGCTAACTGAGGTGCCTAAACATGTTTCTTCTTCAACAAAGTAAGTTTCTAAAGGAAGTGTCAGAAAAGAAAGCAGAAAACTTCGGTCCATACAGCCCAGGCTCCACCTTACAATTTTTTTTCCACACTCTGGACCATCTGAGCAATACTCTGCATCATGCAGTGACATCTCGTGTCTAGAACATGTACTGCAAATAAACCTCTGATAAGGGTCTGCCCAGGACATTGGGCAAAGACCAGAATAATCACAGAATGGTTTGGGATGGAAGGGATTCCTTCAACATCATCTCATTCCACCCCCTGTCATGGGCAGGGACACCTTCCACTATCCTAGGTTGCTCCAAGCTGTAGTAGCAGAGGTCAAAGAACCAGAGAGTTCTGCTGAGACCTCTCGCTGGTGGGTTAGCGAAGTACAAACAACTCACCAGACTCAAGATACAAGGGAGACCACCTCTGCCATCCGCCTGTGCTGCTGTGCGCTTGGCCTGCCCCTCGCCCCACGCCTCCCTTGTCCCCATATGTAGGGTCTGACAAGCCCCTGTCTTGGCAGGAAGCCCTTGTTTAGATAGAGGGAACTGCAACATCTCCAGACGTGGGGTCTGACAGGCCCCTGCCCTGGCAGGGAGGCCTGGAGATAAGGAGGTAGCACTATCTCTCTCCAGGCCCCTCTTGGGGAAACAAAGAGCCTTTTTAGTTAGAAAAGATAGATCCAAGATCCTCTAGGAAACTGTATGTAAAATACCCTAGTACCCATTGGTTTCTCACCCTTGCACGCCCACCTCTGTACCCCCATAAAAGAGACCTCTCTGCCCCGAGTCAGCGGAGGATTCGTCTCTGGTCACCCCTTCGTGGAAGATGGAAGAATAAAGCTGCTTCTGCGGAACCACCAGCCGAGTCCTCTCCTCTCTCTATCCGGGCCTGGCAAAGGGGGGTTCTGCCTTGCAGAGCAGAGCTGAAATCACTCCCTGAATCCCTGAGAGCTGATGGCTGCTGAGCCAGGCACCTCTGCAGGCAACCCCGGCCGAGAGCTGAGAGAAGCCACGACCCCCTGGGAGACGGTTCCTGATGGGATCTCCTCTCTGGGTTCGCTACGGCTTCTTGGGTCTGAGCCTCTGACCCCATCCAGCCCAGGCCGGGAGAAACCCCCCGCCAGCTTAATAACTTTACCCATAGGTGGGTGTTATGTCACCCCACCTTTGTCCCGCCCCTGTGCCCTCAGTTCATTGGGTTGGCTCCAGTACAAATCGCCGGATTCCGCGTTGTTAGGCCTCTCGTCTCTGGTCTCCCTTGGCGGCAAGACTGAAGAAAACCTCGTCCGTGGAAATGCCATGTGGGAGAGCCCTCCTGACCCTGTGCCCCTGGTAACGCTGTCTGGCTTGTGTGTGAGATCCATGCCCTAACAGCCCTGTGGGGGAAGGGGCTGTGCCAGCCTGCTGTACGGTGCCACCGAAATCATCCCTTGCAGGGACGCTTCAGGCCGCACACAGTGAACTCCCCAAACTTACACACTGCATTACCAAGCCCCATTCAAACAGGCTTTGGACACTTCCAGATAGGGAGCAGCCACAGCTCCTCTGGGCAACCTGTGCCAGGGCCTCAGCACTCTCACAGGAGAGAATTTCTTTCCACTACCTAATTTAATCCACTCTAATTTAAATGCCATTCCCCCTTATCCTTGCATTTTGCAACAAACTTGCCATGAAAAAGGAGAAAAGCTCAGAATACAATGCTCTAAATTAATCTTGCCTCCGAATACTTTAAGACTGTGAAAAATATCTCCTAACCATGGCAGACACTGTTTAAGGCTCTATGATTTACTCTGCTCTAAGTCTCAGAGAGACACAAAATGGGTTTCGCATTTTTCAGGTCAAATTACCCAAAGCTTTGGACAGTCCACACTTGGATGAGTATTTAAAACTCATTTTGAAGATCCCTTCTGTGTTGCTTGGGAAAATGGGGCTTAAAAGGCAGAAGAGATCCAATATCATAGAATCATGAAATCATAGAATCATTAAAATTGAAAAAGACCTCCAAGATGCATCAATTCCAACCTTTGAACACCACCATGCCTACTAAATCATATTGTGAAATGTCACATCTACTCATTTTTGAATACTTCCAGGACTGGTGTCTCCACCACTTCCCTGCGCAGCCTGTTCCAATATTTACACACTCTTGTAGTGAAGAAAATGTTCCTGATATCCAGCATGAACCTCCCTTGTAATATCTACACTTGTGAGTATAATTTAAATATTTAGAAACTAGCAAAGACATCTGGCTGTTCTTTATATCATGGAGTAGTTCTGCTTCAGTGTGAAACAAAGATGAGGACCCACTTGGGATCTCTTGCAGAGAGCTACACGAGCATGGTGAGAAGTTTTAGACCTTCTCAGAGCAGTTTGGAATCAAAATGGTGAGGCTTAATTGGTAGGCAAAGAGAAATCAACAGTAAACCATGGTGCATAGAATAAATTTTGTGTCACAGACAGGACAGATTTATTTTATCATTTGTGTGTAACGATTAAAGTGATATTTACTGTCAATCACATGTAGAAAGTTCTTATATATTCCAGATTTGTGATGTCTTTCATAACTCCCAGGCTCCGAATTTTTATCCCAGCCTGCTCCAGAGATCTGATTCACTTGAAGATAATCCTTGTTCTCTTCTCCTTCTACTTCCATAATTGTGTTTAATTTTTTATAACAATTGACTATGAGCAAGTTTAATATTTCTCCCTGCCACCAGCAGAATATATTAAGTTTTCATTAAATGTGTCAATTAGCCCATTCTTTGTTTCATCAATATGCATTTGTCACCAGGGGTGTTCACTAAGCCAGGCTGAAACACAACCAGGACACCAAATATCTGGAGAGTCTTTCAGCCTTGCAGCTGCTTGGGTTTTTTTCAATTCTCTTGTAGGAAGTTTAGACAACATATTAGAGAAATTGGTTAATTAAAACATAATTCCCAGATCCATGGTGATAGATACTCAGCCTTGCTGTGCTACTTCTGCTCATTGGGTTAATAAATCACTGAAATGATATAATTGTTTTCCTCAGCATGTGCAGGGCTGAAATAATTTCTGTGCTAGATTTGTTGAGAATTAATGCAGCAGAATACAACTTGTTTCCTTCAAATCCCAGGAACTTCCATTTCCAGACACTGAACAGGAATAAAGGAAATTAAGTGTCCCATTTGCTCTTGTGAATGGAGGCAATACCTTGGTCAGGGGGTTAGGTTTGATTTATTGTGTATAACAGATTATGTGATGCAACTACTGATGCAATTGCTTTTTATCAGGAGAGGGTGGTCTGGCTTTATCAACCTACTCTTCATTCAGAAACTTGCTGGAAGGATCCTCAGAAAATATAAGTAACTTTTTACATGACACTTTTGATGTACAATTTATCACCTCCAAAGCCCCCCACAACAAATGAGTAAATACAATGACCACCCACTCTTAGAGATGAGAGAAATGAAAGCATAAAAGGCAAAACAAGGACCCTAAAGTTGTTCACCAACTAAGCAGGAGAAAGGAAAGGAACTTATTTTTCTTGCTAAAAAGTAAATTCTCAAAAAGTCCCCCACCTTTCATGGTGACCATAATTATTAGTGAATGGATTGACTTCAGCAAAGCATTACACATTACAGCATTCAAAATGTGTAAGGAGCAAAATGGATAATACATGTAATTTTCACAGCTTCTGAAAATACCTTTTTTTTTTTACATTTTATGTTTTCACTTAGGAATTGATTATTTTCTCTTAGATAGAAAGGAAAATAGTTAAAAATAGTCTGAACACAAAATGCCATATTCCAGTTTTGATCAAAAGGAACATCTTGTTCCTTCTCGCCCAAGAATATGTCATTTCATTTAGATTTTGTTAAGAAACAAAACAAAACCTTTCTTATCCCTAAATATCAGCTTGAAAACAACATTTCATTATTTTTCTTCTTGTAACAACTCGTGTTCCATCAAAGGGATTGCTGAATGACAGGTTCAGTGTTTGCTACTAACAGTTGAAACAACAGACAATTCTCTTTTTATTGCAATCTTCAGCTTGCATCAGAGATTCAGGGAATTATTAAGGATGGAAAAACCTCTAAGAGCAGAGTCCAACCATTGACCCAGCACTGCCAAGTCCACCACTAAACCATGTCCCTAAGTACCACATCCACATATTTTATGAACACTTCCAGGGATGGTGGTTCCACCACTTCCCTGGGGAGCTTGTCCCAATGTCAGACCACAATTTTGGGAAGAAATTTTTCCTGATATCAAGTGAAAAAAATTTTTTCTAATACAAAGTTGAAACCCTCTATTGGTGCAACTTGAGGCCATTTAGTCTTGTCCTATTACTTGTTACTTGAGAGAAAAGACCAATTACCTGGATAAAACCTGCTGTCAGGGAGTTGTAGAGAGCAATAGGATTCCCTTTGAGACTCCTTTGCTCCAAAGCTGAACCCTCCCAGCTCCCTCAGCTGCTCATCATCAGTCTTGTACTCCAGACTTTTTCCTGACTTTCCCCATTCTGAAATGCACAAGTGCATATATTATTTCTGTCCTGTCCAGGCTACCAGTTAACAGAGTTGGATAATTCCAAGTCCTTCCTCTTTGCTTGCTGACCTGTTAATTGCAAGCCATGTTTTTGTGTGCTGCCCTCACCGACCCCACTCGTGCCCTGATCTGCAGCAAGGTCTGTAATTCACAGATAAAGGTGTTCAGCTGAAAGTTAATATCCATGAAGGAGGCAGAGGGCAGATATTCATCTTGGCACTGACCAAGCGTGCAGCTGGGCCTGGCTGTTCCAGCAACACAACACTTTATTTTTATAGAAGCAACATGAATTACCCATCTTTCCCCTTCCTCCTGGTTCACAATGCAGTAACAAGCCTTGTAATGTACAATAAGGGCTTGTAATATTTGCATGACCAGATGCCATAATAGCATTGGGTGCACCTGCCTGGATTTTATGTTCATCCTCTTTTCTCTGTGTGCCTCTGGGGTATTGACCTAAAAAAAAAAAAATCTCTTCATCTTCTTTTCATCCTTTCTTCCTTCGCATCCTTGGTTCTGCAAGAAAGTGACTGCATGGGGAGATCTCTCCTGTAGAAGATTAGTGAAGTATTTCCAACATATATTTATTGCTCATGACTAGAAGTTTCACAGATTAATCATGTGAAGAATTATGTGATGTTTTTTTTTTTTTTTCCTTTAAATCTGCCTTTTAATTTCTAAATTTGATGCTTCCTGTTGCTTTTTTTTTCTGAAAATAAAAGTGAACATCTGGTCTTTGCTCCCCCTCCCCATGTCATCTCTGATTTGAGGGGCCTGCAACATGACAGATTAAGAAAATAGGATTGGATCTGTGTTACTGCATACACAAGTGCACCATTTCAAGAGTGTGTCACACCACTAAACATCCTTTTAACCATTGACATAAATAATGTAAAACCACAGCAACGGCAGCCTGCTAAAGGAACAGCACAAGAAACTCTGTAAATACATTAATTACTGAGCTATTTTGCTGATGTTATTTTTGACAGTATGTTTTTGCTTGGGAATTACCATGAGTGTGGCTGTGTCAGGGAGTTGTACAGAATCTCTGCCAACATGATTAATCTACCATGATTTTGGTGGCAGGAGGTTTTTTGATGTGTTTCCAGATTCTTCCTTTTCCATTTTCCCAAATGATAGATATGGAACTAACCCCATAGACTGATGGATGCTGTAACCATAGAGTGAGTGTTGTTCATTTTGACAGACTTATTCTCAGGCACCATTTCTCTAAACTCACATTTCAAACCCATCAATTGAAACCTGCTCTGCTCAGGGAGCCCATGGTGAGTTCAGACACACCAGACAAGCATAAGGAGATGCAAGATGAGGAAAATGGTCTGCAAAGGAGCAGTGGCTTTGTGTGGTCAGCAGTTATAGCAACCTTTCAGCAGCCAGGCACAGCAGAGCTCCTTCACAAAAGCAAAATGGTGTAAAAAACCCT
>JACBWW010000003.1:64366952-64402990 GCA_020086605.1 Lanius collurio
ATGACAAAGTCTTTGATTTCACACCACCAGACTTTAGGGACTCTCCACAATAATCTGATAGAGATACTGCACATGTGTGTGAAATGAACCAGAAGGCAAAGGTGTGTCTGAGACTAAGTCCATTGAGAAACATTTTTTTCTGGGAATTTTGGCTGAAAGGATAACCTGTAAAGAAAATGATTACAAAACACAAATAGAATCCTGGATTCTATACAAAATAAAAATAAAATTCCACAGTGGCATTGTATTTCAATTTCCTCAGGAGAATTCCTTTCCTTATAAAGTTTTTAATTCCCTCTCTGGATCTTTCATTTAAAGCAAAACTTTCAAGAATCTCTACCTTTGACCCCAACAGAGCAAAAAACCAAAACCTGCAGGCACAGAGCACTTATGAAAAAGCAAGATGAAATCTTTGTATCAAGGATAAGAATTAGTTTAGGGTGTCTGATCTGATACAATGCAAATCATTGAAGATTGCCCCAAATATTTCTGTGCTTAATGTTCCCCATCTTCGCTGTGAAGATAACAAGTGAATATCACATTTTACTCATCAGTTAGTAATGTGCTTGAAAATCTATTAGATTATAAAATCTGTATCTAAATATATTTTTTCCTATCAGCTTCTAGACATTTCATAGTTTCAACAGAATTGTGTCTACTTTGGATCTCTTGCCCATATCGTACAAAACTCTATTGCAATTAGATTTGCACAAAAAAAAAATTAAAATGAGGATGAGATTAGATTGATTTCCTTTTTTCATCCAATCTAACCTGGGTACCTCTCCAAGAACCATGGACATCCAAGAATCCTCAGGAGTCAGTGAAAGCAAATATTTCCAGGAGACAATGTCTGTCTACTGCCCTAATCACAGACCAGGAGCTGACCTCACCTCTGTTGGACAGGATAAATTCAGGATATACTTTAAATGATCAACAGTGTTTAATGATGAGTTATTCCATGTGGAAACTCTAATCAGATTGTGTAAGTCCCCCAAAAACTCACAGTATTCCATTTTCCATGTCATTCTTATGCTCCACTAGAAACTGAATGACAACACCCTCATTCTTAATTGCAAATTTAAAGGGAAAAACAAACCCATGAGCATTTCTTGAACTATTTTGTCTGCAAGTAGCAATGCCAGCAACTGGCAGGGGAGTGATGATAATTCTACTGATGTTCATTAAATTTAATGTTGAAAGGACTCTCTTTACCTTCTGAAAAAGAAGGGGACATGTTTTCAAGTATAAAAAAAAAAAGTCATACTGACTTGGGAAGTTCATTTTATTAATTGGAGCAGGATAGAGGAGTGTTACTGGAGCAAGAGAGATTTGTGGGAATTCATTTTTCCACTGAGGCTGCCATATATTATCTCTTGATCCTGTTCACTGTTAAGATCCATAAACTCTTGGTCTGGCAAAGCTAAAAAGCTATTGTGTGTCAGTAGGATGGAAGGGGAAGTAAAAAGTGGGGTCAAGAAAAATCTCTGTTTCACAGGATATGAGGATGGTGGGCACAGCCCAGAGAAGCTGTGGCTGCCCCATCCCTGGAAGTGTCCAAGGCTGGGTTGGACAGGGCTTGGAGCAACCTGGGCTAGTGGAAGGTGTCCCTGCTTCCAGAGGGTTGGAATGAGATGATTTTAAGGTCCATTCCAACCCTAACTATTCCATGATTCTCTGATAAGATTCCATGTAGCGATGACACTGGGAAAGACAGTTAGTGTTTTTCATTTATATATATATACACATCAAAGTTCTACTGTGATTAAATAAATTGATGTGAATACTAAAGGTACATTAGAATTTGAGTTTCTGAAGATTTCTATTTTTAAAACAGTGTCTGAAAAGTAATAGTAAAAAGGAAAAAATATGGACTAAAACCTGTTATCTGATTCAATTGACGTCAGAGCCATTTTCCCAAGAGGGTAAAGCTCACCACAAGGCCAAAAGCCAGCTGAAGGCTTAGCATCACTTCAAATCCCTCCAGAAAATGAAATTTCACTGATGGGTAAGTCTCAGAGCAGGCTTTTACACAGTAGGGATTTTTGCAAATGTGGAGGTTTTATTCTTTTGTGCCTTCTCAGTGACCTTTGACTAAATGTATCTTTTCCACAGCAATCAGGCAACATTAAGACTAAAACAGGGAAGATAAAAAGCACCTTGAGAACATTTGTTTTTATTGCAGGGTGTCCCATTGTCTGCCATCCTGAGGAAATGAAGCCTGGGAGAGGGAGAAGTAGAAAGAGCACTTTATTGAATTGGCTCTTCCCACTCCCATTTCATGACAATGAAACACAAATTTTAACACCTAGACAATTCGTTTTGGCATAAATACACAGCTTTAAAAAATAATAAAAAGCTGTATCAATTATAAAAGTGATTTACCAAGCACAATAAATTTTGTCACCTGTCACTTTTATGCTTGCATACCTGCTCTCTCTCTCTCATTGACTTTCATGCTTTCTATATACTAAATACTCTCATGATCCTACAGTAGGTTTCACAGGGTTTGACAGCCAGAGACTTTTGTTACACTTTTAATTTTTTTCATTTTTAGGTTGTTGTTTAGGGGAATAATTCAAATCTCAGTTTTATTCTGCCTTCATTTACAGACACTTGCACTCAGTCACCTTGGAGACTTGTCGTGTTCATTATTTATCATCACATGTGTGGTGATGTTTAATGCCAGAGGCAGAGATGGGCTCTCATTTGCCTTTTTCACACACAGAATAAAATATCTTAGTTCTTTTTCCACTAATACTGTAAATTTGAAGATAGATCAAACTCCTGTGTGATAAAATTAATCTCTTTATATAGCCTGAGTGTTCTGCAATACTCTTCAATCTCATTACAAATGGTTTTGGGCTTAAATTTTTGCAAACTGCTGCCACTTCTTGGTTTGTTTTTACATTTATTTCAGTTTTGGAAAAAGAGGAATTTGAGGTGTTAATATTAGACTGAGAGCTGTTTTTCCTCCCCATTAATGGAGCTGAGTGGTTTTGATGCTAGAAACTGTTCTCACTGCCCATCAAAGCTTTAGTGGAGTTTATAAGGGAAGCATTATATTTTTTAAATGAAAAATAACTTCTAGAAAAGCATCAGATAAGCTTACAAAAAGTAATCCTCCTGCCATCAAACAGCGGGATCTAGAAATAAAAGTTACATGCACTATAAAAATTATAGAAACCTTGACAGAAGTCACATTCATGTGTATTCCCTCACCCTTAGTTCTGTCTAATATTACTTAAACTAAGCAAGCCCAAACTCTGCCTTTCTGAGAAAACAGTTTGGAAGCTTCAGAAGCCTTTCCACTGCCTGTTAGAGATTTCTCAGCCAACTGTGGCAATGTCTCAGTACCATTCCAGAGGAGCCTGTCACCCAAAAGGGTAAAGTTCCACAGGGAGCAGAGGTGCAGCAAGTCCCTTTTGATGAAAATCTCATCTCAAAATGCAGAAAATTCATGGAAAAGTCTTGATAAGTGACAGGCTTATTGATTTCCTGAATTCCAAAACCCTGAAACCAGCCTGGAAGAGTTTCAAAATTGCCAGATGACCCAGTGAACTAATGGAGGTTTTTCCCAAGATGGTGCTCTCAGTATCCCAGAAAACATTGGTGACATTGGATATTCAGGCTGTGCTTGGAGCTGGCATCTACTTCCAACCTTGGATACACCTTTTAGGTTAGCTATGGACAGGTGGCTCAGCAGCAGGAGTACAAGGGTTATTCCTGTTCTCCTTTCTCATCCTCTCCTGCAGTTTGTTCCCTCTCCACACTGCATTGCACCCCTGCATGGGAATTAATGCATCTGAATTCCTGCCAAATCTTTCTTTTGTGTTTGGGCACCTGAAAGAAAATGGGAGATCACAGAATCATAGAATGATTTGGGTTGAAAGGGACCCTAAATATCATCTAATTCCAACTTCCTCTGCCATGTGCCCCATCCAACCTGGCCTTGAACACTTCCAAGGATAGGGAGTACACAACTTTCTCTGGCCAACCAGTTCCAGCTCAGTTCAACCACTGCTAAGTAAATCTCCTCAGCTTTTGTGTGTGTAGAGATTTTCTGCCACAGAAATTTGCCAACAGAAAATTAATCTCCAAACATACTCAAAGACAGTTTGATGCAGTGCAAATTTCGTGTGTTTCGTATCAACCCTAAAAGCAGCAGGGAAAATGTGTGTCATGGTATCACTTCCCTGTAGTGACTCTAATTGTACCAAACCTCAAGGGATTCAACTATAAATACTGAGTGCTGGAAGAAGACATTGACTGAAGCAGGGAATCTGGATAAAACAAATACATCACCCTCATGAAGAGTATTCAAGTCAATTAAAGGTTCTCATCACAGTTAGAGCTAAATTGTTTGTGTCTGACATATAGTTTTGAGTCATTAAGTTAAAAAAGATGGAGCAGGAAAGAGAAGCTCATTTACTGCTGGAGATAAAAGAAAACTGAAAATTTCAGAACATGTTAACAACAAAGAGCATGCTGGTCTTCCTTTACCTCTTTGTAGTATCACTTAGGCATTAAAATTGACTAAAATTCAGGGGCTGAGGCTGATGAAGTCTGAACTTGGTATTTCAGCAGTGCCACTGAAGGAGATGGTGCCACAGTGGAGTGGGAGAGACCTAAAGCCTTAAGCTGCCACCACCCCCATCATTTAACCCCAGGGGATGAGATAAAATGTAGGAAACTCTGGAAATCTGGTGCTTCCCTCTCAAGCTTCACTGCAAGGGCCCTTTGGAGGAGAGCTCTGAAGGAAAGTGATGGCTCTCTCCATGTTCTTGGACAGGCATGAGGGATGACAAGGATGGGGATGTCCTCAAATCCCACCATCTTCATCACCCTGTAGTGAAATTGTGCATTTAGAAAACTTGTGTGATCCTACTGGCTTGGATTCAACCCTTGGTCTAACATAACTGTTTACAAAACCTGTATTGAATACATTCCAGAGCTGTCATACAGATCTTTGTTTAGAAATTATAACCTGTATATTGAGCAAGACAAATGGAGAACTAAGGAAGCAAAACACAATCCCTGTTTTTTCCAGTTTAATATTTACAGATATAATATATACTAATAGAAACAATTCCCTGAAAGCTGACACCTGAATCTACTGCACACCTGTGCTTAGATTTTCAATCCCCAAGATATTTCAGGCAAAATAAATTTTGCATAGGATTGTGCTAACCACTAGAGCAGGAGCAGGAAGGTGTTACAACAGCCAAATTTTGTCAGGACCTTCATTTCTTAGTAATATTTAAGAATCCAAATATTTAAACATGGGATGCTATACAGCCTGGATCAGAATTTTTGTAGGACTTCTCCTTTTCAGCCCAAGATACTCTGTGGTTTTGCTCTAAGCATTTGGTGATCCCTTGTGTTTCTATTGATGCTAGCAGTGCTTAGGCTACAAGACTCTCTGAAATGTTGTGTTTATCCTAGTGGTAGGCTGTAGATTTTCCATTAGCATCAATCTTTAATGAACAGTAAACACCCAGGACTTACCTGAAGAGCAGGCAGGGACAAAGATGAGATGCTTTTATGGGTAATTAACTCGTGGTGAAATTTTGAGCAGCTCAGGTCTGACTATGTTACAGATTAGCCCTTTTATTTCATTCCCAAAGGAAACACTGTGGTTTTTTTTTAATTCCTCAAAATAAGTCAGTTTGACAGTCAAGTACTGCAGACTTTAAGCCAAAAATATTTTTGGTTTCTGTGGGTGTAGTCCCTGCTTTGGGGGCTGTAAAAGAACTTCAAGAGTGGTCCTGATCTCTTGAATAATTTCTCTGTGGTGTTTTGCCAGACAGGTTGTGGACTGTGGCTTGTGTCACAATAATAAATGCCAGACATTTCTCATGCAGATAGTGCCTCGTGGGAGCTCTTTAACAGGCAAAATGAAACTCTAAACACATGGGCACTTCAGTCGAGGGCAGGAGTGCTGATCTCCAGCAGAATACAAGGTGACCCTGCTTGTCTGATGGAAGCAGAGATTGAAGGGAAGCAAAGTGCTTTTTCTCTTGGTTTTTTCATTTTCTCTGTTTTTTGATCTGCATTTTAAGGCTGCAGTTCCAAGGCAGAAATGTAATTCTTGTGGATTTTCCACATGATTTTGTGCTTCAATATAACCACATCTTTCATTAAATGGAAGGCATGTTCTTCAAATTGCAACAATTTGGCAATCTTTCCCAAAATAGTGTCTGGCAAGGGTGAAGCAGCAGCTTTTAAGATTCATTATGAAATGCATTACCAAAAGGAACTTAGTACTGTAGAGTTTTGCTGCAGGCACACCTGAATCTGTAGAAAAACAGGACTACTACGAGGTTTTTATGATCTTAGTGGACACAACAATCTACAGCCAGAGAAGTAGTGACTACAGGTGCCATGACAAGCAAATAACACAATAAATACCATGAAGAATTATACTTTGTAAAAATATAGCACATTTTGTAATGTATATTGACACTATTTATTTATATTTTCTATAGTTTAATCTTTAATGTTGTCACAGAAAGATTTTTTGATCAAGATGCAAAAAATAAGGTCCCAGCTCAGTGAATTATTTTGTTCTACTGTAGATCCAAGCCAGTCTAGGGGATTGTTGTCATGTTTGAGTAAATTCCTTTTCAGAGTTTGAAAATTCTGCTGTGTACTATAGTGGAGTTTAATGACTTCACATTCAGCCCACAGGCAGGCAGCACACAGCCACAGGAAAAAAACAGTGTCTGAGATTATAATAGGAGGAAGACATAAAAGAAAGATTCAAGTAGAAGGAAAAATGTTTCATGTAGACACCAATATAATGACTGCAACACCTACAAGAATGATTCCTACCCACAAGTCATTCAAGTTATATTTCAAAGAAAATTGCATTTTTCCTCCTCCCTCAAAACAGAGCTAGGCAGTGGAAAAAATTCTACTTAGAGGAATTCTATAATTTCCAACCAGTTTACTATTTGGAAAAGGAGCAGATATATTCCAGCTCAATAAAACTTCCAAGGAAATGAAATTATAAAAGAAAAAAAAACTTTGGTTCTATACATGCTAACTTTTGGAACTGCTTTTTTAAAAATTCATTTCTTCTGCATCAAAAGTGCATTTCCAACTGTTTCATTTTCCCTTTCCAAACAGAATTTTAACTTCCTTTTCTTATTTCAAAATGTTTTCATTTAAATGAAAATGAAAGTGTATGATGAAAACATCTTATGACTAAACAGCCTAACCAATTTTTTTCAGAGAACCTCGTTAAGGCTTTTGAAGGTTTCATTCCAGCCCACACACTAGAGGAGCTTTGTGTGAGCTCCCTTTAGAGGAAGAAATGAAGAGCTTGGGTGAATAACAATAAATTAGATTTCTAAACCCACATGTTTGTATCTTTCTCAGTAGGTTGCAGCTATTTCCTTCAGAACCTGGTCCTTTCAGTCAGATCTCTGTCATTGCAAAACTCTGTCTAGAGAGTTTCACCTTCAAATTAGCCAGAAAGGGAATCTATTTTGAAGGAAACATAAAACTGGTGGTTGAAATGCACGGCCAGATCAGGAGAATTGGAGGACTGTGAGTGCAAATGTCTTATCTGCAGTTGGAGATGCCTTGTCCATGTCTGAGCCACGGCTTTATCTTATCAGGGGGTTGTGGGCATGAATAATTTCCACGTTTTTGACACAAATCATAGAATCACAGAATGTTTTGAGTTGGAAAGGAACTCAAAAATCACCTCATTCCAACCCCTGCCATGGGCAGGGACACCTTCCACTACACCAGGTTGCTCCAAGCCCCTTCCAGCCTGGCCTTGGACCCTTCCAGGGACGGGGCAGCCACAGCTTCTCTGGGCAATCTGTGCCAGGACCTCGCCACTCTCCAGTGAAATATTTCTTCCTAACATCTAGTATAAACCTCTCCTCTTTCAGTTTAAAAACCATGCTAGAAGGAGAGATGTAGGAGTCCAAGTGAGATCAGAGAGTCCTTGTTGGAAAAGTGTTAATTTTACTGCATCTTGTGATGCACCAGGTGTCCAACAAAGCTTCTCCATCACTCAGCTGGACAGGGGAGAGAAAACAGAATAAAAGGCTTGTGGAGTGAGCTAAGGACAGGGAGACATCACTCACTGACTTCTGTCATAGGCTCGACTTGGGGAAATCTATTTAAATTATTATCAGTCAGATCAGACTGGGAAAATGAGAAATAAAACCAAATCTTCAAAACTCTTTTTCTCTTCCCTTTCCTTCTTCCTGGGCTCTGCTTCACTCCAGATTTTCCCTGTCTCCTCAACCCCAGTGGCTCAAGGGGACAGGGAATGGGGGTTACAGTCAGTTCTTCCCACATTGTTTCTGCTGCTGTTGGCTCCATCTTGCTGGGAAGGGTGGAATGAAGTTTATGAATTCCTGAATGTCTGGGATCCTGTGTGAGGACTGTGATGCTCAGGCATGACTGACATAAGATAGGGAGTGTAACAAGGAGTGATTTGATTTGAAGTTGCCTTTATGCACTAGAGAAAGCCCCATTAAGCAAAATCTGAGCTCCACATTTATTTCAAGATGCTGACCTGCAGTGAGATCTGGCTGCAATGTCTTGGATTTGTTGATGCTCCATTAAATAGAGGAAGCATGACATGGAAATTCAGTTCCTGAATGGTCAGTGAAGAGAAAGTCCAAATATAAACTTCTTTTGTTCTAAATTGCTGTTGCTTCCATTGATGAAAGTGATGTAGATCATAGCAGTCTTCAGAACAGGAACTACTGGCAGAACTACTCAGAAATTGTTGTAATCATATGCAAAATTTTGTGAAAGTAGAAATTTATGAGCGTAAATATTCTCAGGAAAAAAAATCTCTAGTTCAGGATAGAATAAAACTATGTTAAGAGAGGGAGAGAAAACCATTGAAAGAAAAAAAAATGGTATAGTATATTTGGCTCTGGGTTTTGAGCATATTCCCTGTATTTGTATAAAATAAGATGTGTGAGGCAGGAAACAATCAGAAAAAAAATTCTAAGGGACAGCAGCTGGGTTGCTTTTCCTCTTAAACACAGCTCAAAGGGGGTCCAAATGAGGATTTTAAAACAAACCCTTCACAATCTACATTATTTAACAACAAATTCTCTTAAGCAAGACAGTTGCATTTTCTCATATCTCATGTTCTAAACAGCAGACTGACTGAGGTCAGTGAGCCACACCTGACCTCAGCTTGTTTTCCAGTCTAATTTTTTGCCTTCTTTGATGCAGCAAACACTATTTTTATCTTTTCTCCTGCAAAAGCATAATCCTGCCTGGCTCTGGGTCTGGAATGGCACCCTGTAAAACAAAATAACGAGGCACTTCCTTCCCCTACAAAGTGTGCCCCAGTGGGAAACTCTTCTGCTATTTAAAAAGATTGAAATACTGGAACAGTATTTTTCTCATACCTTTGTATGAGCCAGAGACTCTGCTTTAGGGACTTAAGCCTAAATGCTGATCTCCTCAGTCAATCTAATGATAGCTTCAGGTTCAAAGAGAGTTGCTCATTTTATTACCACTCTTACTGCCACTGTTGTAATTATTTTGTTCATCTCACTGTCTCTATAAAAAATTTTGACTAGTTATTAATATCTCAAGACACATCTAAAACTTCCATCAGCTTCATTTGAAAGGAAAAGTGAGGTTTTTGTTTGCAAGTGAGCCTGCCATCTTTTTACATTTGGGTTTTAATTTCACTAGAAGGTGTTGGGTTGCCATGGCAAAGCTCATCTCTTCCCTTCCCTGTCTCAGTAGGTGCTTTGGAGGGGGAGGTGGTCAGAACAAGAGGTAATTTGTGCTAATGAGCAGCTGTGGCCCAAGAACGTGTTCATACAGAGCTCACTTTCAAGTTCCTCCAAAAACACCCCCACAAGCAATCCAGCAAATTCTCAGCCAAGGGGATGCAGAGAATTTTGTAGAAACCAAAGCCAGGCAATAAAAGGCTTGGCTTCAGTTTTCCATGTTCCAAGATGATTATGGTAGCAATAAACATGGGAATCCTAAATCCTCACTGGTCTTTCCCTGAAGTTAAGGAAAGAGCTCATGCAGGACACTGAACCATGGCAATGGTCTGAGTTTAATTGTCAAAAAGATGCAGCAGAGAGAATCCTTTGTGGCACTGGGCTCGTGTGGAGCCCTTCCTGGCAGAAATTTTGGAGTGAATGATATTTTTCAGTGTGGCTTCCAGGGTGCAGCTGAAAAGAGAAAAGCATCAAAACAACTTATTTCATACTTGGGAGGAACATCTGGGTATTGATTCAGTTTACCATGTGGATAGTGCTGTGTTACTATCAGATTGTAAACCCTTGAAGGCATGGAATTGCATTTAGAACAAGCAGCACTGAAATTTATGTGTATTTTCATAGAATCATAGAATGGTTTGGTTTGGAAGGGACTGTAAAGATCATCTAGTTCCATCCCCCATGCCACAGAGAGGGATGATTTCTTTCAATAAAAACTTCCACAGTCTTGTTTTGGTCTTTCAATACCTTCACTCTGACCATGGAAAATGAGGAGACTCCAATGAGTCATAGGTTGGACTTGATGATCTCAAAGGTCTTTTCCAACCTGGTTAATTCTGTGATTCTGTAATATAAATTATTGCCTGTTCTGAGGATAACTTCAGGAGGATTTTAGAGGTGAAATGGGGATATGTAGCAGAACTTTAGGCTAAGACATATTTTTCCCCACTTCCTGGGATGCCTGTGTTTTACTCATTGCTGCAAGTAACAGGATTCTGTGCAGCCAAATATGTTGGGGGAACTTTCAGACAAGTGGTGCCACTGCTGTGAATGAAGAGCCAAATTCTTAGTAATGTTTATTTGCTGAGTTACTCTCCAGGCCAGTGAGGAATTAAAGAATCACTTAGGTTGGAAAGGGTATCTGGATTTGCCTAATTGAACCTTCTGCTGAAAACAGGGCTGATTTGCAAGGTAAACCTCCTTCCCCTTGGCTGGTGCAGCAAAATCTGAAAATATTTGAGAAGTCACAGGCTCTCCAGCCCCTACACGTGTACTTAACCATTCTGGTGATGAAAAATTTTTAAAAAATATTTCCAAACACTGCTGAAATTTGTGACCACTGCCTTTAATGGAAAACCTCTGAAAGGAGCCTGGATCTGCCTTTGATCTAACACTGCTCAATTTTGGTAAGATTGCATTTAGTTACCCCACAGCCTTCTTTTCTGGCTAAACAGGTTAAAATATAAAAAAGGCAGCATTATATAAGAGGAATATTAAGCTATTAGAGTGTGTCTGAAGGAGGGTGAAGAAGGTGGTCAAAGGTCTGGAGGTGAAACCGTGCAGGTGCAGCTGAGGTCACTTGGTTTGTTCAGCCTGGAGGAGACTGAGGGGAGACTTTGTTGTAGTTACAACTTCCTCGTGAGGGGAAGAGCAGAATCAGGCATTGATCTCTTCACTGTGCTGAAGAGTAGTAGGACCCAAGGGAATGGCCTGAAGTTGTGTCAGGGGAGGTTTAGGTTGGATATTAAGGAAAGGTTCTTCCCCCAGAGGGTGGCTGGGCACTGGAACAGGCTCCCAGGGAAGTGGTCACAGCACCAAACAGGACAGAGTCCAAGAAGAGTTTAGAAAATGCTCTCAGGCACATGGTGTGACTCTTGGAGTTGTCCTGTGGAGGGCCAGGAGTTGATGATCCTCATGGGCCCCTTCCCACTCAGCTGTGATTCTGTAAGTCTGTCCTTTAGCTTCTCCACATAAGGGTCCACTGCTGACCCATCTGCAGTTTGTTCCCCAGCAGAAACCCAGGTGAGAGGAAACAACCCTGCTGTCATCCTCCCTGCCTGACCTTACAAAGTGCTCTGGCCATCACAGTGCTCCAGCACTGTGTTCCCTCCCTGTAATTCCAGTGTCAGAGCTCTGCACCTGCACAGGGGTTCCTCACTCCTCCTGTTCTGGCTCTGTTCAGGTAGTCGAGATGCCCTTCATCAAGGGACAGTCACAGACCACCCTCTGCTGCCCTGTGCTCTGCTTGCTGCCTCTCATCCACACTTTTCTGATTATCCCAGGGTGTTGCTCTCCCTAGTCCAGCAAGCTGAGTTCAAAGTCATCCTTGCCAGGTTAGCAAGTCTCTTTCCAAAAATGCTCTAGTCTGCCCTTGCTCTTTGAAGCAGATCCAGTTGTCACAGACTCTCAGCTGTTTAGGGAAGACTTTTTACACGGTCTTTTTTTAATTAAGCCTCTCTAAAACACACGTGCAATTTCAAACAGTGGGGCTGAAGTGCAGTCATTAATGACTAATGAAGAACTGAGGACTGACCTGCAGGAGACCTCCAAATTGAATATTTTCTTTTCAGATTTAGCATGATTAAACAAACTGGTTTTTTGTCCAATCACTAGCTTTATGAGAGAATTATTTTCCTGCTGCTCTGTCCAAACCCACAGAGACTAATTTAGATAGCATTAATTGGTAATTTCCCAGATCAAAGCCTTTAATCAAATCAATAAAGATACACACTCTGAAGTGTGCTGATTATCATTCATAGACATAAAATATTATTTGTCATTTCTACCTTGATAATGATATCAGAGGAATACCAAGACCAACAAGGAGAGATGTCCTGATACCTTATACTATGTTGATTATGCAAATGATTTCCCTAAATTATTTGCTTGCCAGGGCATGAGGATTCTTATTGCTGTAAACTTCCTTCAACTCCAAGATTTATTGGTAGCCTAAACATATATAAATTACTGTCAACAACCTCCATGATTACTTTAGTTAAAGTTGCAAGTCCTATGGAGATGTTTCAGAATGAGATTACTAATTATTTCATTGTGGAGAAAGGGGAGAGGCTAAAAGGCAGAACAAGTAATTGCTGTTTATCTTAAGAGTGAGCAGTGTGAAAAATGACCCAATTTACATGGCAGGAGCAACTGTATAGCTACATGGTTTTCCTATATCAATACCAAATCTTGTTTTTTTCCTGTTCAAAGGGGAAAATTTGATCTAAAAGTTGTTGGTTTACTGCTTCTTGATATAAACACCAAACAGTTAATGTGATGGAGCCAACCCTCTAAGCCTTTTAGAGGGAAGGGACCAGATTCACAGGGAAGGATGCAAAAAGAGTTTTAGCAGAAAACAGGTGAAAACCATTTTTGCATGTGATCTGCCCTTTCCAACCCCTTAGACCTCTATTTTCCCACATTTATACTTCCCAAACCACCTTTCCACACCTTAGGGTGCTCCTCCCCTATAACACACTGTAGCACAGGAGTGGGAGGTGTCCCTGCCCAGGGCAGGAGGGGTGGAATGCGATGATCTTTAAGGTCCCTTCCAACCCAGGCCATTCTATGATTCCCTGATAACTTTTTTTCCGGGATCCAGCATCAGCCATAACTCCTTAGTCCTGCACATTGCTTTCCACCTGTGGATCTCAAAGCACATCCAGAAGCCAAAGCAGGGTAACCCATGCAGGACACGAATCCTTAGATCCCAGCTCAACAAACCTGCTCACACATTTCATCATCCAGTTATTTATTTTTTATTTCTAGTGTCACATTTGTGAACATATCAGTGAAATTCCTTTGGCAAACCTGCACTGGTGGAAGGAAATGTGCTTTCTGCTTTGTTTTCCTTTGTTTGTGCATTCTACATTTGGGAGCAGGGTGGGGAATCAGCAGCTCTGTGAAGACCAGCTGCTTGCAACATGCTTCTCTTGCAGCTTTCAGTCAGAAATCTGACAGCTTCAGTTATTGTGATGGAGAAATAATGAGGTGAGAAAAGAGTTGTCAAAAAAAAGATCATATCTCTTCTTCCAAGGAAGTAATTTACTTTTTGTGTGTTCTGTGGCTCCCAGAGACAAGAATATGTAAGGACTCCAGTTATAAGGAAAAATTCTGTATTTCCCTAAACCAAGGTAATTACCAAAATAAAAGAGAAAAATATGGCAAATTGTATACAAAAAAAAAAAAAAGAGGCCTATTAGTTTTGTTATGACACATTTAATTGAATGCAGCTGTTAGCAGCATTTAGGCTATAGGTGACTATAGGGGATCAGATCACCATGGGTTGCCTTTGTTGGTAAAGGGGAAAGACTTAGCAGTGTTAATGGATTTTAAGGCTAATTTACCTCATCCTAAAACAAATTCCTGTATTTGGCCAGGTGAATTCCACCCTAAATCCTTTGATTCTGTTAATCACCATAGACACATGGGGTCAACTGAGACATTCTGTGGGAAACTGGCAGATCTGATGCAGGATCTCTGCACTACTAATGACCCAGGAGGGATACCCTAATGCATCTAAAATGGCACTAAAAACTCATGTTTATGCATCTGAAACATGCAAAAGTTCACAACTACTAAAGAAACCTGATACTGCCTTAAACATACATACATACATACATACATACATATATATATGTGTATATATGTATATATATACATTTCTTTATCTATCCAGCCTGGCACCAAAAAGACAGAAGTTTCAGGACCTGGGATATTCCCTGCAGATGTTTTTATACCCCACACATCCACAGGAGGAATGTCAGGGCATCTCACACAGCCTCAGGTCACCTTTGCTGAGGCAACTGAACCTCCCTCAGCTGATGCCCTGGGGTATGGGAGAACATTTCAGATGCAGTACTGCAGGTGGGGTGTCACCAGAGCAAAGCAGAGCAGAGGGGAGGAACCACTTCAAAAGCATATTTTTAGACACATTAATTATGTCCCTAGTGGTTTTCCAGATTATTGGTTGGTTGGATACAGTGGGCTGATCTGACTGATTAGTTCTCCATACACCATGACATGAATTTAAGCACTGATGCATATCTACATGTAAACACCTAAGTTTCAAGCTAGGTGGATTCCAGTTAATCTGGATTTAAACACTGAAAATTAGTTGAGAGCACCCACAACATCCGTGACTGGAGTAACAGTTTCCTATACTTTACACAACTAAAGAGTGGTGAAATGCCTTAAAATTTCAGGATTAAATTTTAGACACAATCAACTTACTAAAACAGTCCCTTGATAAATCTAGTCATTTACATGTCTTAACTCTGTGATTCTCCCTTGAGAAGATGGAAATATAATTTAAAAGAAATAAGTCATCATCTTAAATGGTGCTTGAATGTTGGGTCACCCTCCATTGCATCATTACTTCTCCGTGAAATGATGATGCTGAAGGTACTTAGAGCCACATTTAGAAAGAAGGTTCAACACTTTTTTAGCATTTACAGCACTGGAAGTGCAAGACAGGCACAGTTTTGGGGATTTTTTTGGACCCTCTCAATTTGGCATGGTACATATGGAAAGAAGATACACTGTTCATTTGTAAATGAAGCACAGGCACCTTTGAACGTGCACGTTCTCCTACATATGCGTCTGACTTTTGCACGAGCATGATTAGCAGAACCAATCCACGTTCCTTCTGCTTTGCACACAAACCTGAGACTCCCTCTTGAACTGCAAATATTCCCTGAAGCAGTATTTACACTTGTAAGACAAGCGGATTGTCACTATCCTACAAGCCTTATCCGTAGTCAAGCGATCATGGCCAGTGAAAAGAATAAAATTGTTTCCAGTGCTCCACTTGCATGATAAATTCTGACTTGTATTTTCAGCTTCCTCCTCTTTTTGTTCCAACTCCTTTGGACTTCTTTGTCTGGAAGCAAAATCTACCCCTTTTTCCATCCCTTTTCCAATTATAATGTTTCAAAAAAACCCAAAACATTGGTACCTATGCCTTGGAAAGTCACTTCTATGGGCAATTCGTGGCACTGCTAGTGACATTTTCATCTCCAGTTTTTGCTTTTGTTCTCCCTCAGGTTCACTTAACTGCATTTTTGGAACATGTGGAATGAGCACAGGAGTGCCAGTTACCCTGAATGTTGCAGCACCCAGCCTCACCACCCAGCAGCACAGCTTTATGTGATACAACACTCTAATTACATTAGCAGCCGTACTGGATGCTCATTATCATTCCTTAATTGTCCAATAATTTTGACCAGTGCCTGATTTCCTTGCTGCTGACTATTGTGACTGCAAATTAAAAACACAGTTCAGGAGCTGTTGTGTGTACATCCACTCAGTGATTCCTTTACCTGTGCACACACACTCACGTGTGTTTGTGTGAGAGAGACAGTGTGAGCAGTCAGGGCAGCTGCCTGCCAAAATGTCCCCTGCTTGCAGCTGCAGAGAACTGACAAAGGAGCCCTGGCTAATCTTGCCACAGTGGTTTAAAAATTCACTTCTGTCAGTCATCAGCCTGTGATCAGATCTATCCCCTGGCTGGCAGCCTGGAGGATGGATGCCTGTGTCAGTGTGAAATGTGGCGATTTTGCTTTGCTCTCAGTTTGTGAATGGCTGCAGGCTGGAGGATGGGCTTTGACAGAGGGCTGTACTGCAAACCTGTGCTCCTTATTGTCAGCCCTGCTCTGGGTGCAGAGTGGCAAAGAAGGGCCAATCTGCTGCAGGGAGAGCTGCCAGGACTTATTTATCAGTGTCTGTGGCCTTCCCACAGAAAGGAATCCATTCATTTGCCATGCTTACATCCAGGGAAAACCACTGACAAGCCAAGGGAGGAATGCATGGCAATCACTGAATCATTAAGGTTGGAAAAGACCTTCAAGGTCATTGACTCAACCTTTGACTGATCCCCAACTTGTCAACCAGACCAGTTGTTTCTTGAACATTCCCAGAAATGGGGACTCCACCACCTCCCTGGGCAGCCCCTTCCAATGCCTGACCACCCTTTGTGTGAAGAAATTCTTCCTGATGACCAACATGAGCCTCCTCTGGAGGAGCTTGAGGCCATCTTTTCATCCTGCCACTTGTTGCCTGGGAGAAGAGGCCAAACCCCACCTGGCTACAACCCCCTGTCAGGGAGTTTTAGAGAATGGTAAGACCTTCCCTGAGCCTTCTTTTCACCAAGCTAAACAAATTCAGCTCCCTCACCTGCTCCTCATAGGAGTTACTCTCAAGACCCTCTACCAGATTTGTAATGAAGAATAAATCAGAGTAGAAACTGTAATAGGAAAGACAGAGGACACTGACCTGGAAGGACAAGAGAACCAAGCAGGAAAATCAGTTGAGATTGGTTTATACTCCTTCAAAGGTGAAGCACACAGTGAATGCACCAATTGTCACCTGTTACATACAGAAAGTCAGTGGTACCCGCCCCATTGCAGGATATTCTGTGGCAACAGACTGTGAATGCAATTTCAAAAGCCTTCTTTCTCTCACAGCAGCACTTAAATACAGCTCAGGATGATGTTTGGCAAAGGAATACCATCCCTTGATTAAAACATCCCACTTTCTTTTAAATGAAGGAGTCATCACCGACTTCTCAATCCACTTATTAGAGCTGAGAGAAATTCAGAATATCCTTTGTATGATAAATGCTGATTTGTTTTGAAGAAAAACATCATTCTAGACTGGAATGAATATTTACAATGAAAAGTAAAAAATCCACAAGGAAAAGAAAGTTTTGAAACTATGGCTTTTTTTTTTTTTTCAATTTCAACTCTGCAACATGATAAATTATATCCTTACATGTGATGGATTATAACGAGCAGCACACATTTTAAAATGAGAAGTAATTAAAAAACAAAAACAAACAAGCCCTTCAATGAGCTGTTAGAGCTGAAAATCTCCCAGCACAGCGTTTTCAAACAGCTGTACTGCTAAATTGCCTGTTCCCTTGACAGCAAAGAACAGACAGAAAACTCCAGCTAGAGAGTTAAACTACTACAGCCTCAGGTAATGTGCAACAACCAGAGAGAAAGTGGGGGAGACAGGACTGCAGCAAACAGGGCAGGCTGTTCAAAGACACGGATTTAGGTCCAGGTGCATGAGGATTACTGGAGAAGTGACACTCTACACAACAATCCATGGAGGAAACCCTTTCAGGGAGGACATCACTGAACGCATCCAAAGATGAAAATAGCAGCTGATAGTACCAACTTAATTCAGGAGAGATCTTTTCTGGGTCTGTAGTGGCAATGATTGCTTCTCTGCTGGAAGGATTTGAGCTTTGGACCTCAAGCAGCTGTGCACCACCATGCCTTAGGTTAAGTACCATGTTGGATGTCCTGCTGCAATGACCTCATTTACTACAGGGCAAGTCTGAGCATCCTCCCTCATTCCAGAGTACCCAAAGGACCACAGCTGTGTTTGTGCCATAAGGATTTGTTCCTGCACCCACAACCCAGAAAATACCAAAATTATTTGGAGCACAAGTCTGATGAGTAGTGGCTGAGGGAGCTGGGGGAGGGGCTCAGCACAGGAAGATGGAGGCTCAGGGTGACCTTATCACTCTACAAACCTACCTGAGAGGAAATTATAACCAGGTGATGGTCAGTCTCTGCTCCCAGCTAACAAGTAACAAGAGGAAATAGCCTCAATTATTGCCAGGGGAAATTAAGATTCGATATTAAAACAAAACTTTCTTCATCAGATGGGTGGTCAAGCACTGGAACAGGTTGCCTAGGGCAGTGGTAGAGTCACCATCCCTGGAAGTGTTCAAATAATGTGTAGATGCAGTGCTTGGGGCCATGGTTTGGTGGTGAACCTGGCAGTGTTGGGTTAATGACTGAGCTTGATGACCTTAGAAGTCTTTTCCAACCTTAATTATTCTGGGATCCTGTGATTTGTATGAGTAAGTTTGGTGGAGAACACTGAAGCTGATAAATGAGGGAGAATTAATAATGCAAAGACACCTGAGCTGGAATAGCTTCCATCAAAAACAGAGAGAGAGAGAGAGAAATCAAATCTTTCATTTCTATTGTTTCCCTTGGCAGGACCTTAGTTTTCAGCATGGGCTAATGTGACAGGGAATCAATGTAATGACTTCCTGGAAGATTATTTTCTTTACAACAACAACAATAAAAAAGAAGAATGTACAAAGAATGAGGGCTAAATTTTGCACAAAGACTCTTTGATTAATTTGCTGCTCAGGCTGTATCCTTTCTTCTCTTCCATGAAATCCCAACACCTTTTAGGTCTTATAATTCCTTCTCACAACTCTCTTCATAGTTTTCTGGTTTGTTTTTGATAGACTCATCCTCTGTTCTTCAGTTCTCCCAAGTCTCCAAGTGAGTTCACAGGCTCCTCTTTCCCTGGGCGTTCCCACACCCAGACACAGGAATCCCTTCTTTTTCTTAATTTTTTGAAACTTATGACACAAAAAATCATCCCCACGCCATCACACAGCTTGACACATCCTTAGCCCAGCCCATCCTTGACATTTTCCTTTCAATTTCCAGCAATCACATTAAAATCACCAATTTCAATTCCTGATTTATTTTATTTATTTTTTCCACTTTTACTACTGATAAAAAATGACATTGTGGTTATCCAAGAAAATGAATAAATTATTTAGGTTCTGATTTTCTAGGAAAGGAAATATGAAAATCTCACGACTCTTTCCTTTGTTGCACTGTTCTTATGTGCCTATATGTTGCCATTTTTTCTCATCTAGCAACATCTTGCCCATTACAAACCATTGTCAGTGGAAAAAAATCCTGCTATTCATAAAATGCACATTTTTCTGAACTTTATTTTGTGGGGAAATAATTTTCAGACTAAAAGTAATCAAGTTGCTAATTTCACTATTTCTTTTCATTTTGCTAAATTGAAGGAATTAATCTGATCTTACCATCACTTACTTATGATATATGTATTATTTTTGATATAATTGTAATGGTCTGTTTATGTATTGTAATGAGACCAATGTACATTAGTGCATTATCAGAAAAGGTTCACTTCTTTCTTGATCAAATGAAAGCAAAATTGATCTGCCTTTATCTCCTGATAAGGTTTCCTATTTCCAGGTCTCACTCCTCCCTCCCTTATGATTTTGTCCATATTGTCAGTACTTTGCCTGCACATTCTGGTCCCCAGCCAGGACAGATGGCAAGGTCTTGGAGTTCCTCATGATATGAAGGTTCAGTTTGATGCCCACATTAAATGACAGTCTTCTCTTTGACCTAACTTTGTGGCACTTTGTACTTTCAGCTTTCCTTAGACTCTACAATACCTCATTGCTCTGATTTTCTAACCCCATTAATGGGGGTTATGAAGGACCCCTACAAGGTCTCCTGATTGTCTTCCCTCTGTATCTGTCTCTATTTCACCTTCGATGTGTCTTTGTCTCCAGTCATTTTCCATAAGATTCCCACTCCAATGCTGACAAAAATCTCCCAGGCTACATTTGAGGTCTTTTAATTTTCATACTTTAGCCTTTAGGTATTTACTGCTGTGTGGACAAATAATAAAAATCTCAAATACACAAAGCAAAGAAAAACACGTGACTGAGATCACAGTTTGAGGTAGTCCTTAATTATGTGATCACATTCACCCTCAGATTCCTGCTTTATTTTGTGCCCTGAACATAATGATAATTCAGGAAGAAGACAGCCAATATGTTGTTTCTGTTTTCCTGTTCAATGACTGCAGCAAGTTTATTCCAGTTTATCCTCGAACCTTACTCAACCCTGTTCTAAAGATAAAACTAAAAATATCTTCTTGGCCTCTTCTCTTATGTTGAATACCATGTCTTCTGAGGGTTTTTCAAATTCTTAGGAGCCAATTTTCAAAATGTTTCTATTTCTGGAATCATGCTAACTGGAAAGGGAGATATCTGATGCACAAAATTAAAGGCAAACGCTTTCTCTAATTTTTGGGTGCTGAATATCAGTGGCCTTGTTTTGATAATAAAGGCAGCTGGGAACACAAATCAAGAGGATTTCCAGGAGAGTCTTCCTGTGCCCCAGTGATAAAAGATTTGGGTCCTCTTGGATTTGTAGGATCCACTGAGAGCTGGCACCAGAAGTTAAGGACATGGATGTGTCTCTTCCAATGAAGATCTCTTCCACTTGCTGGAAACTCTCTGATATGCAGAAGATATGAGGTTATATCCATGAACCTCACAAACAGTGGGAAGGATTTATTATGCTGCAAGTGAAAAATCACCAGCACTTTGGCACTTGCTATTTGCCATGTAAAACTTTGGTCAAGACCTTGACATTTAGGGGCAGGTGAACTTTTCTCATCACATCCCAAGCAGCTGAGCAACATTTCAAAGAAATGCTCCTTTCTGACCTCTGCAGGAGTGGTTTTGTCCTAGTTGGTTTATTGATCCCAAATGGGTGATGAATAAATCTCCTGAGTGGTGGTATTTTGGTGCTGGTGCTCAGAAAGTGTGTCCTTGGATTTTCTGGGTTAGCTTTCTTCATGGAAAGTTGGAAGCAGCTGCCAACTTTATATCCTTGGGAAAAGGAGTTGGAATGCTATTTGTGGATTTGCATCCTCCTGTTTTCAATAGATCATAATGGATTATACACAAAATTTGGGACCAGGCATATCACTTCTTCATCCAATGACAAATCTAGAGTTTGAAATTTTCTTTTTTCAAATCACAATTTGAAGAACTCCAAAGGGGAAGTCCTTGAGAAAAGTTCTTTTCTTGGTTTTTATGCCTATTTCTTTTCCGAAGGACATCCCCACTACCTTGTCTCCCACACTGGTAAATCCAGAGGAAATTTCCCCAAACTTCAGTGCCATTCTGCAGCCCCTCAAGAAAGCTGAACTTTTCACAGCTCCAGTTCTTTGTTATTCCAAGTGCAACAGCTCTGGTGTGGTTTCAGTAACCACAAATAGACAATTTGCAGCTTCTTGAGAGAACAATAGAAGGAATGAAAAGACTAATGACAACAGCTAAGATTCATGGCCCAGGGAAAGGAGGGCGACATCATTTTCCCATATTCAAAGTTGGAAAACATGAATCCAATTTTCTTCTTTTCATCCTCAGCAAAATAATTCAGATGTTTCCCATCCCTTCATTATGCCTTTGTTTCTGTGATGAGGGGAAATCATTAACGTGACAATCTGTTGGCTAAATTTTCCCCACATCTGTGGAGTTTTTCACCAAGTCGGCCATTTGCCCATTTGCAGGCTAATGAACAAGAGGAGTTTCAGATTCTTGAGATGGAGCCCACACTGGGAGGTTGGGAAGTGTCTTAAGGTGACTAAGGCATCATGTTTCAGAAAACAGCCTGGGCTGGGCTAGGATTAAGATTTCATAGCTTCTGCCAAAATATGGGCAAATGATGACAGATTCAGTCTTCCTTTGTGAGTTTTGATGAAAAAAATCATGTGTTTTCAGGACCATGAAATCTTTTTCTTCCAGTTCTCACAACAGGTCATGGCACCAGCTGGAGTAAAAGCACTGAGGATTTCACTTGGCTGTTGCTTTCTTAAGGCTGAGAGCCCCACTCAGAAAATCTTTTAACAACCAGCACGACAAAATATTTTCACAACATCATCTGCACTGGTGGCACCCAAAACAGACCTCTCCACGCTTCATTTAGTTCAACAAGGTTTGTGCACACAATAGCCTTTTATTTCTCTACTCTTGGACAAAAAGAGCCAGCTCAAGGTGAAATTTTGGGAAGCTGAACCCTGCATTCCTTTGATTTTTATTCTCAGAGCTGCTGTAGAGCTTTAGGAGAACACAATGTGCCAAAAAAATGAACAAGACTCGGGAAGTTTGCTGTTGAACTGGACTTTAGGAGTTGAAGCTGTTCACAACCCAGACTGCAGGAGAGGCAGTGTGGGATGAGACTGAGGCACTGGCCAGGACAGTGTGAGGGTTTACAGCCTGGGTGATGGGTGAAACAGGTCCTTGTGGTGAGGAATTGGGCTGATGGAGGTATGGTGGACACAAAAAGCAAAACCCTGGCAGCTCTGTGATGCTTTCCTGGCCAAAGTGGGGATTACACACTCGATCACAGCCTCTTTTACAATTTAGGAACAAAACAACTCCTGAAATGTTTCGGTTGCTGGCCAAATTAGAGCTTCACTGAGAAAGTCCCTTTCAGTCTTATTCTCTTATCTGTCCATAAGCACTTCCATGTTGTGGGTTGCAAATAAATCACCAAGAAGACATGCATCGATCTGCTAAATTGGAGGGATTGGGTCATTCTCTGGACCAGAGAGACACAGGGATAAAGAAACACAAGGTCCTCTCTGGGATTGCTTAAAGCAGGCAGAATTTAGTTCCTCTGTCAAATTGTTTCTAAACCTGAATCAAAACCCATCATGGTTAGAAATCAAGGGAATAAACAATTCTTGTGTACATTATATTTTTCCATGTTCTCTTTTGGGTGGCAGGTGGCTTTGAAGTCATAATAACAGGAATTAAGAGTTCAAATGGCAAACATTCAAAAGCACAGTCTCTGTCTCCACAGGCCTGTATTTGTGTTCTAGCCTTGGGAAAAAAAGGAGTATTTTCTGCAAGAAGATACTATGCCAGCCCCCTGCACGTGGCTTGGCAGCTTGGGTTACAAACACTGATGTTATATCCTGATATTCTCTACAGGATATTGCAAATGTTTCCTGCTAGGTTTTTAATATACTAGGATATCTTGTATATGATTTTCCCCTCCTCTTTATAAACCTTGGGTACGTATTTTCTCATCTCGCAGACTTGGATTGACATTTCAGCCAGGAGGGAAAAGTCATGGGAAGTCATTCATTTCATGAGGGAGAAAACTAATTTCCTTGCTGTTTTAAATTTGTGAGACTGTTTTCAAGAACCATCCCAACTGATGTGCAACTTTTCAGGTAGCAACAATTCCTTTCAGGCATGTCCAGTCTCAGATTTGGATCTTCATCAGGATTTGCACCTGGATGCCTTTACTGCATCACTGCCATAACATGGAGAGAGCTGCTTTGCTCACGTGGCTCACAGGCTGCTGTCCTCTAGCAGATTGATCACCAGAACTAAGTATGCCACTCACTCTGATCATCTGCACTCTTAAACACATCCATCCTGATAAATCTGTTAGTGTTTGTCTTTGAATTTAGAAATGGCAACATTAAGATCCTGGTTAGCAAGGTTTATAACAGAAAAATAGGTAGATTTCAAGTTCTTATTCAACGTACAAGAGAAAACTATATTTTACTATAAAAAATCCCCTTGTTATAGATGAAATGCCAATTTAATCGAATTAATAATTTACATGAGCCAAATTATTAATATAAAAAATGAACAGAATTTATTTCACGATGAAATTAACAATTTCGGATAGCCACTATAAAATGGCTGGGCCAAGCCTAGGTTCTTGACCCTGGGTGCCACATACACAGCCCTGAACACCAGCAGTTCAGGGTGGCAGTGCACACCCCTGAGGTTTCTGAGTCCAGTTTTTATACTGTTTTTCTTGCTGCTGGCGAGAGAATCCTTTGTCTCTTTCATATTCAACTTGTCTTCTATGGTCCTCTGGTCCAGAGATCAGGGGTCCATTAAGATGTTGATGTTTCCAGGAACTCTCCTTGTGTAATTGAAACAAAGAGTCTTGGGCAAGAGGTCCGTTCTTCATCAGTATAGTCCAGGGAGGAACAGAAGCTTAGATGATCATATCTGTTGCTCCTTTCAGATGGAAAAAGGATTCTCCAGGGGCAGAGTGGATTTGGAGTAGATTGATGTGCCAGATGGATATCTGGCTTCCCAATGATGGGTACTTGAAACCTCCCTTGTGGAGGTTCGAAGTTCTGCCTGTGCTTCAGATGCAAACGTTATCACCCAGAGGAGTAACCCCTGACTCTGGGTGGGCTACCAGGGAACATACCAAAGCACATTCCAAACATAACATCTTTGGATACATGTGCATTCTAATATCCCTTATACATAAATCGACCCTGATACCATTTAATTTATTATGAATTTTGACTTATTTATAACACCCTTGCAATTCGGGTGTGTCTTCCTACATTTAGAGAAAAACACCCCACAGCTATCTGAAATAACCTAACACACAGAAATGTGAACTTGGTGGTACTGGGTTTTGTGGCTCCAAGCAGTAATAGGAGCACTTCAAATACAAAAACTTTTTATTCCTCTTTTTTCCAGGAGACCTGGTAACACTGTCACAACTGGCATTATGAAGAGTGTGAACACTGTCACAGGGCATCAGAACTACTCAGGATGTTTGGGAATGGTTCTATCCCAGACAATCACTCCCAAATGAAGATCCTCAGGTGACATTTTTTTTCTATGGGAAATTATGAAAGAGTTTAGACTCTTGGTTTTTCCCTTATTTGAAGAGAGACAACTGGAAAGTATGTGATTAATGAATGATGTGACAGAGTTTGATAAACTTATGAATGATGGAAAGAGTTATTCCAGCAGAATCAGGAAATAATTATGCAGTGTCTTGTTCATTGCAAATGGTGGAGTCACCATCCCTGTGAGTGTTCAAAAAAACCAGTAGGTGTGGCACCTGGTGGGATGGTTTTGTGGGCATGGTGGTGTTTGGCCAAAGGTTGGACCTGATGACCTTGGAGGTATTTTCCAGACTTAATGATTCAGTGATTCTAATTCAGGGCTGAGCAGTGAAAAAATCAGACCAAGCAAAGAGAAGCAATTTCTCAGGCAGTGCTCAGGTGACTTTATGCATCTCTTTTCCCCAAAATACAGTGAAGTACAAAAAATCCTCAGAGCATTTTGAAGGAGAATGAATGGAATAATGAATAAATTTGTGACTGGCTGATAAACACTGAAATCTCCATGCGACTTGTGCATGCAGGAATCACCTGCCAGAAGGTGGGAGGAAGAATTACTCTGTTATTTGCCTGTTTACTGTGTGTTTTATCAAAACAGCCACTGCTACCTTTTGTTGGAGAAAGTATTCTGCCAAGATGGACCATTGGTCCATGAAATAATTGTATTTTCTGATGTGATTCATTTTGCCTAATGTGAGGGTCTCATACTGACAGGGATTTTTGAAAGCCACTGATGGGAAGTGTTGGACATCCACAACCACTGAGCCACTAAATTGTTCTGCTCTGTGGGGGTGACGAGGCCAAACTTTCATTTCCGTGACCTCAAAATGCTTGAAAAATATTCTGATGTGTAAAAGAAGGGGAAAGAAATGAGGCTGAGGAAAACAAAACTCGAATTCCTCCATCGCTGGGAGCTAAATCATAATCATTACCATTAATTATCAGTACTTAAGAGTCTTAGTAATGAATCATCTTGTCAGGAGTGTTAGTGGGATGAATGGCTGGATGGTAACAGATCTTAAATCTGAGCATCTCCACCTGTTCTGCTATTGTTCCTTCCAGATTAGATAGGGCTGCAGCTCCTGGCAGTGCAACTTTGCTGTTGATAAACAGCAGCATTCTCCCTTCAAGGCTGTCACTCCTCAGTCTTTTTAGCCACATTGCATTATTTTAAATTAAAAAAAAAAAAATTAAAAAGCCTACAAACTAAATCATGAAAGACAACAGAGAGGAAATCAATGCTTGGAGATGAGATGAGATGATTAAGTCAGGAAATAAGAAGCTTTGTGAATGTGTAGCCACCACTGGAAAAATGCACACACAAGCACACAAACACACAAATAAATCTGAATTGCTTAAGGAATATGAGTGTAAATAAATGATATTTTATAGTACACCAGACTGCCAAACATGCCATAACCCTGTGAAAACCACTTATACTTTAATGGCTGAAAGGAATAAAACTGACAGAAGAATAAATCCCCAGTGCACTCTGACACACAAATACATTTCCTATGGAAATTGTGCTGTTTTCCTCATTGACTTCAAAAAAGCCACTGAATAGGGTGACTTTAAAGGTAGCCACACTTGGTTGGGGAGGGCTGTATATCTTGGCTTGAAGAAGGCTGGGAAACATTTTCCAGTGAGAGCTTAGGAGCTGAGCATAAGATCTGAGCAAGAAAATGCTGTCACTGATGGTGGAACAGGTGGGAGAGCTGGTGCAGAAAAGTGCTGTAATGGGGAATCCTTACAACAGGTATAAGATAGCCATGAACTGGGGAGGAAATACAAAGAGATATTTTTGTAGATGTTCAGGGATGATTTATTCCTCCAGCTGCATGGCTGGAGCTCCCAGGAAGACCCAGTCATGGACCCTGCTCTCTTCCTGGGCCCTGGGCACCCCAAACCCAACCCATCAGGAACAGATATGGGGCACAGGTGACATGGGGACAGGGACAGGGACAGACCCATACCCTGCAGGGTCCCTCCCCCGGGACTTCAGGGGAAGGCACCTCCACAGAAAAGTTTAGTTGGCAGGTTCCTGGGATAAAATCTGAAAATTTAGGAGCTGAAATTTGAGTTTATTCACACCACAATAGCGGGGACCATGCTGCTTATTGAGTTCAACCTCCTTTGCTCAATGGAAATTCTGCCATGGATGTTGGGTCCTAGAAAATTCACTCTGTGCATTCCCAAGCGCCACAAGCCATGAAGCAGACCTTTCAATGCTCCATAAAAAGCTAAATATTATATATTTAAATATTTTAAAACACAAAACTCAACATAAAGCCAAGGTTTCCGAGGAAGCAAGAAAGAGAGACTGAGCATGTTGCTTTTGTACCTTCATTTTCAATAACTGGAGATTTGTAAGGTGGAAAATGGCCAGATGGTCCTAGGATGTGGCTCTTGTCCTAAGGAAGAAGGTGACCCCTTCTTTCCACCTGTTTCTCAAAATTCTGCGTTCTTTGGTGTATGATATGGATTTGAGGTCATAACAATATGAGCAGAGGAACAAAGGACATCTTTGGTAACAAAAGAATATTCTTCAAATCATTAAACATTGACATCCCCATTAACCTAAGCTCTCCTGACAGATAAGAGAGTGATAATGAATTTAATCCCTTGAGCTGGGGATAAGAGTCCTGTCTTCCTGAGGTCTAACACAGGTCACAGGACAGATGAATGGAGCCCTTAAAACCCCTATTTCTGTCCAGTTACTGCAGAAGAAGTCAAGGGTGACAAGCTCAGCAGTAGATTTGATAATCCAGGCATCTAAACTTAGATGAGATGAATCATACAGGTAATGCCCTAACAGTGAGGACACTCATTATTCTTACATGGAAAAAATGACCATGTAAAGGGGGAGAAACATCCCCATTGCTTCTCACCTTTACTGGCAATAAATCTGCACTCATCTACTGTACCATCTATTAGGTCTCCTTGATCTCTGATTTTTGTTGCATTATCAAAGCAGGTGAGATACTGTGCTGGCATTATATGAGCCTCACACACATTCTTCATATTCCTATCATTCTTGTGCCAGCAGAAACTACCTGAATAAAAGGCATAATAGAGTGTCAGTTCACACTCAGGTAAAGCAGCTGTTAAAATGTTTATACATGTTTACACTTGCAATGCTTCTTTGTTCATCATGATGAGCCCTTGAACATTTCTGTCACTGGGACGATTGGATTCGGGATTATTCTGACACCTTTCTACGTAAGGGCAGACTTGGGAAGCAATCCTGCACCAAGTTAAGAGTGTTTAAAATATTGGCTTCAAACATTCCCTGACAGAGGTATCAGTGCTGCAGACAGAGAGGAGCAGAACAAAGCAGGAGATGTGCTGTCTTCACCAGAAATGCACATCTCAGTCCCTTCTCTGATAAAAGATGCAGACCCAGCACATCAGCACCTGCATGGCTCCAGGGCTCTCCACCTGCAGTGCCATTCATCCTCCAGACTCATTGAGATTAAGAACACTGCCAAAACTCCCCCAAACTGAAGGCTTAAAGCAACCTTCAAGGGATTGAGCCCACTTCTTTAATCAGCTCTTTTTTCCCTTTACCCCTTACCCCTTTGTTCATCTGTCAACTCCTGCCAGATTCAGGATGCTCACATCCCAAAATGATGTATTTCTGTGGATTGGCTGTGTGGATACCAGGAGGGGTGGAATAAAGCTTGATTTTAAGTACAAGGCAGGAGACCAATGTGATGGTGATAGAAGAGGGTCAGGTCTTCCCATGAATCCTCCCCACCAGCCCTCAAACACGCACCTCCCCTTCCTTTTCACTGTCTCTGATGGACAATGTGGCTTGTCCTAAGATAAGACAACCAGGTGGGAATTGCAGCAGGAACTGTCTGGATGCACCATTAATATATCTCAAAGATGAGGGAGCTGAGCTATTGGTGCACATCAGCCTGCAAAAGGCTTTAAATTCTGCTGGAGGCAGGGCCAGCTGGGAGAACTGGTCTCCCAAGGTTGCAAGTGGCTTCTGGGTGGATCCCTGCCCTGGTAAAGAAGCCCAGGTTGCATCTGGCCTTAAAATGGGGTAAAGCTCACTTTTGAGTGGGTGAGCAAAAAGTACTAAAGTCCAGTCAAATATGGAGGTAAAATCCTATAGTTCTGTAGTTGCTGTGCTGCTTTGTAATTGTGAATTCTGCTAGGCCAAAGACTGTAAACCTGTATGGTGTAATGACGGGAATCCTTACAACACGAATAAGAGAGCGATGGACTTGGAAGGAAAGATGAAGCGATATTTTTGTAGATATTCAGGGATTATTTTATTCCTCCAGCCACATGGATGGAGTTCCCCTGCAGCCCCCAGTCATGGGACCCTGCTCTCTTCTCGGGCCCCAGGCACACCCCCCCCAATCAGGAACAGGTATGGGGCACACGTGACATGGGGACAGGGACAGGGACAGACCTGTACCCTGCAGGGTTCCTTCCCCCAGGATTTCAGGGGAGAGGCACCTCCACAATTCACCCTTTCTTATTAAATAAAGAACATTGGAAAATAGAGTTGGATAAACAACAAAACAATTTCAAAGGAAAGGAAGCCACTATCTTGAGTCCCCAAATGTCCAAACAGATTTTCTTTGGAGCATCAGAAGGGAGACAGGGCTTGAGCACACTTCAGATGGAAACTGAGGAAGGGATTTTCCTTTTTGTACCTGTTGGAATCTTAGAAAATGACAGTTAATTTCTTCCCTCCCTCCTTTTCATCCCCTCCATTGGCATTGTAAAGGGATTAATGGCATATGAAAAAGCCTGGTTTTGTGAGGGGAACCAGAAAGGGAAATTTGGGCTGGGCATATATGGGGGATAGAGGGGCATGGGATAAAATGGGAAGGTGGGATAGGGGAAAAGATAGGGATTATAGGGATGTTGTCCAGCATATCTACTCTACAGAGGGAGAGGCTGGTCATAACCCTCTGTGGTCCAGGAGAACTCAGAGGGTCTCACTCTGGACCTCTGTTATAAGGCTTCAAGAAAGTGGGCTTTAGTCATAGCAATTTTCCATCCTGGCCGTAATTTAGGTTGGTAACTTTTCAAAGTTCAATAACAAAAATGTTCTTCCACTTGGGTTTTTTTCAGGCAAGAAAAATAAGTTTCCCGGGCTGTTCATTAAAAAGCAGAGCTCATTAGACAGCACAAGTTCCTAGAAGCACTCTGTGTTTCTGATAAGCTCAAGAGAAGCTCAGCCCTGGTGCTGTTTGTCAGTACCGAAGCCTAATGAGGATTTCTCAGATCACGTTGGTCTGAGGAGGGAGGGATGCACCACCACAGCTACATACTGACCTTTCAAAATTATTTTTTATTTTATTTTGAAAGAACTAAACTCACATACAAAAAGTAGGGTGGGGAAATACAATTTTATAAAAGAATCTGACAGATAAATGAGATTGAACAAATGAGATATTCTGGAAGCAACAGAGATTGGAAGCAGGTTTGATGTAAAACAAAAACCACTACATAAAGTTACAGCACTCACACAAAACAGACTTGAGAAATGGTGCCAGAATACTTTAAGAGAGAAGGTCTCTTTATAAAAGCCACCACTGAAAGCTTAGAAAGGTTTTTCCTTCTTCTTTCCTGATCTCTCAGCAAAAGATTCTTGTAATGATAAGTGAACCTCAAAGAGCTCTTGGCTGAGTTATGTCACTGTGGGTTCCCACAGTAATTAGGGCTTTAAAAAGTTTCTGGAGTAAGACCCAGCTCTCCTTTTATTTTCCTTTTTTCCTACTCAGTACCTTTGCTACCCATGCTCCTAAACTTTTTCTCTTTTTTTTTTTTTTTGTCAGAAAGCACTGCGGAATTCAGAGACATAAAATAGGTGGCTGAGTGAAGACTGAAGGAGTTAGAGAAATTTAAAGTTTCATTGAGGCAAGTTTCCACAGTTATTGAGATACATTATGGTATTTTTGTGTTAGTGAGGCTTCTTGCCTCTCAGTTTTTCCCACTCAATTTTCCTCTCCATTTACTAAAAGGCTGTATTTTCAGACTTCCTTAAGAAGTTAAGATTGTTAGAATGTCAACATCTCTTGATTCAGTGTAAGCTAGAGATCCATGGAACAGTTTCCTGGTGGAGAGCTCTGCCTGATACAAATAATATTTCATGATAATACTATCCTCAAAAATCAGTTATATTCATTCTCTAACTTTACTTCTGTGGGAAAATCTGGATTTTTCAGAGAGAATGATCGTTCAGTGTATTGGGAAGAGTAGTGAACTGATAGTTTTACACTTGCTGAAATATTGCAAGGTTTGGTGTTGCACAGAAAATCATTGTGGTGTGAAGACACATCCTATTTTCCTCCTGCATGAAAATGTGTCTTGCTCTGAGATAACAGGTTAATTCCATTCCTGAGCCCATGTTTGTCTGGGGAGCAGCAAGCGAGGAAGGCAGTGGAGTCTGGCTTTGAGAACAGGCTCCAACATTTTCCTGTATGACTGTACTGACAGGGCCAGAGAGGCTGGGTAATGGGATGATGGTATCTCTGAGGATACCCAGAGAACGACAGAAGGGTGAGACAGCTCGTGCATCACTGTCCTCTGACTGGCAAACAAGGCCCTACTCCAGAATTAGTCAGGAATGCTTGTTTTTAGTGGGGATGACAGAAAGAAATATGAGTTGCTTTTATTCAGTGTCATGACTAGCAGTGGTGAAGGGGAGAGCCAGGAGCAGGGCAGATCCCTGTGTAACGTGTCCCCCTTCATCCCTACTGTGCTCAGTCAGCCAGCAGCTAAATGAGCGTGGAGGAGGAGGGAAATCCTGCCTTGCTGAGTCTTTTACCTTCTCAGAGTCATGGGCTGCACACCACTCTTCCCTCGGAGGTGTTTGGTGTGTAGCAGAGCTCAGCTTTTGTCAAGGCTGTTTCAGACTGTGACAAATTTGTTCCCTGAATCCACACTCCTTTTAATCTAAATGTCAGGTAGGAAATTAAAGCCCTGCTGAAACGGAGTGTATTACCAGCATTTTATTAGATCACAAACAATTTAATAACCAGATAGAGGGAGAAGGTCATTTTGTTGTCAGTCCAGCTTATCTCATAAATTAGGCATCAGGTTTTGCACAAAAGCATCTCTCAGCAAATAAAATTATCTGGTTTGATGAAGGACCTCTTCCCATGGAAAACACATAACACAGATTAAATAGGGAGCCCTGTAATAAAATTATGATCCAGAAATGTATGAAAGGGGATGGGTTCTTCAAAAATACTTTTCACACGTTTGCCCTATTAACAGCAAGTAAATGCCAAAGTAGCAAAGGACATGCCTCCCTGATGAATTCATGTGAAATACTTTCAAGGTCAGTAAACAAAAGGGTTGGCAGATGAAATATGAATGATAAATAGAGTAGCTCTTAGTGACCTCAGTGGCTGAAAAGGGAAGAAACCCAGAACATTATCTCTTCACTAGAAATATTTATAGCCTAGATATTACACTTTTCTGAGCAGGAGCAGGGCAATGAGTGATGCAAAGCAACATGGCATCAATTCCAACATATCACACCACAAATCTCTCTCTGGGATGGAGGAAAGGAGTGACAAGGAAATGACTCGGTTGGAGAAAAATTTATTTCTGAGAATATTATGAATGTCTGGTCTTGCTCAGATTTGTCTTTCTTGCAGTTCTCTGAGGCACCAGGATTTCTACACCTCTGTCTGTCTCCAGCTGTGTTGTTATTTAGCCCTCATTAGAGTGAAATTAGACTTGTGCATTAAGTATCCCACTGAAGTGAGGGCAAATTGTGGTGCTTTAACCCCTGGGAGATGCTGCAAGACAAAGGTGCAGTGGCAGCAGCAGAAGCTTCATAGAAACATTCATAGAATCATTAAAGTTAGAGAAGACCTTTAAGATCATCAAGTCCAACCATCAACACACCACCACCACCATGTTCACCACTAAAACATGTCCTCAAGTGCCATATCCACCATTTGTTTTTAATATTTTCAGGGATGGTGACTCCACCAATTCCTTGAGCATGCTGTTCCAGTTCTTGACAACAATTTCCATGAAGAAATTTTTTTCTAATATCCAATCTATACCTCCTGTGGCACAACATGAGGCCTTTTCCTCTCATTCTGTCACTTGCTACACGGGACAAGAGACTGACATCCACCAACTTCCTACTTAAATTCTGGTGCCACCATCCAGCTGGAGAAACCACCACAGTGAGAGTAAAATGGAGTCTTTCCCTCCTGTGAGAGGAGCTGACTTGCATCTCATTTCTCCTTCTCTCTGCACAATGTGACATTAACTTCTCCTCCAAATGTAACCACACAAATCTTCTACCCGTTTGCCATGTGGGCCTGGGGATGCTGTGAGGCACTGTCTTTCAAAGAATGAAGAATTGGAACAAAGTTCTGGAGAAGAATGAATTTTTAAAAATTCGGTCACCCCAATGAGTGGGTGGCAGCATTTCAGAAAACTGAACTCAGTATGCAAACCAACTGGAAGGCTCATGGTGACTGTCTGAGAGCCAGGTCTGGTTCATGTCTACATGGACCAGATCTGGCTCTTGGTTCTCTAAAACTCCCTGACAGGAGCTGTAACCAGGGGGAGGTTGGCCTCTTCTCCCAGGTAACAAGAGGCAGGACTCAGGGAAATAGCCTCAAGCTATGCCAGGAGAGGTTCAGGTTGGATATTAAGAAAAATTTCTTCACTGAAGGAGTGGTTAAGCACTAGGAAGTGGGGGAGTCACTGTCCCTGGAAGTGTTCAAAGAAATGAGTAGATGTGACACTTCCTGGCATTGCAGTATTTCGTTGAACATTGAACTTGATGATCTTGGAGGTCTTTGCCAACCCCAATGGTTCTGTGTGTGCCAAAGCTCACAGCTCCCTTGGTAATGCCTGTGAAACAGCCCATCCTTCTCATTACTCTGCTTTGCACAAAATTATTCTGATTAATACCTACTCTGATGCGATTTTATGTGCCCAAACTAAAGCTCTGATCATACCTGGAAATCTAAACTCTACTTTTGTTCATGTAATAAAGTGATCCAGCCTCACCTGCTACTCCTTGTTAATGAACTGCCTCTATTCATCTTTTTAATTCTGCAGTGTATTCCTGGCCAGCCTGCCTAATAATCACTTAAAACAGATTAAAGAGACACACATAGTCAGAGAAACAATAAAAAAAAGCTGGAGAAGCCTTTCCAGTGCATGGATACCACCAGTGTGAAGCCAAGCTCTTCCACACACTTTGACTCTTTGGCTGTGCAGACCAATGTGAGAGACAAATGCATTCATAGAATCAGAGAATCACAGAATGGGTTGGGTTGGAAGGGACCTTAAAATCATCCTATTCCAATACCACAGCCATGGGCAGGGATGAGAGATGAACATATTGGTTTAATGTTCCAGTTATGAGAAATAAAGCAGAAGAATTTTTTTTTTAAAGAGGAAGTAAGAGTATTTTTAATTCTGATATAATAAGGGCATACAGACTACTTGGTGAATAAACAGGAGTGGTTAACTCACATCTTCTGTTTTGGATAGTTGATTTCCAGTTTGTCTTCTGGCTGAGAAAACAGGAGCTGGACCTACAACTATCACTGGGTTTCTAATGCTTTTGACCCAATGCCATCCAAATTTTGTGCTGCTAATAAACTAAAACCTTGCTCCTCACAATAGTTTGGACATGATGTATGGATTGATGGGGTGCAGAATACGGAGTCGTTTGTTCACAGAATTTGGGATCTCTTCACATGGGTACCATTAGTCAAAGACAGGATTTTAACTGCCAAATGCAAAGGGATGTGCATTCCCAGGACATGGGATAGTTTGCCATCTTAAAATGAAAGGCAAGCCATGTCTCGAGAGAGATTTATGGACCATTCAAGGTTAAAACCAAGAAGAGCACATAGCATGGTTTTACAGCTGAACATCTAATCCAATGCTTGGATTTATTTACTGTCTTCCTATAGATTATTTTAGTGCTGGTGTCAGCAAGGCCGTAGACTTCCACAAGATTTTATAAACCTATTGCTGATGAAGTGAGTAGTTTAAAAAAAAAAAGACTTCTAAGAGGAAAGTAAAGATTAGGATAGGATGTGTATTCTGGATCCACTGGCAGGTGGAGTACATATAAAAGTGTTTTAAGACCATCAAATGCCAAATCCTACATATTGGCAGCACAAATACAGCCTGTCCTGGCTGCCCAGGGTTCAGTACAGTTTCCCAGGAGAGAATGAAGCAGTTTTCTGTGGTTTAACCTGGAACACAGTTAAACACCACAGAGCCATTCACTCACCTTCCCATAGAGGGATCAGAGAGAGAAGTGGGAAAAACAAAAAGGTGAAACTTGTGAGTTGAGATAAAGGCAGTTTAGTAGGACAGGGAAGAAAAGAGAAATTATAACAATGATGAAAGAATGTATAAAATAAGGGATGCATAATACAATTGCTCACCACCCACTGACTGATGCCCAGCCAGTCCCTGAGCTGTGTCAGCTCCCTGACTAAGTCCTCCCAGTTTTATTGATTAACATGAGATCACACAGTCTGCAATATCTCTTGGGTCAGTTGAACCAGCTGTCTCCTCCCAGTTTCTTGTGCATCCACAGCCTCCTCTCTTGCACAGGAGTGTGAGAGGACAAGTCCTTGTCTTATGGTAAACACTGCTCAGCAACAACCAACAGCGTGTCTTGAACATTATTCTCACTCTAAATCTAAGTGACAGTACTGTACCAGTCACTGGAAGAAAATTAACTCCATCCCAGCTGAAACCAGGACATGGTACTTCTAAAAAACCCCAAGCCAAGTAACAACAACAACAACAACAAAAAATCATCTGTTATAAAGAAAAATCTGGAACAAAATGTGTTCCCAGTCAGATGGTGGTCAAAAAGTAACATCACCCATGGGTTTATTCAAATAAATTTGCTAAGCTGAGGTAGACAGAGGACTTTACCTGTGTTCTTTGAAACTGCAGGTGCTGGGATGTCACAACACTTCTGGGTTGCCAGGCACTCCTGAAGGATGTTTAATCATGGAGCATGTTCATGGAGGAGTCACAAGGTGT
>JACBWW010000003.1:64427962-64461049 GCA_020086605.1 Lanius collurio
AGAAAAGTTGAAGTCAGAGGAGATGAAAAAATCTGACTGCTGTGTTGTGTGAATGATGTGATGTTAATGTAGATTTAGTTTGGTTTTTGAACAAAAGAAGCTGTTCTCACTTCATTCCACTTTCCTCAGCACCACAACACCTCTTTGGACCTTTATCAAGGGTGGCAGAATGCTGGTCTCTGAGAAGACATCACTGAAATATAATTTAATGGTGTTATTTTTCTCTCTGATAGGGAGAAAAGTAAACTTTGAACCCCACAGGTTGAGTCCTTTATCAATGTGTTTCAAACATTCCAGCATGCAAAGTGTGAGCACATGAAGCAGGAATCATTTCTAGTGTAAAATTACTCAGAAACAAGGTGAAAACAAACAGAGCAATGCACAAGTATGTGTGTCAAGGGAAATTTCTGCTTTTTGATACCAGCCCCAAACAACCCATTCATTAGCTGCAAACACTCTCCAGCTCCAACAACTCTCAATTCCTATTTATTTTTTTTCATTCTGCCTTCTGCCCAGATATAAGAAAATATAAATGTAGCACGTCCCTTTGCTGGGGTCTTCCCCAGTGTGACAGTGCTTTCTGGGCTATTTTCTTTATCTAGCCACTTGCTTTTCCTTCAGTAGCCTCCTTAATATTCACAGCTATTTTCAGGATTATAACAGGTTTTAAAAAACCTGCATCATGAGAAGATGCCACTTAACATGATGTACACAACTGCCTTTGACTCATAGATTTAAGCTGGAGGAAGGTAGATTTAGATAGGATTTTAGGAAGAAATTCTTCCCTGTGAAGGTGGGGAGGCCCTGGCACAGGCTGTCCAGAGAAGCTGCCCCATCCCTGGAAATGTCCAAGGCCAGGCTGGATGGGGCTTGGAGAAACCTGATCTAGTGGAAAGTGTCCCTGACCACAGCACAAGGTTGGAATGGGATGATCTTTAAGGTTCCTGTGATTCTGATTCATTAGCAGTTTCCAGAGACTGAACATATCATAAAAGCAGGGGTGATGTCAGTGAATTTACATACATCTCCAGGAAAATCCAGAGCTCCCCAATGAATATAAAAGATTGTCAATGTCTACATTTTATTACGTCCCTGACTGCGGGATTCAGGTGAGCTGCTGCAATTCTTTCAATTTGCACACACAAAGCTTCAAAAGGCTACTCCCTCAACTTCTTACTTTTAAAACTTGCAAGAAATTACAAATGAAGATGACAATATCTCTTCCTCAAAGGATTATATATTTCTTGTTAAACTTTAACTTCATTTAAAATCCATCCTTGATCCTCTTAAAGTATTTGCGTAAGTGAATGAGGGCTGTAAAACACGACTGAAGCTTTCCTCCTTGGGGAAGCAGCTTGACCAATTTACATATTTATTAAATATTTTATATTTTACCAGATTGTATGCACTTCAAAATGTCACATCTTAGTTTTGATCTGAGCACTGTAGAACCATAATGGCTATTTCCAGTCCCAGAAGAGGAAAAAAAAAATAGTCTACATCTCCTGATTTGACCACTTCTTAAGGATTTAAGTTTTTTATTTCTATTTTTTATTCTGTTCTGCAACATTTTAACTTTTAGTGTTATGAAGTTTTACTAGTTCTGTGCAAATTAATCTCCATGAGGCTACATGACCAATCCCTCATTTCTCCTCTGGAATGAGATTCAGCTTTCCAAGCATCCAAACTGAACTTCTGAACCTAGCTGATGGTTATTTTAGCTTTAAAGAAAATAAACACAAAGATGTTGTAAAACAGAAATGTATAGGAAGAAGTGCTTTCCCTTGTGGTACAAGGATCTATCAAAGCAGAGTTGATGTTTCTGGTGTAATTCCTCCCCTCCCTCACCCTCACAGTTCAGCTGTCAGCATCTGGAGCAGAGACTTTTTCCTTTGTTAATGATGTACAAGACTAGGGCACGCACAAGGTATCATTACTGGGGTTTCCTGTCAGCAGTTTGGAGTCTGGAGACTGAATGGGTTAAGGCTCTGCACAAGATGAAGGCATGTGTCCAGTTTTGCTGCTGGATTCCTGAGTGTTGTGGTACAAACCCCCTTTCCTCGGCATGTCCTCATTTCTGAAGGAACAAGCCTCCTTCAGAGGGTGATTTGAGGAGCAGCTGCTGAGAAGAGAGTTTGAAAACAACTGTATTTAGAAGCCATGGAGAATGTTTGTGACTCTCTTTTCTGGCCACCTCTAAAATGCAGGACTTCCATGGACAGAACCCTGAATCATTGAATCATGGAATCACAGAGTCATGGAATCACAGAGTCATGGAATCACAGAGTCATGGAATCACAGAGTCATAGAATCACAGAGTCATGGAATCACAGAGTCATGGAATCACAGAGTCATAGAATCACAGAGTCATGGAATCACAGAGTCATGGAATCACAGAGTCATAGAATCACAGAGTCATGGAATCACAGAATGGTTTGCATTGGAAGAGACTTTCCAGAGCAACTTGTTCCAATCCCCCCTGCCACAGGCAGGGACACCTTCCACTAGACCAGGGTGCTCAGAGCCCCATCCAATTTGGTCTAGAACACTCCCAGGGATGGGGCAGCCACAGCTTCTCTGGGCAGCCTGTGCCAGGGCCTCAGCACACTCAAAGGGAAGAATTTCTTCCTAATATCTAATTTAAATTGACCTTTTTTTTCAGTTTAAAGCCATTCTCCCTTGTCCTTTCAGGCCATGCCTTTGTTTAAGTCCCTCTCCAGCTCTCTTGGAGACCTTTAGGCACTGGAAGGGTCTCTGAGGTCTCCCTGAAGTCTTCTCTTCTCCTCACTGAATATTCCCAACTTTCCCAACCTGTTTTCCTAGCAGAGGAGCTCCAGTCCTTGGATCAAGCTCGAGTCTCTCCTCTGGACTCACTCCAACAGATCCACATCTTTCTTGTGTTGCGGGTCCCATAACTGGGTGGGTGAGGTGTATTAATTTTTAGGGAAAAGAAAACAAAAACCAAAATCACAACACAACAGTAAACAGATTTATAGATGAAACTATTTGACTAGAGAGCACTTTCTCCATTGTTAAAGTCAATCCTTTGTATCAATTATTGTAATATCTTATTGCTCTTGTCTACATTTTCAGGCAGTGGATTTTTTTCACTTTTCTTTCTGCAAAAGTCAGTATTACTATCATAACTTTTGCCCCCATTTGAATTTTTGTATGGCCCTGTTATGCCACTTCTTTCCTTTTCTTGATAAATTAAAGAGACCAAGCTGGTCTTTGAAGGAAAAGCCAGGCAAGGGTTAGACCTCACTACTGTTTCCTCAGCCTGGGTGAGTCAGGGACAAATATTTTTCAGTCATATCTTCCCTGGGGAGAGCCCACATTACTCATCCTTTCCTCTTCATAGGTCCTCTGACAGCCTTATCAGTAAGAATTTCTTCCAGGTCACTGCACAGTGGGCACAAAAGACAGTCTTTAAGACTCTACTAGAAGCGGACCATGCTAAAAATAGTTCTGCATTCTAATTGCTGGATGGGAACTATCTGCTGACCAACAATTGCTCCATCTGATCAGTGCCGTGTTGCTTTCTCATTAAAATGCTAAATATCTTATAGGAGTTAGATATGAATGAGAAAAAATTCCTGTGGGCTGATATCAGTGCCCATTCAGCCCAGAAGTGTGTCTTTAACAAAGGCAGATGCCATTTCAACACGTACTGGAAATTAAGGTCTATTATTTTTCTCGCGTTATAACCACACATTAAATTAATGATATTTCTTTTCCATAAATTTATAACCTTGTTATTGCTCATCTTTATCTACAGCTGCTGCATGACTTTGACTGGAGCTGACATGCATTTTTTAATACCAGAGTTATTCAGGTGTAGATACACACCCACAGCTTCCTCTGGCAATAAAGGTAAATTATATCCTAAATGGGCACAACTGGACTCTCTCACAACATCAGAGCAAGTAAAAGGAAAGAGCATTTCAGCTGTTCCTTTCCATCACCTCCTAATTTCCTTCAAAATGATATGATGTGTTGATCTCAGGAGTTGGTAAAGGACACGACAAAAATTTACATCCCTTTTGGGAACATGAGAGAGCCTAAGCAATTTTTGTAACAAGGAGCCATGCAGGTACTTTGAGGGCCTTGTGAGTAGTTAGGAATGCTGTTTTCTGAATGCTGTCTCTGTTTTCAAGTCCATATAGAGAGAAGCACAGTCAGAAGGGGATATTGGCAAAGATCACCTCCTAGGCAGCGCCTCTGTGGAAAGGCTTAGAGGAAAGCTGCTGCCTTCCTGTTTGGAGAAGAGACCACTGCTGTTATGAAGTTAAATTACCCTGTAATTGTGGCCTGCACCCTGCAAATACATAAACAACTTCTAACACTGAGTTTTATTGTTTTGGGGTTTTGTTTTAGTTTGGTTTATTGGGTTGTTTGTTTGTGTTTGGGTTTTTTTTTGTGTGTGTTTTATTGGGTCTTTTTTGTCTGTGGCAGTTCCAAAAGTGTCTCTTCCAAAAATCTGTTCTTTGCTGAACCCATGTTTAGTAATCCTTCCCATAAAATCAGAGAATCATTGAACCATGGAATGATTTGGGTTGGAAGGGACCTTAAAGACCATCTAATTCCAACCCCATACCATGGGCAGGGATGACCAGGTTGCTGAAGGCCCCATCTGACCCAATCCTTTGTTGCTTCAGTGATGGTAAAATCACAGGCAGAATGTGGATAAATGGAATTTATTAATCCATGGCCTCCCCTCTCCGACAGAGGGAACAGCCTCAGTCTGTGAGCTCAGGACAGGCACCACAGCCAGAGGCACTGCTGGAGTGAATGGACTTTCCACTGGTGCCATCTGAGAGTTTCTCCCTTTGAATTTAATGTTAACAGAGGAGGTGCAAGGATGGATTTTCTTTAATTGCTGAGCACGGAGAAAGCACGGTGTCTTGCAGTAAGCTGTGGGCAACATTCACCCTTGTGAGCTGCGATCCTGCCAGGTGTGGCTATTGGCACCCAACACTGAGAAGGTGGGAATTTGGCTCTGATGGATTTGTTATAGTTCCCATACAGGACTCTCTGTGCCTCTTACTCATAAGATCCTCATAAGGTCAGGACCCCCACCCCCTTGCATGGGGAGTTTTATTGATCTGTCTGAGAATCAGCATTTATTGAGTCACATTAGCATAATTGAGACATCTCTGCAAGGCTGGCAGGTGGAACAGGGGATGCAAGGTAGAAAAATCTTTCTGGAGCAGCAGTAGGAGGAAAATCACGAAAGACAGAGAGCTGTGTATAGAATATAAAGCATAGAATTGTTAAGGTTGGAAAAGAGCTCCAGGGCCATCGAGTCCAACCATTAACCCAACACTGTCAGGTCCACCACTAAATCATTTCCCAAGGCACCACATTTACACATTTTTTTGAACATTTCCAGGTTGGTGATTCTATCTCTTGCCTGGACAACCTGTTCCAACGCCTGACCACCCTTCCAGTGAAGAAGCTTTTCCTAATATCCATTCTAAATCTTGTCTGGTGCAAATGGAGTCTGTTTCCTCTAATCTTATCTCTTGTTATCTGGGAGAAAAGACTGACGCCCCCACCTGTCTACAGCTTCCTTTCAGGTAATTGTAGTAACAGGAGTTGTAGCCATACCCAAGAGAGATGAAAATCAGTACAGGAGTAATATTGTTGTCTTAGTTTGAAAAGACAGATGTCTGCTAAGGAAGGCAGGAGCCTCCCTCGAAACGGAGAATGCAATTCCCTTCTCTCTGAATTATTATAATTTTGAAATTAAGGGGCTTTCAGGCCAAGATATAAAGAACAGGAATAACAGTTTTTTACTAAAATAGAGACATATAAACAGGCAAACGAACAGCAATAACTGGCAGTGACAACAAACAGAACCACAAACCCAGCGCAGCCTCTCTCGGCTGTCAGGCCCTTTCCCCTCTGGTGCAGTTCCAGTCACAGCCGGCAGGGGCGCTGGCGGGTCCCGGTGAGCAGGGCAGGTGCGATGGTTCCCCCGCGGCTGCAGGGGGCGCTCCGGAGCGAGCTCGGGGAGCACGCAGTAATGGCGGATTAGATCTCGGGAAAAAGGGATGGAAGAAAGGCTTCACAAACCTCCCTGGGCAGCTGATCCTGGGGTCTGTCCGGGCTCTCCTGGCCAGGCAGGCTGGGGCAGCAGTAGGAGCACAAATTCCGGGTGGCAGGCGAGATGTATCGAGCTGCGGAGCTGTGGTAGGAATCCCCGGAGGTCTCGGCAGGCAGGACGGGCAGGGCTGCAGAGCAGCGAAGGCTGAGGCAGCAGGGTCTGCAGCTCCCAGAGGGGCAGGGAAGGACAGGCTGGGGATCCCGGGGTTTCTCCAGTAGGGAGGAAAACCAGCGGGAAGCCTGCAGTGCTGACGAGAATGGCCACCTCTCTCCCTGTCTCCAGCTGAGCAGAGTGCCTCGCCACACCCACGTGAAGACAGCAGCCCAAAATGGGCTCTTCCTCTCCATGGTCAGTTCTTTTGTTTCTCCCAAGTACAAACAATTTGTTGCCTCAGTAACATATATGGGAGAAAATTCCTCAAGGATTCGTCAAGAGAAAGGGAACTCCCCAAACCCGAACAATTGTATCATCTTGTACACCTGTGATGGGATTAATTTCAAAATGAGGGTATTACAAGTTTATTATTTCCATCTGCTTCTTCTTTAAAATAACTAAAGATCATGGGAACTTGACCCAGAGCTTACTCTTATACCCAAAACTCAACACCATTGTGTGGCTGATGGACCCAAAGTGCTACCTTTACTGGAAATAACGTAACATTTTGCAACCTCAGGAATGATTAAGTGATCAGAGTAAGTACTTAAGGTTGTGGCTGTGATTCATGGCTCCCTCTTCATTTGCAGCAGCAGAAACCTATCTCAGGTTTTAGATTTTACACAGCTGACATTGAAACTGTTCTGACTAGCTGTGACCACAGGCTTTAAAAACCAAAAAAGCAGAAAAAAGCCCACAGAGGTACAATTTATCAATACTAAATTAAATTATAATCCTGAGTTAGGAGAGCATTTATATACTTGTGTAACAACAACTATGCTGAAATGCCTAAAGGTGTGAAGCTACTGAAGAAAGAGATGAATTAGGGCCTACTAAATTAATCTAAAAGCTGAAAAAGCATGATCAACATTAGTTAGGTAAACTATCTTCTCTGCTCTCAAAAGCTTTATTTGACTTGGATTTCTCCTGCAGACAGCAGATTCCTCACATTCTTTTCCTGACTGAGAGGTTTAATTAAACTTTGCCATGTTTTGGAGTAGAACAATGACAATTTGCCACTCGATGGTGGAAGATACAAACTCCCCTAAGGTTCCCCAGGTACTTCTGGATAAATAATACAAAGAGATGTTGTATATCCTCTGGCTTTGGAGAGCACATGAATCAAATGTCAGTATATGACTTGATATTTCTTCTCACCCTGCAGAGAGAGTCAAGGCTTTGATAAAGAGATCGTTGCTTTCTGTATGAGGCCTCTTCAAACACTACCACCATAAAGTCAGAGGATATAAAGTGCATGAACTATTTATCCAGGCTCATAACTGCCTTGATGATCAAAAGAAACCTGTGAATATCAGAGGGGAAAATGTTCTTGCCTTAATAGCAGCTATCAGGTTATATGGTGCTGTCTTGAGGTGGCCCCAGGCAAAGTCAGATTGCCTTCATAAGCAACTCCTCACCAGATAAACCCTATTGCCCGGTACATTTTCCCTTTCTTTCAGACAATGGAGTAGAGATCAACAAAATGAGACTGGGACTGCTACAGCTAGATTTGGGACAACTGTTTTTTCTACACATCTCTTTGAAGTAATAATAATATTCTTGAAAAATACAGTGCCCTGGTAGCTGTTCTTGCCTAGAACATTTTAAGGTACCAGTGTCAAGTATTCCTGTGTATCTGTGTCTTTTTTATCTAAGCTAAATCCAAAATTTGCATCCCAGTCCTATTGCAGGGAATGGTTTTTGTGCCTGGAAAGGACAGGATGTGGAAGTGTTAATGCTCTGAAAATGTGCATGCAGGGCTTTCATGTGTGTATTCAGAAAACTGGCCTCAGATATTCTCAGAGTGATTAATCTGTCTGTTCTTCTCAGTTTGTTTAGTAAGTGTTCTGTGACACACTCAATTAAATCTGGTGATAAAACATCTTCCACTGGGATGTCTGACATGCTTGAAGTTAACCCCACTTTGAAGGGTTTCTTCAGCTCATGGACCTGTTACAAATTCATGGTGCTCAGAGTCTTTCTGTGAAAGGAGCAGGAGCTCAGTATTTCTTTTCATATGGCTCCTGGCATTTAGAGACACTCAAAAAACAACCCTAAAAGTGAAACACAAACAACTCCAAAGATAAAACACCCTCTTGCTTGTGGAGGTGCCTCCCCCTGAAATCCCAGGGGAAGGGACCCTGCAGGGTACGGGTCTGTCCCTGTCCCTGTCTCTGTCCCCATGTCATGTGTGCCCCATACCTGTTCCTGATTGGGGGGGTGTGTGCCTGGGGTCCGAAAAGGTGAGAGGGTCCTGTGACTGGAGGCTGCCTGGGAACTCCATCCATGGAGGAATAAAATAATTCCTGAATATCTACAGAAATATCACTTCATCTTTCCTTCCAAGTCCACTGCTGTCTTATCCATGTTGTAAGGATTCCCTGCATTACAACACTCGCTAACATCACTAGGCCATGTATTTTAATCCTCTGTCTGGGAATGTTTCTGCCTGAATATCCCCTGGTGCTGTGTCCAGAACAGTTTTAAATGCTTTGAGTGGTGCTGTGTTTGCTGCTTCCATGGGACCGTCATCACTCAGGCTGATAGATCAGTCCAATAGTGCCTAATGCCTGTCAGCATCAGCTGTGCTCTCAGTTTCTCAGCGTTATCTCTGCTGAAAAAAAAAATACTTGTCCTTCTGCCTTGCTAGTGGTTGACAGAAAGTTAATTAGAGCCACAAAAAACTTTTTCCCCAGAAAGTTCAGCCAGAAGTGGTTTTGACTGAGGAGAGAGTCTGAAGAGTACTTTCAACACAGGCAAAAGTGCTGAAGTTTCTGATACACATATTTTTGAACGAAAGCTTCCCTTTCAATATTAAAATGTGCATGAAATTGCACGTAGGATCTCGAGTCCTCCGGGAAAGCAGGACTCTGCAGAATCAGTCGTCACAGAGCAGCATGGCTAAGGCTCAGGTTATTTCATCTGCCTCTTCCAGCTGCTGAATTGCATTTTTAAACTGTACCTTCAACTCTAACCAGTTGGGCTGTGAGCTTCATGCTGACATTGCAGGTAGGTGGATGAGGAGCTCAAAATCATCTGGCCATGTGCACTTGCAGCCAAAAAAGCCAAAAGTGTCCTGGGCAGCACCCAAAACAGGGTGGCCAGCAGGTGAGGGGGGGATTCTGCCCCTCAGCTCTGCTCTGGTAAAACTCCATCCAGCTCTGGGGCCCCCAACACAAGAAGGATGTGGAACTGTTTGAGCAGGTCCAGAGAAGGACCACAAAGACTCTCAGAGAGATGGAGCACATCTCTGGAGACTCAGCTGGGGTTGTTCAGCCTTTCAATAGTTGGTCATGCAAGGAAGATGGATCCATTTTCATCACATTGTTTGAACTTTTCAATTACTTGGCCCTTGCCAAGTTACTCAGTACCTGTAGTTATAGCCCAACAAGGATATAGCAACAAGGTAATTTTCTTCTTGTCTATTTGAAAAGGTCTTAAATTGTTATGTCCCAAATAGGGTTTTGTACTAGATATTCTCAACATGGGAGTTTTCACAGAGCACAACAGAGAGTGTCTCCTCAGTCACTGCAACAACCCTGATGCAACACCACCTTCACTTTTGGGGGCCATGTCCACCCTCACTGGAGATATTCCAGAACTTTCTGGACACAATCCTGTGCAATGTGTTCTAGGATGACTCTGCTTGAGCAGGAAGGTTGGATCCTTCCCTTCCAACCTTGCCCATTCTGTGATTCTGCAGGTGGGAATAGTTCTGCCAGACTGAAACAGTGCAATGTGACAGGTGGAAAAGAGGCAAAATTCCCATGAATTAGGAGCATGTAAGAAGTCTTCATCACATGCAGATGTGATGAACAGAGGAGGGTTTATTTGGAGGTAGGGCACAGCAGTCCTAGGCTGCCTCTCAAGGGGAAATGAGCTGCATTCCCTCCACTTTCTCCTCAGGAAGCCTGGACCACCTGTGGGAACAGGATATTTCTGATAAAGACAAGAAAATGGCTTATAAAATAAAAAATTGCTGTGACAGAGGCATCAAAGTGACAGCCAAAGACCTTCTCCTTGAAGTGGTCTAATGAAATCTTCATGGCTTATGTCACCTGAGGAAATGCCACTGATAGCTGCTCTGATTTCACAGGCAGGGATCATTACCTTACAGCATCACTGTCACTTTACCACAGTCTGGACCCAGTTGAGACTAAAAAGGACTGTTGGTTTTTTTTTTTTTTTTCCCCCATTCTGTGATTTAAAGATTTATTTTTAGCTCTTTGTCACTTTCCCAAACAGAAGGGATATTAAAGTAATTATACCATAAAGCTCTGAGCAAAATATTTAGGTCAGCTCCTGAAAAGCACCTAACAATAGGCTTGTTCCCTAATGGGTGGTGTTTGGAGCAGGTTTTCAGCAGGTTTTGTGAGTTTCAGATAAGATACTGGACAAATTTAGTACTGTGGACCATTTTCTTTGCTGGTTTGGGAGAAGAGGGGAGACACCAGAATGCAGATTGGTGTGTGGATGAATAACCCAGATCCAACTGATGGCTTTCACTGGTGACCCAGAGAGAGGACACCAACTCTGATATTTAGAAGTTCAGGATGAAAAAGAAGGATGAAGGAAGATGCACTTTTCCATGTGTTGTGGGTGGAGTGGGAGCTTCAGAATAGTTTATTAAAGAAGCCCTGATGCTGAGTAATGAGCTGCAGACAGGATTCCCTGGTTTTCTAAACTTCTCAGAGAGAGGAGCCTGAGAGCAGCTGGATCTTATCTTGGCCTCAGACTGTCAACGGGTTAAGTTTGAAACTTTATCCTGCAGTTTTTATTTACATCAGATCAGATAAGTTCGTATAAAAATGAATTATCATGATAAATGGTTAGACAAAAAGATCTCAATCAGAATTATTTACAACACAATATGAAAGCTAAAACTACAAGTAGTGTATAGTATAATGCCCTATATTAAAACAATTATATTAAAGCAACTATATTAAACCTAGCAAAACAAAAAAATTAACTAAAGATTGATTTAACTCACCATATCAACACCTGTGGACAGGTCTGTTTCTCTTTAATTTGAGAAGCATCCTTTGTAGGTGTGCCCAAAATCCAAGAGAAGTATCTCCACACACTCCAAGAAGGAATATGTTAGAAGAATCTAACCAGATGAAAGTAACTGCACTTTTATAGTGTAAAGGGGTTGACTGCCACTCATGTGCCTCCAGGTCCATTTAGCAGCTCATCTGCCAAATCTTTGCCTTTTTATCAGGATGTTCATTCGGGATTAGTTGCCAGATAGAATTTTAGCATGATTCAACAGCAAACCCAGCTCACGGTTCCTCTTCTCAATCCACACTGACAGATCTGCAAACAGAACTTTGTCTGACTTGCTTAACTGTCACTTTCTCCTTAGCTGGTTCCATGTCTGACCTTCCCAAAAGCGTCTCCAGGACAAAGCCACCGGTGCAGCCAGCACACACCGACCACAGAGCTGGCTAAACCAGTCCAACGATGAATGAGCAGCAAGAGCCTTTGCACAGGGTTCTACAGGACAGGTTTAATGTGTCTGCACCCCTGCAAGGGTTCAGGGAAGTCTCCAGGGGAGAACAAAGAGGGGTCCAGGGTAAGGGAACTGATGAAGCAACTCCCAGGGTGTATCAAGTAACAGGGGTTGTAGCCACCAACAGAGCAGAACTGGGGAACATTAACAGAACAGAGCATTCTGGGGAAGCTTTCCCAGCCAGCCCACCGGCCCCTACACTTGACCACATTCCAGAGCATCCAGGGTGAAGGATTCTGATACACCTGTGCAGGGCCAGTGCTGGACTGGTCCTTGTGGGTCCCTTCCAGCTCAGAATATTCTGGGATTCTGCAGCTCTCTGTACATGACTGTGCCATTTTCACATGTTTATTTGTCTCTTGGTTCCCATGCAGACAGACAGAACTTGATGAAAAGTTTTTGTTCAAGCCTTTTTTCTTACATAAAGAAGTACTTTTGTTGAAACCCTGCAATTTTGAACTGTAAAAACAGATCAAACCCCAACACTATTTATTTTTATAAGGGCTGTTTCATTTTGCTGAATTATTTTAATAATTCTCATTTTGTCTCAAAATTATGTTTAACATAATTTCTTTTTCTGACTAGTTGTAATGTTCAGCTTTGCAAATTGAAATGTTTGAAGGTTGAATCAGTTTATATGGGCAATTTACACCATGTGGTAAATTTTGAAATTTTCTTTGACAAATGAAAACTGCTCTCTGAGAAGATGAAATTTCCCGAAGGAGGAAAATTCTATTTCCCAGACACCTCTGGAGGAAAACTCATGTGAAAATGACATCTTTCCCTGAATGGTAATAAAAAATGGTCTCAACTGAGTGCTATTTGTGACCAAGCCTACAAACTATGATTCTTTAGAAAGCATAAATAACATCAAACAAAAAACATTTCTTATTTCCTTAAAAGGAGACAACTTACCTCCAAGTGTTTTGTAGGTTTTTTAGTAGTTTTTTTCCAAGAAAATTCCTTCTCTGATACAAATTGAATTATCATTCCCCTGATTTTGGTTTAGCTGCATGAGCTGATCACAGAATCACAGAGTGGTTTGGGTTGAAAGGGACCTTAAAGATCATCTCGTTCCCACTTCCCTGGAATGGGCAGGGATGCCTTCCACTAGACCAGGTTGCTGATACAAATTAATTTCACAAAAATGGCCTTACTCAGGTCAGATCAAAGGTTAATCTAGTCTTGAAACTTTTCTCTGACATGGCACAGCTGTAGCAGCTCCAGTAGAGGGTAGGGCAGAAGATTTTAGAATCACAAAATCATAGACCCATAGAGTGGTTGGGCTGGAAGGAAACTCAAAGATCATCCAGTTCCAACCCTCCTGCCATAGGCAGGGACACCTTCCACTATCCCAGGTTGCTCTAAGCCCCATCCAACGTGGCCTTGAATATTTTCAGGGATGGGGCAGCCACAACTTCTCTGGGCAACCTGTGCCAGGGCCTCAGCACCTTCCCAATGAAGAATTTCATCATAATATCCCATCTAAATCTTCCCTCTGTCAGCATGAAGCTGTTTCCCCTTGTCCTGTCACTCCAGGCTCCTTAAATAGTCTCTCTCCATCTTTCCTGATGGCTCTTTCAGGTACTGGAAGGCAGCACTTAGGTCTCTCCAAAGCTTCTCTTCTCCAGGCTGAACAATCCCAATTCTCTCAGCCTTTCCTCAAAGGAGAGCTGTTCCATCCCAATAATCAACTTGGTGGCCTCCTCTGTACTTGCTCCCACAGGTCCATGTCCTTCCTTTGCTGGGACCCCAGAGCTGGATGACAAAAGCTATTAAACCTTCCAGCAACAGTGACTTGTGCCAATGTTAAACTAAGAGAAGTTAGAAAGAACAGCAAGAAACTCCGTATCTTCTTCCTTTCCCCAAGTTCCAATTACTTTATTCAACTTTTTTACCCTCTTTCAGGCTGAAACACTTAGTGCAGAACATTTTCTTACCTTTATTGGTACAACCCCACCATTTAAAGCTCCACTTCAGAAGGTGCCTAAGCACCTACTGAATTCCCAGTTGTGTGCTCAGAGTGGAGCTCCTGTTCAGAGAAGGTTTCTCTAAATGCTGCTCAAAACAGAGGGAGTGTTCATTACAAGCTCTGAATTAAATACAAAGTCACAAAGGGGTAATAATAACAAAATAAATGCAGGCACTATGTTTGTAGAGGAATAAATGACAACTAAACTGCCCATGAATAAATTTAGGCTGGCACTTAGACGAAAATTCCTAATCATTAACATACTCATGTTCCGGAAACTGATTTTTGGTGGGAAAAATGAGGTAAAAAGGAGCCAAAATGGGGCTTCACAAGGCTTTATAACTATCTAAAAGGAATAGGGTGATACAGGCTTGCACTAAGAGAATTGAGATCTGTTACCCTGAGGGTCTCAGGAAATTGCCAGGAACTGTACAGTGAAACAAATCAAGGTGGTGCAATGTGGTACCTTGGTGTTGAATGCACATCAGATGAACCAAATTTCAGTGGAGCTCTCTGTGGTAACCAGTCCCACAAGTTTACAACAGCTCAGGGTCTGATTCTATAACTCAAGAGTTTACAGACCCAGTAACAAGTGCATTGAAGAAGAAATATATGGAACATATTTTGAATCTTTATTGATCAGCAATGTTTCTAAATTCAGTGACCAGTACAAACAGCACCTTATTGACAAACATGAAAGAAACAAAAGGTGGTTTCTTGCTCAACTTCATTTTCTTAGCTCTATATGAGAAACCTTTGAATCCCATAATTTACTTATGCAGGCTGGCTGTCTCTGATGTCAATGATTGGTTTTGGTCAATGACTTCTTTACACAGGTATGAGACAGTAAAGAGAGAAAAGTGTCATTTAGCTTCATTTGTCACATGCCTTAAAGACTTGAACAAGGATTTTCAAAGCATAAAGGTAAAACACTGGGGTTGGAGGTTTGCCTAATGACCTGTCAAAAATCAGCCCACCTCTGTTCCCTCATGCAGGGGAAATTATAAAAGGATGGTTTGGATGATTTCCATTAATAGTAGAGTTTGCAAAGCTATGAAAGAATGGGTAGATTGAGTAAAATCTGTTCAGCTTTTTCTTTTGTCTCCAACAGCATCAGGGGAACACAAGCTCAATGCTATTTCCTCTCAAGGAATAATATTCAGGTCTTATGGAATGTTGGAACAAGTCCAGAAGAGGCCATGAAGATGCTTAGAGGGCTGGAGCCCCTCTGCTATGGAGACAGGATGGGAGCGTTGGGAGTGTTCAGCCTGGAGAGCATCTTCAAGTACCTAGAGAGGCTCCAAGAGAGCTGGAGAAGGGACTTTTCAGAAGGGTGTGGAATGACAGGACAAGGGGGAGTGCTTTTAAATGGACACAGGGGAAGTTTAGATTGGATATTAGGAAGAAATTCTTTACTCAGAAAGTGGTGAAGCCTTGCATAAGTTGGCCAGAGAAGCTGTGGCTGCCCCATCCCTGGAAGTGCTCAAGGCCAGGTTGGATGTGGCTCTGAGCACCCTGGTCTAGAGGAAGGTGTCCCTGCCCATATCACAGTTTGGAACTAGATGGTCTTTAAGGTCCCTTCCAACCTAAACTATTCTGAGTCTATGACTTCCTGCATGGAATGTGATTTCTCTTATGTATGTACTACTTCAAAACTGATTTCCTAATCTTTTGCAGTGACATCCTATATCAAGTCATTCCTTTGAAGAATGAGGTATGTGTGTAAAGAGGGCAGTGTCTGGTTAAACTAACACAGTACCCCAGTCCCAAACTCAGTCTTTGACCTGAATTTCTCAGTGTGAATCCCCCAACAAAATTTTTTCCAGCCGTTCACCATTAGACATTTTGTAAAGATTCATTTTTGTTATCTTCAGAGAGTCACAGAATCATTAAGGTTAAAAAAGACCTGCAAGATCATCAAGTCCAGTTTTCAAAGTTTTATGTGTAACATTCCTGAGGTCTAGGTGTCTTAATGGTGCTGTTTTACATCTCTACTTTTCCATAACCCAAATAGTCAAATGTCTGGTAAAAGGGAGTATGGGGAGATTTTAAGAGCATATGATCACACTGTGATCAAAGCGACTTGAGATCCATTATAAAATGTACCATGGAGGGTCTTGCCCCAAGTCACTTAATGAGCCTGAGGAAAAATCCTGCTGCAGGCCAGGGCTTTGTCCTCATTGTTGCACCCTCCTTCTCTCCCATGAAAAATCATTTTGTTCAGGATTAGAACTAAATCCCAGGGTTGTGCAGAATAAAGCTATCAGGATCACAAAACGAGCACAACCTTTGCTTAAAATCAAAACCATAGCAGGTTTCCCCAGAATGGGATTATTTTACAGGCAAACAGAGTACCAGATAAAACCTAGAATTCCCTGTAGTCTCACTGGCTTAGTTTATATATAATTCCTCTGCTGATTAGTTGAGTTAATAAAAAATAAAAATGTCTCCCTTTAAAGCAGTGAGAGACTCACATACTTGAATATACCTATCTCCAGGATAAAGTTTTAATTACCTTGAGAAAAAGCTGGAAGAAACATGAAACTCAGGCACCTGTTACAGCTGGGAAGAAGGCAAGTAGGGCCAGCATGTAATAATTAAATCTTTATCACCCAGAAAGGAGTCTGCAACCTGTGGTGTCTTCCTGGTGAATATCACCACATTTATTTTTAAAACTACTCCCTGCCAGCATGTCCCAAAGTCATTCCACATACACAGCTGGCTGAGAAGAGGTAGGCTGGTGCTGGAAAAGGCAAGACCTAAAAGAAGAAAGACTGGGGCTCATTACAGGCATTGAGGCTACTAACAGGACCTGTCAGGGAGTTGCAAGACGTTGGACGAGCCCAGGATTGTTGGTGGGCTGGTACTGAGGTTCAGGATCTCCCCTGGTTATGGTGAGATCCCATAGATCTTTGCAGTGCTATGTAGATTCATGTCAGTCAGTTGGCATGTTGGCCACCCTCCCCTTTCCTTTTGTTATGCATGTTCCTTATTGACTATTCATGATTTCTAGAACCTTCCAAGTTGTTTGAAGCCCCATTGGTTTATGGATTCCCTGGTCCCACCCCTTTCCTTCCCTATTGCCTCCAATCCTGTCAGTTTGTGTCTGCTCCTCCCCCTGGCCCTCACCTTATTGATTAAAAATGCTTTGCCTGGCCATGGTCCTTCCCCTAAATAACCTTGGAACCCTCAGTTGTTCGTGTCTCTTGTCCCTGGATCCCTTCAATAAACCTTCCCTTGGAACTCCATACAGAAGACCCCTCCCGCTCTTTGTTCCTGGCCTGCTCTTTGGGACTGCAGTGGCAGTGTGTGTTTGGGTGTGTGCTGTCACCACACCCAGTGTGTGTGGGGGTGTCTGTGGGCGTGCACAGCACCACCCAAGGGCCCCCAACGGGGAATGTTCATCGAGGAGCAGCTCTTACGAGGGATGCTTGGGGAAGATGCAGCGGCAGAGACACTGGCTGGGCTAAACACCGCCGTGAGCGTCAGGGGTGAAATAAATGGGCAGGACTGATGGTCCTTTTTAAGCCTTTATTAAAAAGTGATCAGCTCGGGTGGGGGCCCTGGCCAGCGTTGCCCCAGCTTCGACTTGGAGGAGGAGGAACTTCGGCTCTGCCACTCCCTGTGATAGAGCCGGGCCTCCGAGTGTTCCTCACGGGCCGTAGCTGTACACGAAGGTGGATACGAAGGCGAGGGTCTAAGCCCTCTGTCTTCAGGGTAGTGGTACTAGTGGAGCCTCTTATCAGGGTGACTATTTGAAGAAACTTAAAAGCTGGCTAGGTAGTAGTTCCTGATAGAGTAGCCTGGTTCATTTTTCTTAAAAGTTTGTTGGCTCGTTTTTAAATTATTATTTTCTAGGGGTTCTTTATTCCCAAGGGTCTTTTTGGCTCTAGTTTGCATATTCTACTCTTCAGGCAAGCCTCCTCCGAAAGGGGTAAGGAGGGGAAGTCGTAAATTCCTGCATTGGAATGCAATCCCTGATAAGAGGCTAATTTTTTACAACTAAGTGTGGGGGGGGTTTAACAGCAAGAGAAATTTTAACATTTTGGGTTACAAAGCTACATTCAGATAACAAAGCTACAATGAAGTACAAAATAAATGGATAATTGTTAAATCGATAATCTGGTCCCTTATTTATAACAAGGGGTAGCAGAAAGAGGGCTAGGATGGAAACCATTCCAAGTCCAGCTGTAGGCAAACTACATTTACAGGTCTCTTTGAAAAAGCCAGATCTTGGTGTCCCTTTTTCCTGCAGGTGCTTTTTTACTTACTCAGCACTTTTCAGTTCTTCTGAAAATGTTGCTTTTCCAGATATGGTGACAAAAATATGGACTTGGGACTGAACCCTCCAGGAGGAGGAGCAACATGGCCACAGCTGGTGAGTTTTGTAAATGGTGGAAAACTGGCTGGAGGCCTTTAGCCACAAGTGTGAGGGATGGCAGAGGCAGCTCAGTGCTGCCTTCCCCAACTTGCCCATGTCATCCCCAGAACTGCACAGGGTTTTGGTCTGTTGGTGACCCTGGGCCATCCCAGTGTCTCTTGGTTTCATTTGTACAGGAAACAAAACTGTGGCAAATTATTGTGCTGATGTGTATAACGGTAAGTGAACATATATCACATTTATTTATTCATTCATTTATGCACCTAGGTCCATCCATTCTCAGACATAGGAAATGATGTCTGTGTGTACATTGCTGTGTGCAACTATTTATTAATTTAAAATCACTGCTGGAGAAGTCAATCAGCTGCAAATAACCAAATGCCTTAAGGCAAAGGGTGAGATTATTCCCTCCTGTGTGTATTTAGGTCTTCTCATGGAATTAAAACCCAGCAAAGAGGGATGTGAGCTGCATAAAACTTTGATGTTGTCCCTACTCCATGTGACAGGCTGAACCAGAGACCTCCAGAAATCCCTCACAACTGAAGCTATTTGACTCTCTGGCTGGTTTTTGGTCAATGAAATCTGTAATGATCACAAGGGGGACCCTCATGGGGCTGCATGGGCTGGAGGGACTGCAGAATTACTCAGGTCTTCCTTCCAGAACAGATGTGCTCATGGCCTGAGCATTGGAATATCAGCCATCCAATCAAGCCCACATTTCTTCTGACTCCTCCCCGCTCTTTACCCCGGGAGCACATCCCTCCTTCCTTCCATGGTGCTCTCCACAGAGAGGGAGAGGGAAGTCCCAAGGCTTCATTTAGATTCAAGCTGCGAAGGGCTCCTTGAATGTCTGATAAAACTCTTCAGTGAGTTCTTTCCCCACTCCAGTTTCACTTAATCTTTTAGTTCACAGCTCCTCCACAGATGCCTGTGTTGGGTTTTGGTGTGGTTTGGACACCCATTTATTTATCTTCTTAACAAAGTGGTAAAGTAGATTATTTTAAAATGTTTTGAAAAAAAACAATGGGAAATTCACAACCTGGAGGGGTTTGCTGCAATCCTGAGTGTATATGCCAAGAGCTGAATATGTTTCTAAGTGTAGCTATGTTGTTTCATTCTTTACCTTTCTGTCTATGTGTTTGTGTGTTCTGCAGGGATTAGTCATGGATTCACAAAATGGATTTTCTCAGAAAAAATTCTTTCTGCATCTTACCCTTTTGATACAACTTCAACATCTTCTCAATATAATTTTTTCTCCTCCTCCTCTCTGTACATTCGTGTGTCTGTGCTGTGGGTGTATATAAATATGTACATATATTGTGGTTGGCTGGAAGTAGAAAAATTCATTTTCTTTTAACAGTCATATCTCTGAGAAGCAGACTCACAGGAAAGCTTTTAAATACTAAATTTAAAGACTTTAACTGCTTGGCTTTTCCGGTCAGCTTCTCCTTAATTCTCTTCTCTCTCCCTCTTGCTCTCTCTCTCATTCTTACCTCTGTGCTGAGATTTTTTGCTTAATTAAGGGGAAAGGAAATAGTGACATCAAGTCAAGGACATAATCTCCTTCCAAACAGGAGAAAGTCAGAGTTTAATCTTCCTGGCATAGTCCCATCCAGGAAAAAGAAAATTCCCTCCTAAAATGTGAAGCTGGGTTAGGTCCTGATGTAGCACCTGTTGAAGACTGAAAATCTTTCTTGCTGTTTCTGTATGTTGCTTTAGGTGCTGAATCCATTTATCTGTGGTTAAAACTTCTGGAAGCTGAGGGTTGCCACAGCCAGAGGTTTTTGCTGGGCTATCTGCAGGACATTGGGATCAGAGGGTGCATTTCTGACTCAGGAGATAATTTCCCTTCAACAGATTGATAAAAAGCTCTGTGATTCAGCCACCCAGATAGGGCAGGACCGCAATCCTGTGTAGTTTTCTGTCTTCAGGGTGAGAGACAGCTTTCATCACCATTTACTCACACTGTGCTGCAGCACAACCTTTTTTTCATTTTAACACCCCATGCTTTTTATTCACATTCAAATTTTCTCTATTCTGACTATAACTCACCTCGGCTGAGTCCAGCATCTTGCATAATTTATCTATAATAGCTTCAAGGATATTCATATATTCCTGTTCTTAGAGCCCCCTTTTTAGAAGGGATGGTTTCTTATGGAGTTTTGCTCTCCACCCCGATGGCCAAGTAGATTTTCAAAGCTACTTTAGACATTTTAATTGTTTGCCATTTGATATGGTGCTGCCACTCTATGAGAAAAACTTATGCAGATGAGGATTGTAACCTCCAGCTTGAATCCCATGGGGACAATCTGCAAAGACCCAGGGAGAGCTCCTCTCATCCTCTTCACTGTGAAGAGGATTCAGATCCTGTGACAGGAATCAAAGGTAATATCAGGATGCACCTTATGTTTATAGGAAAACATTTTTCTCTGGAGTCTTGTGGCCATTTTGCATTTCTGAATCATTCATTATAATGTTTTAGCCTAGAGGAAATTTTTGATATAAGCTGTCAACTCTATTTACCTCTAAACTCCTTGCTGCAAACTGTGGCAACTGTGAGGTGCCCATGTACAAAAAATGCCAAATGGCTGCAGTTGTTGTTCTGTGAAAGGCAGCACATTATTCCTCATTCTTCCTATAGAAGTCACCTCTTTTTGGCACCTTGAGGGCTTCACCCAGGTGCACACTTGGAGCAGGTTTTGGACTGTGGAATGGACTCAGGTGTGCAGTGGGGAAGCTGAATGGCAGGGAGTCTACAGAAAACACTTTCTTGCACTGAAATGCAGCTATTTCCTGCCTGCAATGTGGCAGCTGAGATCACGGAGCAATCGTTTCCAGGCAGAGAAGTGTGGAACAATGTCTCCAAATGAAATTATAGCTTGAGGAAAGGATTTCTTTGAGGCAGGATGGAATGTAATTACCCAAGTTGGAATTCTGCCAGGACAATGATGTTTAAAACACTTGCAGCTCTTGTGGAAAGTGCTGCAGGACCTTTTAATGACTGCAAAGGAATGGGCTTTGGAATTTATTTTTAATTTTTTTTTTCTTGTTTGAGTATCTCATCCAAAAGTCAGGATAATAAAATGAGAAAGAAAAAACTATCAAAGAAGGAGCTAATCTTTGCAAAGTGTTGGAATATGGAAATCCCACTTTGAAATGGTAATTTATTAACTTCTTTTTAAGATAAAAATGCAATTAGTTCATTCTTTCATTTCCCTCATCCCCAAAAAATGCACATACGTTGTTATCACGTCTTTTGCTCCTGTGTCAAATCTGTATCATTTAATTTTGTTGCAGTGAAACTTGTGGATTTTATAAAAGCTTTTGGTGTTTTTTTTTTTCTGCCTTGTTTCAGTCCTGACTGTAAATAAAAGAATATATTACTATATTCAGAAATGATTGCTGTCAAAAATCTTCACTTTGTTGAATTTTATAAAGGCTATGGGCTATTTTTTTATTAGATGCCATATCAGTAAAGAGTAATCAGAGAGTGGAAGGGACTTTTTATCATTCTCAGTTTATTCCCAGAAATACTCTCTTGAGCTCTAAAGGAAAAAAAAAAGAAAATATTATCTGTGATAGAATTGTTAGCTTGCCTTATTTTCCACTTGATCATTTTTGGTAAGGGAATGAATGTAGCTGCATGTCTCTGGACCTATCTCTATCCCCAGCACATGAGTATTCCTGGCTAGTCAATACAGCATAACTTTTATGATTCCTTGGCATTTTTACCACATTTAATTAAGATTATGTAAAACTAGGTTTAACTGGCTGGTCATCTAAATTTGGGTAAGTACCTGTAAATATCAAGCAAAAGTAAGTAAGTAAATAAATAAATACATGTTAAATGAAAGAATTATTGCAACTGTGGCAGACTTTATTTGATACCAGTGAAATCTGGAGATTCCAGGGTATATTAATACACAAATTTGGATGTTTATGGAGGGTGTTCATGGAATTCAAACTTTTTTTCTGCCTGTAGGGACTTGAATTCCCATGTAGGTCTGAAGAAAGATCTGTCCTCACAAAGTTCTGGAATAGTCCATGCTGCTCCAGCTCTCAGGGTCCTTGGCAGAGCTGTTTCATATTGCTTAAAATACTTAAATATGTACAAGTCTAAAATTAAAAGAGTGAGAGGGAGTCACTTGTAAAGAATGAATAAGATTCTTAGGCAGTGAAGACAGGGAGGGAGGGATTCACCTCCCCTGATTTTAGGTGTCTTTGGAGTAAATGCCTCCCTCTGGATTAAGTGGGAATCATAGAATTATAGAATATTCTGAGTTGGATGGGATCCACAAGAATCATCAAGTCCTCCTGGCTTTACACAGGACAGCTCCAAGAATCCCAACATTTGGAGCTGCTTCTCCTCACCTGTGATTTTAATTCAATGCAAAGATAGATTTTTATGTTATCTGTGGTGATGGAACTGAACAAAAAATCGATGCTGGAGATGTGTCTGCAGCCTGAAGGAAACAACTTATTGAGGTGCAAGTTAAAGATTTCTTCCCCTTCCTCTGGAGGGATTGTGTCATCTCATGAGCAAAGAAATCCCTGGAGGATGGTTTAGGATGCTCAACACCTCTCAAGAAACCACACCAGGTTCAAGTCTGTAGAGTCCCCATTCCCTCAATTTCTCTCCATTAAAAGCTCAGTGGAAAATTTGTACCTTCTGATCCATCCTGCTGCTGCTGGAAATTCATGATCCTGCCAACCTAACACATCATAATTGTTATTTCACAGGCAGGATTTTTGGCTTGCCACATGATCTCAGCATCTTGTCTGCTTTCAGTGCTGTGACTAAGGCAGCAGAAGAGGTGCCTGGGGATGGAGTGTGCAGTGATGATCCCCCAAATCAGGAGTGAATCAGTGTTGTAATGAGGAGGCTCCGCTCCAGGGTTGTGTGGGTAATTTAGCAGTTGCCTCACTGAGGAGATGGCAGCACACTTCTGGAGCAAGGACAGAAATCACTGATTATCCCTCCAGCACTGGTGGTGATGAAAGCCTGGGATCTGAGCTCCCCATGCCCAGCATTCCTGGTAACCATGGTGTCCAAATGTGTGCTCCAGAGCTCCTGACACGCCGCCTGCAGCACCAGCAGCCTCACCAACTGAGGGCTTGCTGTGGCAAGCAGGGATTAAACACTTTTCATTAGCAAGTTTAGAGATTCTAAAGCCCTGTTATAGACATCTGCCACCCACACTGTGAGGGGAACAGCTGTACAATGAGTGACTGTAAAGCAGGAAGATGAAGTGATGTTTTGCAACTTTATTGTCTCCATACCCTGAGCCCTAAAATCCCACAGAAACAATTATGTTTAATATGAAGCATTGCTGTTTCCTTCTGGGTGGGTAGGCTATTTGTTCCGTCTCCCCATAGAGGTTAAAAATAACAATGCATGGCTCACTTTGTGCTTTTTTTAAGATTACCTCACATTTCCATCACATTCAAAACAAACAAAAAAAATCACATAGAATATTCATAATATTGTGCTATATAAAGCTCACGACGCAGGAGAGAGCAGAATTGTTATTGTATATTTTTGTTACTTAACAATTATCACCATGAGAGTTTCTTGAACATAATTTTGTGGGGGAAAAAATGAAATGAAATAAGCAGCCAGCTTCTTTAAAAATTTGACTCTGTAGAGTTTTAATTCCAATCAACTGTAACAAAACTGATGACAGAAGGGGCTTTCAGCATGTTAATAGCATAGCAACATACTGGGTGCACTTGCAAATCCATTTGCTCAGAGATGCTTTGATCACTTAATGTTCTACATGAAAAAAGCAGTGTTTTCTGAAGGCAACACTCAGTGTGTGAGGCATCTATAAAGGAAAATCATCTCCTTCATTCCTCTGAAATTCTCCATTTGCCTGACAGAATTTACAGTCAGCAGCAACTCCTGGAGCCCAGAGTTTTGTAAGATTCACAGGCCAGCACCACCCCTTGTGCATGAAAACTCAGCTTGTTGTTGCAACCACTGTAAAATATTTATTTTCAAACAAAGATTGAGTGTTAGAGGCCACTTGCTACCAAGGTGTTCAGAACTCAGGTCCCCACACAGGCTAGAAGTGGACTACTGCTACACTAGGAAATAAAACTGTGCTAGGAAACAATGCTGGGCATTGGAATTTGCTGATAAACATTTTTACAAAGATGCCTAGTGGGGTTTTAGCCTGGGCACTCTCTTTACAACTCCTGGGTGCTGACTGTTGGCTGGCACAGGCCCAAAATCCTTCCCCGTGGTCAATCTGGATGCAGCAACTTCAAATCCCAGTGTAAAAAGAGTTTAATTGTATAAGCATAGGTTATTTCTGGCCTCAGTGCTAGAAAATGCTCTCAGATTTATTTGTTTTATTTAATTTATTTGTGGAGATGTTGCCTTATTATAAAAACACGTGGTTACTGCTTTAGGTACATACATGACACAGTTTTATCTCCAGTCTTTGGCACCAGGGTGTGCAAAGTCATTACAGCTGGTGCTGGCACAAAGCAGAGGCACAAAACACTCCCCCAGTGACCAGGAGGGGCTACTGTAAAGTGTCTTTTTCCTGGCAAAAGCCAGGGTTCAGCCATGGATGTTGGAAAGTGCTCTTCCTTCAGGGGCTGCTGCTCTGCATCTGCCTGATGGGAGAGCAGCCAAGTGTGGGGGGACAGAGATTGACTGCTGGCACACTGAGTGGAGCAGCCTGGAGCTCAGGACAGTGACAGAGCTTTTCTCCAGCTGCCTCCAGGGGTGAGATGATCAGTGACTCAGTGCAGGGTCACCAACGGGAGCCTGGGCTTGCCCTCACAGCCCTGAGGATCTTCTCAGCCAGGCTTGTTAACTTGGGCTTAGCCATGGTAACATAGGGGGGAACCCAAAAAAGAGCTGACTTGTGTTTGACCAGCCTGCAGTGAAGTAAAATTAAATACTCAGTTCCCAAGAGCTGGAGTCTTAAATTAGCCCAAAGCAGGACTTTTACAGAAAAGCTTAAGCATTTCATTTTAGATGTCACACAGAAGGCTCAGTAGGATCTTCTCAGCAGTTCATCCTGTTAGCCAAAAGACCAGGTTTTAAAAGATATTATTCTTAGCCTCCTTTGTTTTCCAATTCTGTAGTCATATAACTGGTTGTAAGACTCATAATGCTCATTATTTTTAATGAAGGGAATCATTAAAATCACAGAATGGTCCGGGATGGAAGAGACTTTCAAGGTCTTTTAGTTCCAACCCCCTGCCATGGCCAGGGACATGTTCCACTATCCCAGGTTGCTCCAAGCCACATCCAACCTGGCCCTGAACGCTTCCAGGGACCAGGCAGCCACAGCTTCTCTGGGCAGCCTCTGCCAGGGCCTCCCCACCCTCATTGTAAGAAATTCCATCCTAATATCCAATCTAAATTCACCTTCTTGTGGCTTGAAGTGATTCCCCCTTGTACTGCACTGCCTGCTCTTGCAAAAGGTCCCTCTCCAGCCTTCCAATACAAATAATCATTAAATAATCATTAAAAACCAGTCTAGATTTGTAGAACACCAAATAAAAAACCCATGTATAACACATCCTTTGTAAAGCCTCAAAGCTGGGATATCTCTGGAAATAACTCCTCGTTGCTTATATAAGATCATGGGTGACACATGTAATTTGATTTCAGGTGTCTAAAGCTAAGCTCCCACTTTAGTTATGATAGATTTAATCTATCAGAGTGATTTTATGTCTTGATAAAACATGCAGAACTAGTTAGGGAAACCAGGAATCTCTCCCTAGTCTCTGCTGACATGGGGGGTAAGCTCCAGTTGGCTGTAGGAGGATCCTGAGGTGGTTTGTGGATGTTGATGGTTTTGTTGCAGAGACCACAAGTAGTCATGTAAGAAATAGCAAGGTCCTAAAGGTCAGCCTAGAGGGCCATAGCTGGCTGAGATGGATTTTATAGAGGTGGAAGGACCACTTCATTCAGCACCACCTTGACTTTGTGTAACGTGAGAAGCCCAGACTTCAGGGTGGTCCTCTGGGTGCAGAGCTCAGCAAGCCTATCCCTGACTGTGGCTGGTGATGCATACTTGGGGAAAATGTGTAAAAGCAAGACATGTTTTGAGTATAACATTCCTTCCCTGGTGTAAACCTCCCAACTGCTCCCTGCAAATGGCTTGGAAAATTGTGAAGATAATGATTTTTTTCAGAACATGAGGTTTAAGGGAGTCTAATGAACTTGACCTTCACCATGTTTCTTTTTTTTTTTTTCATCCACACATGGATGTAAACTGATTATTGTCAGCCAAAGATGCACAGTAACATATGTTGTGTCTTTGCTTAGAGGGGTAGTAACACTGAATGTTGGTAAAAATTTAGTGCTGAGAGAATTGTGATTGTTCAGCCTGGAGAATGCTCTGGGGTGATGTTATTGTGGTCTTTCAGGACCTGACTGGCAACAACAGAAACACTGAAGAGGCACTTTTGACGTGGTAATAGAGTGATAGGACAAAGGGGAATGGCTTTAAGCTGTAGGAGGGTAGATTTAGATTAGATACTTGGAGGAAATTGTTCCCTGAGAGGGTGGTGAGGCCCTGGCACAGGTTGCCCAGAGAAGCTTTGACTGCCCCTGGATCCCTGGAAGTGTCCAAAGTCTGGATGGGCCTTGGAACAACCTGGATTAGTGAAAGGTGTCCCTGCCTGTGTCAGTGACATTGGAACAAAATGATCTTGGAAGTCCTTTCCAACCCAAACTATTCTATAATTCTATAATAAGGAGAAGTTCATGTGAATGGGGGAAGATGGGGTAGGTTTGAGGCAAGATGAGGGTTCCTGGCTAACCAAGACAGACAAATATTCTGGATTTTCTCCCTCCCCGCCTTTCTTTCTGCTCCCCAGAAATGTTCTTTCTGCAAAATCTCCCTTCCATGTTTGACACCTCTTCCAGTGTCACGGGGACCTGCTTCATCAACAGATCAGTTATTTATAAAATATAAAAATAAGTCTGTTTGTTGAGTCATTTTATATGAGCAAATGTGATTTGTTGGCCTTTCATTGAACTGACTTCTGAAATCAGAAATTTATGGCTTTTAGTGCCAGGATTATTGACTGAGTGCATGGGGTTCGAGGCAGGTCCATGGTTCCACCTGAGTATTTGCTCTTGCTGTCAGCTTAAGTTCAGTGTCTCTGAGTAAAATGTGCCAATGCCTTCCCTGTATTTGCTTCTTACTTTGTGCAGCAGTGTAGAGAAAACAGTCAATACTTCAGCAAATAGTGGGGAAGGTTTGCAGTACGTGTAATGTGTCCCAGTGCAAGAACAAATGCCTTACATCCTTCACTCTGAGAGTTTAAACAGCAGATTATCCTCTGCACTTGGGGTAGATAGTATTGCAGTTCCACATTATTATCTGAATTTTGCTAACATTACAGGTGTAGTCAGGCTGCTGTTGTGTTGGGTGCTAGGCAGACAAGGAGAAAAAAAGTAGCCTGTGCCAGGAAGATTATTTCCAAATGCATTTTCACTTTTGGAAGTCATGTTCTCAGTTATTTTCATCCAATCAGAGGACACAGGTAATGCCATGTTAAGTGTGCTGCTGATAAAAACAAATATCTGATTCTCTCCCTGCCTGTCACATGAGCCTGAGATGTCACTATCAGCAAAACTCTACACAGAGTTACACCACTGCAGCACATGGAGCACAAAAAGGCTCTGAATTATTTATAACAACTGGGTCAGCTGCTCAGCAGGAGAAAACTGGCAGAGCTAATTAACTGATATCCCCCAATTGATGTTCCAGCTCATATTTGAGGAATAACTCCAAATAATTCACAGAAGTCAGGAGCTGCTTTGCCTGCCACAGACTCTGTTTTGCTCTTGAGCTTTCAGGAAGAGCACATGGCAGGATGTACAGAGCAAGTTTTTTAGGTGGCTTGTAACCAAAATGTACATGTGTGATTCCATGCTGGAGCAAAATGGAATTAATTCCAATTTTCCTTCCTTGCCCCACTACAGAAGAAGCCTTAAGTGCTGAAATAAAGGCCATATTTTATGGCAAATATAGCGTGAGGGTCATTAGCTTTCCCATTCAGCTTCATCAGATGGCTACACAGCAGGATGCATTCCAAATTTATTTGATAGCTTGTCAATAAGCAGCTGCCTTTTAATAGCTCTTAACTTCATGGACTTGAAAAACAAAATGCTTCATGCTTACATTAAACCAAGTGGTCCATCACAGGGATCTCAGCTTTTTCTGGCGTAGAAGGCAGAGCAGAAAATGACCTCTGACTGAAGCTTTCACTGTAATTTTGTGAACACTCATCACCAGGGAGCAGAGACAGAGAGTTGCTGGGCTGGGAATTGTAGTGAGGAGAGGAGGGGTGAATCCTGCTGGCTGTAGCTAGGCTAGGGAGGGATGCAGGAAGGACATCAGCAGGGAGCAAGGGCAGCAATGGGGACTCCAGTGTGTCCCCTCTCTAAGTAGGGTTAAGAGGATAAAATGATGAGCTTGTTAGAGGTAATTTTAATTACCAGTCAGCTGATCTTAGAGCTGCTTCTGCTGGGCCACCTCCTGCATATCCTGGAAGTGCTTAAGGGTGATCAAAATGAAGTATTTCAATGGAGGATGGGAAACTCCACTGTATCCCACCCCATCCACAGGCAGGAGAGTCTGTTCTGCCAGCAGTGCTGGGCTGGGGGGATTGGATGATCACAGGCATTTTACCAGCTGGAAACTCATGACCAAGGGTCAATACTTAGGAGATCAAAACACAGAAACTCAGCAGTTTGTTATAAAAGGGCCAAACACTTGCAGATCAGTGCCAGTACAAGGTACCTTTGTAAGATGTACTGCTTGCAGGCACTTCTGAGTATTAAATTGCTTCCTTTTAATGTCCCTCCTGTCTCTGAATTCTTTGAAGACAAAAGCTTCTACCCTTTATGCAATAAAAAAAATAAAATTTTTCTCCTTATTTCACCCCTAGAAGAACCTGAGAGATTGGACAATCTGTGTGACTGTCCATTCTCTGTCATCAGAGTTTGTACCATCCTCAGGGATCCCGTGGAGAAGCAACACTTAATTGTGTCACCTAAAAACTGTGAAAGGTCAGCAGCATAATTTCATTCAGTGTTGCTTGGTCCTACTCTGGCAGGTGGAAACAGACACACAGGACTAGTTTTGTGCTCCAAAGCTGGGCTCTTTGGCAAGTGAAAGAGCAGAGAAGTCAGCTCACAACTACTGACCTAAAGTCTTGAGGTTTAACTCCTCTCATAGAATGGGAGAATGGTGTGGACTGGAAGGGACCTTAAAGATCCTTTAGTTCCAACCTCCTGCTATAGGCAGGAACACCTTCCACTAGACCAGATTGCTGAGAGTCCTTTCCAGCCTGGCCTTGAACTCTTCCAGGGATGAAAAGTGCACAAACTCACTGGGCAGCTTCCCTCTGCCCAGATGTGCCTGGCCAGACTTCCTCCATCCCACTGATGCAGCTTCCTCCAACTGCAGACACCAACTCCTTCAGAAGCCATTTCCAATCAGCTAAAAGGCACCAAACTGTGATTTTCAAATGCAGATCACATCCCCCTCCCCTTCCAGCCATCCCCAAAGAATCCCTTATTTGCTCCGGAACTGCAGCCCCAAAGTTGGTGTAACATGACCTGGGGGTGTGGGGCTGAGTGAGGCCTTGGCAGGTACAGAAGTGAAGAAATAAACATGGGAGTGGGGTTTAGGATACAGTGAAACCAGAGGGGGGGAATTACCAAGATTGTGTAAAATGGTCTGTGACATTCTTTTTGTTCCCCCTAAATCTTCAACTAAGATTATACAGATTGCATTTTTCCTCTAAGCTGTCCCTCACCCCAATTTCATTCTACTTATTCTCCCTTGTTATGCTGTGAACTTTTATCACCCCTTTAAGCTGACACTGAATAGTCTTTAGCTGAGAGACTAAACTTGTTCTTACCTATGGATTAATTTGTGGCTGTATTTTATACCTTCCAAAGCATCAGTAAATAAAACTCAAGTTCGAAACAAAGTCTGCTGTATCCCTGCTTTGGTCAACTCTCTTTCCTGTCCTTGAGACACACACAGAATCAACAAGAATTCTCTTGTTCTGTCACCAGGGTTAATTTAACTTTTCATTCTAATGGCAGGATGAAAGAGAAATCATGTTGAGTAAGTAGGCACTAAAAAAAGTGCAACCATTACAATTATTAACTGCAATTTACACCATGTCCTACCCTTTTGGGAGGGTAAAACCCAAGCCAGGTACCAGATACCCATTGTGAAATGGGGTTAAAAGTCCTTTTTTTGCTTGAAATCAAGTTCATGACTCCTTCAGCTGAACTGGTTGGAGGAAATTTAGAAATACACTTGTTAAATTTCCATGTAAAAGTGGGTGCAGACCACGGGGTTTTTTCCTCTACATTGTGACACAGGCAACACAGGGAGGCATTGTTAAGCTACAAAGTGGAGTTCTTAGATGGCCCTGCCAAAGAGAAAAGGATCATGTCAATATTTATTAGATTTTCCAGCAGCTTGTTAAGTCAGTAGGAGAGCTGAATCCCAAACTAACTCCAATTAGATTTAGTTTCAAAGTGAAGGCTTCTTCCTAAACTACCCAACAGGGAAATGTCACTGGCACTGGTGTGGGCTTCTTTCTTACCTCTTTCTTAGCTCTTTATTTTCTGGCCTTATCCCTTTGGTCAAGGTTTTGATGGTGCTGGTATAGGGAGCATTGCTATCCAGAAATGGACAGTGTTGGACAGACACTATAAGTGTTTGTTAATAATGCCCCAATACCTACATTATTTTGGCAAAAGATAATGCTTGTGTTAAAAATGAGCTGAAAGAGGGTAGATTTAGATCAAATATTCAGAAGAAGTTCCTTATTTTGAGTGGTGAGGCCCTGGCAGAGGTTGGCCAGGGAAGCTGTGGGTGCTCCATCCTTGGAAGTGTTCAAAGCCACGTTGGATGGGGCTTGGAGCAACCCTGTCTGGTGGAAAGTATCCCTGCCCATGGCAGGGGTTTGAACCTGAAGGATCTTTAAGGTCCCTTCCAACCCGAATCATTCTGGGATTCCATGAAAATCTCTTCTCCCAAAGAGGGAGAACAATTTCTCCTTAGATGGGGATGGGTGGGGTTGTTGCAAAAATCTTCACAGCAGCACCTTCAGCTGGTGCACTCAGACTGGATGAGCCTCAAAGCAGCCAAAATGCCCCTGCTTTTGGGGGTAACTAAAGTGCAATCCAGCAAGGCTTAACAAGATTGCCTTTTCTGGTCCTGCAAGGGGAAAAGCATCTTTCCTGGGGGTGCCTTATTCCTGCATGATGGAGAAGTGAAGCAGGTCTGGAAGGAACTGGTGTGAGACATCTCCTTTCTGAAGCACTTGTGAATTTGGAGGTAAATGTGAGATGTATTAAGCTCCTCTTCTCAGCTTGCAGCTGGGGAGGGACAGGAATCATAACCCAAATTCTTTTATTTTGGAGACCATTGTGGACTAATTGCAAAGGAAAGAGTTGTGGAAAACAGGAGAGAGAGATGAAAGCAGCTGCTCCATGAAGATTTACCCCCAGGGAGAGCTTTAGGGTGAAAAGCTCCCACTTTGCTGTAGAACTTGGCAGAAGTAACACTTTTCCTCTGAGTGCTAGAGAGGCAACCTGGGCTTCCCTGGGGAAAAAAAATAAAATAGAAACATTAATTCAGATCAGCAGCCGTTTCCTCTGGTCCTGTGGATCTTGTCACTGAATCCTTATTAAGTGCACATCAATAGTCAAAGATATTCCAATGAGAATTCCATGACTCACTGCCTAAAAAAATAATATTTTCATCAAAACTGCCTAGAATTTGTGCCTCTACCTACTTTTTTCCCCTTGAGGGTTTAGCCCTAAGTTGCTTTTGAAAGTAAAATTCATCCAATTGAGCCGTGTGACCTTGCATTGTAGATTGAAGCCATGAGGAGCTGTTTACTCAATGGGCACTCCAGTCCCTCACCCTAAACTCAAACCAGGGATCTGTATTCAAACTCCTCTTTCCTGGCCTTTCATTTGCATTACTAAATCAAAGCCACTACTGCAGAAAAGAGTAAAAACTTGTATTTCTGTTTCAGTGTCCACATTTTGCAATTTAAGGCAGTTTTACTTTACCCCAGCAGCAAGTATTTAGAACCAGATTGAAAACCATTTCTTTGAAGTGTGCTTGTGGAGATTGGTTTATTCTGTTCCTTTTCTGGGAGCACAAATACAGAATATAATCCACCTGGGAAAAGAAGATTTCTAGTGATAGCTTCATTTAGCAGTCCTCTTTGCAAAAAACTACTTCTTTTACAAATCAGGTTATGTTCTTTCATGAAGTCTTCAGCTGATATATTCAAAATTCTACATGTATAATTTTTACTTCCTCATGGATTTTTACTTCCTCATGCTCTTCATACTTTCCCTTTCCACCTCTGACCTTTTCTTGCCTACAAATGTGATTATTGCAAAAGCCTTTCTTAAGTGTACTATTTCCTTGTAATAGTGAGGTTATTTTTAAAGAGGAAATTTCCACATAATGTCATGTTCAGAGCAAAGAAGTTACTGTCCTTCCTCCCCCTTTGGACAGTGATTTGTGAAGAGAGATGAATAGGGAAAAGAAATATGACATAAGTCTTTCTGGAAAGAAAAAACCAGGCCTGTAATCTTGGTACCAATCTAGTAAATCTGAATTCAATTTAGCAGTTCCAGATATTGCCTGTGGGAAACATCAGGCTGAATTTTAGCTGCTTGATGGAATGAAAGCCCAGATTACCTGTTCTCTAAGGTTATTTCAGCCTAAATTAAGATTTTTTTTCCCCCCTCCTGATGGCATTCATGACCTATGAAAATTCATCTCTGGCATGGCAAAACAGAAGAGAGTGAATAACAGAGCTTTGCCAGCTTTTCTCCAGGGTCTAATCATTTTTCTTACTATCACCTTCTACTTTTGGTACATTTATTTCCTCTCCATCTTTTTGTCCCATCTTACACTGCTTATTTC